>OU343225.1:254233167-254281261 GCA_910596185.1 Chrysanthemum makinoi
CTCACACAACAACTTAGGGTTTCTTTTTGCATTTTCCTACTTAATTAAACGCAGTTTTACAAACATATCATATGTTCGGTCTAGATATTTTTCGGGCTATACAGGTTTTACGTATCTCATACCCCAAAAAAACCACAACGGACATCGCATTTTCAACGTTTGCATGTTTACCTAAACCTATCATAAATATGTCAATTCAATGCATGCGCTCATTATAAGGTCCGATTCATGACCTTACCAAGACAACATATATGTTAACTTTACATTTATCGGTACAAAAACAAGGAGAAAGACTTAGTTATACCTTAGCTTGCGTTAGACACAAAACACCACTCGGCTTCCAAGTGCGCGATCGGATGGAGAAAAGGAAGGAAGAGGATGACCGAAACTTTGCAATATTAGGTTCCAATTGTGTTAAGTGTTTGTATTTATATTATCATACCGATTGGATATGGGTTTGATGTGGGCTTCGTCTCAACCACACCGGAACAAATCCCCCTTTGGGCTCTCGCGCAAAAAAACAAACGCGGCCCAATGTTCACAAATAACGAACGACGGGCCTAACGAACGGCCCCACTATCTACGCGATGTTTAACTTTTAGTATTACAATGTCGATTTCTTAAATATGTTCGTTTGGTTTTTAATTATTCATAAGTTAGGTTTTAATTTTCGTTAAATGAACATTAATGTATTTTACGTATTTTATACATTTTGATTTCAAGGGTAATTTGGTCTTTATTCTATGTTTTGATTTTCGTGTTTTACAACTCTTCCCCTCTAAAAGAAGAATTTTCGTCCTCGAAAATTAAAATGAAACGAAACGAAAATGAAGTGAGACGTACCAAACTATTCAAAGAAATGAGGATAAGTCGGCTCGCATCGACTCTTCCGTTTCCCAAGTAGCCTCCGCCTCCGGGTGATTTTTCCAAAAAATCTTAACGAACGGAATGACTTTATTTCTCATGACTCTTTCTTGCCTTTCTAAAATAGCTTCCGGTTCTTCCGATAAAGACATATCGGACTGAATTTGATCAAACGGATAAGAAGCAACGTGTAACGGATGATAGTTGTATCCCCTTAGGAGAGATACATGGAAAACGTCATGAACTACTGCGATAATGAGGCGGAAGTGCTAACCGATACGAAACTTCTCCTATACGCTCCACAATTTCAAACGGACCGATGAATCGAGGACTGAGCTTGCCCTTGATTCCAAAACGTTTCACACCTCTAAACGGCGTAACGTTCAAAAATACACTTCTCCAACCCGAAACTCTAAGTCACGACGATGCTTGTCGGCATAACTTTTCTGACGAGACCTAGCCTCCTTCAGCTTTTCTCTAGCAAACACTACTTTCTCATTAGTGACCTCCGATCACTTTCCGGACCTTCAATTAAGCGTTCACCTACTTCATCCCAACAAGTAGGTGCTCTCATTTTCTCCTCCCATAAAGAAGTTCAAACGGTGCTGCCTTAATGCTATCATGCCAACTGTTGTTGTATGCAAACTCTACTAGACACAAATATTCATCCCAGTTGCCCGTCCATTCTAAAGCACAAGCCCTTAGCATGTCCTCTAAGGTATGAATAGTCCTTTCTGACTGACCATCCGTTTGAGGATGAAATGCCGTACTGAAATTAAGTCGAGTACCCCAAGCTTTTTGCACAACCTTTCCAGAAATGGGAGTAAACCGCGGATCTCTCTGTCGACACAATAGATGCCAGGAGTACCATGAAGCCTTACGATCTCTTGGCTTTGAAAAATTCGCCAATCTACCAATACGATAATCCTTTCTAATTGGTAAGAAATGAGCAGATTTGGTTAGTCGATCAACAACTACCCAAATCGCATCATGCTTCTTCCGAGTAAGAGGTAGCCCAGTCACAAAATCCATAGATATCTTATCCCACTTCCATGTTGGAATATCCAATGGCTGTAACATTCCACTAGCCCTTTGGTGCTCAATTTTAACCTGCTAACAAATCATACACTTCGACACAAACGTCGCCACATCTTGCTTCATGCCATTCCACCAAAAGTACTGCTTCAAATCCCTATACATCTTGGTAGAACCAGGATGGATAGTGAAAGGAGAACTATGAGCTTCAGTCATAACTTCTCGCGAAGTACCAGATCATTAGGAACACAAAGCCTATCTTCATACCATACAATTCCGTCATCATCAACCTTCACTCCATCGATTACCTTCTTCCCATTTTGCGCCACGGCCCACATTCAGCATCATCTTTCGAGCTTCTTAAATTTTGCAGTATAAGGTTCGACTCCACCTTCATACTAGCCCAAGATCCATCAAAACTCGTACGCACAACTCAACATCCAAATGCTCTAAGTCACGAAGAATCCTAGGTTCAATCTCAATACTTGCAAGAATGCCGATTTCCGCTAAGTGCGTCAGCAAATACGTTAGCCTTACCTGGATGGTACTGAATGTTGGTGTCATAATCCTTAAGGAGTTCTAACCATCTTCTTTGTCTCATGTTAAGCTCTTTCTGAGTGAAAATATACTTGAGACTCTTATGGTCAGTGAATATATCACACGTCTCTCCATACAAGTAATGCCTCCAGATCTTCAACGCGAACACCACTGCAGCTAACTCAAGGTCATGAGTTGGGTAATTCTCCTCAAAAGGTTTCAGTTGTCTTGAAGCGTAAGCTATCACCTTTCCATGTTGCATCAAAACACAACCCAATCCTTTCTTAGATGCATCACTGTAAATCTGGAATCCTCCAGAACTAGATGGAAGAGTCAAAATAGGAGCGGACACCAATCTCCTTTTCAACTCTTCAAAACTCTCTTCTCGTTCATCCGTCCATACAAACTTTTCACCTTTTCTCATCGTTGGTTAGGGGCAAAGCTAAAAGAGAGAAACCTTCAACAAAACGTCTGTAGTAACCAGCAAGTCCTAGAAAACTCCTAAACTCAGTCCTGTCGTAGTCTTGGCCATTTAGTGATAGCCTCAACCTTAGAACGGATCCATGGTGATACCATCAGCCGATACAATATGACCAAGGAAAGCGACTTGTTTTAACCAGAACTCACACTTCAAAAATTTGGCGTACAACTTCTTCTTCCTTAGAATCTCCAAAACTATCCGGAGATGTTGCTCATGCTCTTTTTCAGACTTGGAGTAAACCAAAATGTCGTCGATGAAAACGATAACGAACTTATCGAGGAACTCATGGAAAACACGATTCATTAAGTCCATAAATACCGCAGCGCATTTGTCAACCAAAAGGCATAACGAAGAATTCGTAGTGACCATATCTGGTACGAAACGCGGTCTTAGGAACATCTTGCTCCCTTATACGTAGCTGGTGATAACCAGATCTCAGATCAATCTTAGAAAAGAACTTCGCTCCTTGCAGTTGATCAAACAAATCATCAATACGCGAAGAGGATAACGGTTTTGAATGGTAATACGGTTGAGTTCACGGTAGTCGATACATAGGCGCATGCTTCCATCCTTCTTTTTCACAAACAAAACAGGTGCACCCCATGGAGAAACACCGGGTCGAATAAATCCATTTTCTATCATCTCTTGCAGCTGTTCCTTTAACTCCTTCAATTCTACAGGTGCCATACGATATGGACCTTCGAATTGGTTCAGCACCAGGAATTAACTCAATGCTAAACTCAACTTCTCTAGCTGGGAAGACCGGGAAGTTCATCGAAAAACGTCGGTGAATTCATCACAACAACGAAAGGTTTTCAATGTTAGGACTCTCCAAAGATGTGTCCTTAACAACGCAAAAACCTTGGCACCCATGAGCAATCATGGTCCGGCCTTCATATAGCAAAATATTTAACAGATTTGAGGGGGTGAGAACCATAATAAACGAATTCAGGGTGTTTTATGTCTCCAAAGATCACCGTTCTTGCATAGCAGTCGATGGAAGCTCTATGGTAAGCCAACCAATCCATGCCTAGAATGATATCAAAGTCGACCATATCGAGAGGATACAGATTTCTGGGCGAATACGATCATCAAAACGAAGATGGCACTTAACGTATTTATGATCAATGATCATGTGGTTTTTCATAGGCGTAGAAATTGATAAGTGGTTTGGGGGTCATATTAAGTTTCTTAGCAAATGTGACAGATATATTGGAGTGTGTGGCACCGGTATCAAATAAAACGAAGACAGTAAAATCACCAATGTAAAGAGTGCCCGTAATGGTACCTGAAGTGCGCTCCGCCTGATTCCGAGTAGTAGCATAAACGCGTCCAGTAGTAGGTGGCGGCTTGATGTAGTTTCCAGGAATCGCCGGGTTCCTCTTAGGGCAATCCTTGATCTTGTGAGTAGTGGAGCCACAAGAGAAACATCCACCAGTGCCTTGAAAACTGCCACGTATGAGCCTTTCCACAAGTAGTACAGAGAGTGGGGGAGGCAAAACCTCAGCTGTCCTTTTGCTGACCAGAAGATCCTGAACACGACCACTGATATGATCCTCGAGCTGACTGATCCTTGTTGTAACGCTGGTTATTGTTACCTTGATTTTTACGATCATTTCCATTTCTACCAGCAGCTCGCTATCCGACTCCTCGCCTCGGGAGCCTAGAGTCCACATGCCTTCCTGACTGACCCCGCTGATCATAACTCCTATCCACTTGACCCCTCGAATCGTAACTCCTACCAGCATTTCCCTTATAATCACTACTTTGAGTCCTACCTTGAACCTGATCACCATCGCGGTTACGCTTGTTGGAACCCGAAACCTCATGAAAGATCTCAATGTTATGAGCTGCGTCATTGCAGGCCGACACATCCTCATACTCAATATTCAGCAGTCGGTCCAACACCCCCTTCTTCAGTCCCCACTTGAAGTGCTTAGCTTGACGCCTACCATCCCAGAAATCGTTCCCACAAAACTGACCAACCTCATAAACCTGCCCATGTTCTCATTGGAGTTCTCATGATCAAACTGGTAAATCGCCTGATATTCCCTCTATACCTTCTGCTCAGCATCAGGGAAGTAACGGTTATAGAAGATAGTCCGAAACTCAGCCCAAGTACAAGCAATAGCAAAGGCATCTCCTCCTCTTGCCTGTTTGAGTGCCTTCCACCAATTCAATGCATCACCTTCCAACTTAAATGTAGCCAAACGGGTCTTAAACTCGTCTCCACAACCCAATACTTCAAACAGCTTTTCTATGTGAGTGATCTAGTCCTCGGCCTCAGTGGGAGTAGCGGCCAGTGCTAAAGAAAGAGGCTTGTGCTTACCGAAACGCTCGAGCCAAGTATGAATGCCGACGGGTTGATTTCCTCCACCACTACTACCGAAGTACCATCTGGTTGGCGAAGTTGTTGATCACCTGTGTCATTATCTCCAGGTGTGTAAGACCAGGGAAAAGAGTTTTGAGAGCATTGGCAATCGCATCATCCAAGTTAGGAGCATCATCGTCTCCATCCAAGTTACCGTTACGACGAGTTTGAACCATCTGAACGATATTCAAACGATTAGCAAAATGAACAAAGGTGAGATACGAAATGGAAGTACGCAGTAGGAATCCTAAAGTCTACCCAATCCTCACAGGTCATAGCCTAAGCTCTAAGGGTCTCAAAACATGGCTTTGATACCATAAATTGTAACGCCCCGACCCGACAAGGGTAAAGGAATCACAAATAATGGTGTCATATCAAAGCAAACATAAATATCAAAAAGAAGTCTTAACATAAATGCTGAAATAATTCAAGTCAACATGACTTCAATACATAGGTCCCAATGGAAGATAAATTCCAACAGAAATAATCTGAAATAGTAAAGTCTTAAATGGCATCATAAGATCAAAGCTAAATGTCTCTAAGGTAAGTCCACTCATGCACTCATCCCAAAACAGAACCCCGCTCCATTGCTTAGATACTTGCCGCGGAAGAAAAGAAATGCGGCTGAGCTTCAAAAGCTCAGTGAACAGATATAAAAGCAAAGCAAATACGAAATGATATCGAATACAAAATATAGTGAACGAAAGATAGCAAAACCATAATCATTTTCAGAGTATAAATCAGAATTATCGAATAAGGTTTATAGTTAACTACCATGAGCCCAGAAACATATATCAGATCATAATCATATTCACATAAGGCAACATTTGCAGGGGAGACCTACCAGAGTTATGAAGGACGTGCATGCACGCAGCATCAATCATCAGATAACAGATAACATATAACATAGTTTAAAAGTCATAACTCACACTTGAAATAACGAATTAACACACTTAGTTTTCAAACCCTAATCGACTCTCATTTATGTTCTAGGGTTTTCTCATTCTTTTAATATCATTTTAATACGCATTTACTTTACATGTTACGTCTTTTAATAACTCATCACTTTGACCTAGAATGTATGAAAACAAACCTTTCTTTTCTCGCTTCACCATGCACGCACACACACATGCAAACACTTACTCATACTCAAATCGACTCACACAACTCATTAACTCTTGTTTCATACATGCATGCACTCGACTTCTAGCTTTTACGAGACCAAATAAGTTACATGTTTATATATCGTCAAACTCACTTGACTCCACAACACAGCTGATACACGTTTCACAAATCATATGGTTCGGTTATGCATGGCTCTACTCACACACAACTTAGGGTTTATGTTTTGCATGTTCCTTACTTATTTAAACGCATGTTTACAAACATTCATATGGTTCGGCTATATATATGTTTCGGCTATATAGGTTTACATATCTCATACCACCTCACGTACATTACATATTTAACGTTTGCATGTTATACCTTAACCGATTCATATATATGTCAATTCAATGCATGCGGCTCAAATATATAAGGTCCGATTCATACCCTACCAATACAAACATATATGTTAACGTTACATGTATCAAAACAGCGAGAAGGACTTAGTTATACCTTGCTGCGTTAGAAACAAACACACGGCTCCAAGAGTGCAGCCGATCGGATGGAGAAAAGGAAGGAAGAGGATGAGCCGAAACTTTGCAATATTAGGGTTCCAATTTGTGTTAAGTGTTTGTATTTATAGTATAATACCGATCGGATATGGGTTTGATGTGGGCTTCGGCTCAACCCAACCGAACAAAGATACCGCCCAGACTTTGGGCTCGGCTCAAAAACAAACGCGGCCCAATGGTTCACAAATAAACGAAAGGCGCAGGCCTAACGGACTCCAACTATGTTTAGCGATGTTTAACTTTTCGTCGTACAATGTCGATTTCTTAAATATGTTCGTTTGGTTTTTAATTATTCATAAGTTAGGTTTTAATTTTCGTTAAATGAACATTAATGTATTTTACGTATTTTATACATTTTGATTTCAAGGGTAATTTGGTCTTTATTCTATGTTTTAGATTTTCAGGTTTTACAACAAGGACCAGGGATTGTTAGGCCGGCCATCGTTGAAGATGCTCAATTCGAGATCAAACCTCAATTTATGAGGGAGTTGTGTGCAAACCCTTTCTCAGGAAGCATTACTCATGATGCTTATGAGCATATAGACAACGTAGAATACATTGTCAGCCTATTCAAAATTCCTAGAGTCTCAAACGATGCTGTCATGTTACATGTGTTCCCTATTTCTCTCACTGGAGGTGCTAAAAGATGGGTTGATCGATTACCTGCCGGAACAGTCAACACCTGGCCTCTCCTAAAAAAGTATTTCATTCAGAGATACTGTCCTCCATCCAGGACTGCTAAGCAATTAGAAGAAATCCATAAATTCAAGCAAGAGGGTGAGAAACGTTGTACCAAGCATGGGAAAGGTATAACTAATTATTATACAAGTGCCCTACTCACGACCTCAACAGCCAACAAAAGGTGAACATTTTTTTACAAAGGTCTGAACATCTCCTCAAGGCAAATGATCGATTCTCAGGGACCAATACCTGGAATGACTCCGACATTGGCTTTGGAAACTATTCAGAAGATGGCTGACCACTCTTACAAGTGGAACAATGAGGGAAGCAATCGAAGTAAGAGTGGAAATATGGAAGGCCTTGCAGCAATAAAGAACAAATTAGAAAGTCTCGGAAGAGACATGAAAAAGCTCAAGGAAAATGTACATTCCATACAAGTTGAATGAAGTGGACATAATGGAGCTCTCCCTACTAAGGAATGCTCCTCCAACAAGGAAGTTAAAAGGATTGAAGAAGTAAAATATGGAGGTGGAAGTCCTTTCAACGGATAGAATGGTAACGAGGCCAGATATCGAGAAAAGTCCCCAGTGTTCTACACAAGAGTTAACAACAATCCTCCTAGATCTAGCCTTGAAGAAATAATGCATAAGCATATCGAGGAATCTACAAAAAAAGGCAATAGACTCAAAGAATGGATGGTCAAGGTAAAAGAAGACACCAACACAAACTTGCGAAACCAAGATGCCGCAATTAAAAACCTCGTAAACCCAAATGGGCATTAGCTAAAAACCTTGAGACCAGTAATGACAAAGCCATTGCCTGCAAAGCCATATTTGCACAAGATAAACCGAAGAAAGAGCAGTGTACCTCTTCTGTCACCAATGATCTATCCGGGATTAACTACCTAAAAGTAGATGATAAATCGCAAGACAACGAGGACCTGCCAAGCCAACTTCCTAAGGAACAACAATATCAGGAAAGTTTTCTTCTTCCATGCACTATCGATAATCTTAAAATTCCCGCATCAGATGATTTGGGGGCTGGGTAAACTTGATTTCTACCACTCTGTTTGATAAAATAAAACTTACCAATTTAAAAGAAACAACATTGATGATAGAAATGGCTGATTCCTCTAAAGCTGTACCAAGGGGAGTAGTTAATAATGTCCTCGTAAAAATTGGAAAATTCTTTTTTCCCACTGATTTTGTGGTTATTGATATGGGAAAACGGGATACTTACAACTTAATTGTTGGAAAACCTTTTCTGGCCACTTGTCGTGCACAAATTAAGGTCTTTGAAAAACAAATCTCTTAAGGAACTGAAAATGAACGAATAACTTTCAGCATGAAAGAGAAATTAAACCCAAAATTAGAAATTTCAAATAAAGTTGATGTTGTTAATATTCAATCGCTCGATCCACCCTTGTGTTATAATCCTAGTACTAACAATGGTGGAGAAAATGTTGATAGTTGTAAGCAGGAACAGGAAAAGACTGTCCAGGTTGAGGGTATTAAGGAAGCTCCGGATCCAAACAAACATTAATGCAACCCTACATTAACCGAAGATATGAAAGCATGGCCCTCGTGTAACCCTTTTTGTGAATTTTGTGAGGGAAGGGCGGATGAATGGATGTGCTCTCACGAGGCTGATATAAAATTTGGGAAATTATCATTTGAAGATTGGTACAAGATAAGATTTGGAGACTCAGAAATCAATACGGGATTGGTAAAACAACTAAGATGCAATTACGATAACTATCGCCTTACTGATGTAATAACTAATGATGAAAGATCGAACATGAGTACAACAATTGGTCCTATAGCTAAAGGTGACGACTGGGGAAAATCATGTTTATCATTTAATGAGTGGCTCTCGTAAAAATTTGGAACATGTAGCATCGGGAACACAGCAAGAAAAAAGGTTTTTATCAAATGGATGAATGATTGCCGCCAACTATTAGAGGAAGTTGGCCAAGTCCAAAGGCTACCATAAAGCCCCGAGGCTCTGAGTCTAACTTAAAGACTCGTAAATAAATAAAATTGCTCTTTCGAGAGACAACCCGAATTATCCCTTTCATTTGTTTTATTTCCATTTCTGTTAGGTTTTGTGTTTTTAACCATTTTTGCAGGAAACGAAGAAAAGTTGCTGTTGCAGCATGCTGATCTGACCTAAGTTACGACGTAACTCATTCTCATGGTTACGCCGTAATAAGCCTTTTTGCAGCAGAACTTCAGATGCACTACCAATTACAGTGGTTACGCCGTAGCTACACTTTTTCAGCGTATGCCAGGTTTTGCCTAGTTACAGCGTAACTCCTTCTGGAGTTACGACGTAACAATCCTCTGCATTACTTCTTTCATTTTAAACACAATAACCTTGTATTAGTCTTTTAAATGAACTTTGTGGGTATGTTTCCTGTAAGCCCTCATGAGACTACACCCGTCCACTTGGGACACCAAGTAGTTTAAAAGGCTTGTTGCATGTGCTAAATGCAACCGTGATTCCTACAAAAGTGAGTTAGGTTTATTTTTCATTTTTCATTTTTTTCTTTTTAGAATTATGCTTGTCGGTAATGTGATTTCAGGGATTGAAGTTTGCTCATGGATGCTTATGCGAATGCACGACTCTTTTTCGTGGGCCTTCTTTCTTTTTGGAGCAAATTTCAGGGAAGTTCTCCCTCTAATTTTACTTTTCTCTTCACCTTTATTTAACGCTTAGTACAAAAGGGACTTTGTACAATTCAAGTGGGGGGACGGGAGTTGAATTGTCTCTTGAACTTTATTTTGCCCTCATTTTTCTAGTTTATTTTGAAAAATTATGCCATTTTTAAAATTTTGACATGTTTTTCTTAACCTAACTAGATTAGACCTTAGCCGAGCACATACAACCCTTGATATTTTATGGTGAGATTAGCCTTATCTGTTTCTAAAATTTTACCCCAAATCCACCAAATTATGAGTGTGACGGTAGCTTGTTAACTTTAGAAGTTGGCCTTTGCATCATTTCGAGACCATAGACGAGGTACGTTGAGTTAGCTCAATGTATTTGGACTTTTCATTTTAAGAAGGCAGTATTATAGGATTATCACCCAAATAGCCTACGATTGTGTGTCTATCGATTAGTCACCTCGACTTCTCGACCCCCATGTGAAACCTTTTTGTTGCACTTACCTTTAGTGCAAGATACCCCTAGATACACCCATATGAGCCATTCCTTTCATTTTGTTAACCCAATATATTGTTTCGTTACACCTATACACCTTAGCTTACCCTGTAGTCTTTATTTTTGATTGAGAAGTCATCATTTGCCTAAGTTCAAGGTTCAAGTGGAAAGGTTCGGGAATCACACTTTCATCGACGACATATTCTTAAAGATCATTGAAGACCCCCCGAATTCCCATTGTTCATCTCAAGTGGGGGGATGTTATGTTTAGTTATTATGTTAAAAAAAATAGTTATGTTATTCAGTTTATTGTAAAGTGCGATGTTATAAGCACTATGTTATGAGCTTAATATAGATTTAGTATCGAGGAGGCCACCTCGATCACATTTGAAGATTGGAGTTGGTAATTGCGCCAACAGTTGGAGAAAAGGTAGTGTGCATATCATGACGTCCACTAATGACACATCTACCTAGTATATCATGATCCAGTTTCTTAACTTCGAAACTTGAACTTTGGGCAGACGGTAAGTGGTGATGACTTGTTATGGATTTAGACTATCTTCTTGATTTTATTTTACACCATTTATATATCCCATGTTTTATCCTACCCTTTAGTCATGAAGCATATCTAGGTGATGCATCGAGCAATCTTTGGTGTCTTGGCCATGGATTTGGTCATGTATCATTGATTTTTTCCACTTCGCCGTGACACGTTAGTAATGACAAATCACCCTTAACCCTTGTCGTGTATACCCATATTGCCTTCGAGAATTTTTTTGTCCTTAACTCTAGTGGTGGAGAATTGTGTAACCGCCAAGCTTATGATAGAATACATGCTATGACTGTGCGATTGAGTGATCACCCCGAAATTGACACTTAGAATAGTTGAGAGATTTGAGTGTTTCGTTCCCATTTCGTGAGGTGTTCGGCTTTGTTTTATTCTAGAATAAGGGATTTGTAAACTTATATTTTCCAGGTAATGGGAGATATCTTTTTAGGAATCTATCTAATAAGGTCTACTTGAGGGCAAGTAGAGTTCAAGGGGGGGATATTTGATAACATCAAATAATCCTGAATATTAAGTGTCAATTTCCCCCGATAATGCTTGTAATGTATATCATTTATATGGATTTAACCTTGTTTTCCATTATATTCCACTTTCAGGTATATTACGAGCATTGGAGCTAAAGAGACGCGGAATTGGAGAGTTTATTGAAGATTTATCATAGTATGCTCACTTTGAAGAAGTTACGGCGTAACCCCTCTCTTACTTTACGCCATAACTAAAGCGTGGCTCAGAAAACCAACTTATCAGAAGATTACGGCGTAACTCTCCCAAAGATTACGACGTAACCATATTAGGTCAAATGAGGTTCCGCGCCGCTGATAATTACGCCGTAACTCATGCATCAATTATGGCGTAAACAAGATTTATTGAAGATACGGTGTAACTCCTTCCTAAGGTTACGCCGTAACCAGCATTATTAGTGCAAATTATAAAGAATTACATGTTACGGCGTAACTCTTTTAATAGTTACGCCGTAACCAGATTTGGCCTATAAATACACCACGATTTCTAGCATTTCAAAGTATCCCATTTCACACACAACAATTAGAGAACATGAGAAGAAGTCGAAGGCAGATCTAGAGGAGCATACGGAGCTATCTCCAAGGGAGAAATCACTCCCCTATGATTAGCATTAGCTTTTTATCTTTTCTTTACTTTCGAGTCATGTATTTCGTAACATTAAACATTGAATTGATTTGTATGGTTAATATGAGCGGCTAAGCACCTATTGGTGCTGGCCTAATTATGATTCCTTAATTGTTTTGTTTGTGTTTACATTGCTTCCGTATAATTATTTCTAAGTGTATGCATGCATAGTTTATTGATAGCTACCCTTGTTTCGGAAGTTTTGAATGGCGGTAGAGCCTAGTTTCTTAGGAGATATGACCAACTGACCCTAAGTGAGTAGACTAAGACGGGAAGGGTAAGATATGACCAACTGACGACCCTTTCTACTTGTGCGATTTGACCAAATGATCACCTACCGTTTGGATGAACTTAAGAATTAGGGGGTGAGTATTTAAGTTGCTAGAGCCCGGGCACTCACTATTATAAATCTAGCATGTAGCGGAACTTAATGACTTGGCTTAGGGGACCAGGAACAACTGAAATTATGAGGGGACACCTGACTTCTCCAGTGGTACCCATTGCTGATAGGTTAGGACGAACTGACCAAATGCTGTCCTCTCGACTTTGACCCCACCTGAAGTAATTGGAAGTAATTAGACGTAAACATTACTAGTTAGGTTGAGTAACTAGGTTAGCACCACTCTCTTCTATTGATCACATCCTTTGCCTTTATCTGCTTTAGTAGTTAATTACTTATCGAAATCATATTAAAATCTGTGACACCTACACTTAGTATTAATCCACACACATAGCTCTTGGGACGACCTCGGTTTTACCGAATACTACACTACACACGACCGGGTACACTGTCCGTTAGTGCATTAGGGTAGACCATAGGTATAACGAGACGTATAAATATTTAAACCTGGTCAGTTAAACCTGCATCAATGACTACAAAATCTCTAGGATTCATAAACTTAATACTAAGGTTATCTTTGGATATTTAGCCTACAATTCCATTAGTAACTATAAACTAATTTTCAACAAAGATTAATCAAGCATTAAAAACACAACGATGGCTTTAAGCACTCCTAAGCCAATTACAATTAAGATAAGAGACAACCAATCAATATTTAATAACTAGGTTTCATAGATCTAAGCAAACACACAAGTAAATTAGCCGGACATGTTAAACATGCAAGCATACACACATTCAATCGAAGACATAATGAAATCAAGAGAATAAATAACTTATCTCGATGTAAAATAGGGTATTAGAACCCTAAAATACTATCCAAGATGGACTACAATCGTTTTAGGTTTTAACTCCACAAGTCTACTTCTTAAAGTCTGAAAATCGAATTCAATATATAGAGTTACAACTGCGACGGCGTCACCTTTTAATTGTCATGCCGTCGGATCGCCGTCATTAGGGTTTCGTCTTGGCCAAGTCAACTTTGGGACGGCGTCACGTTGTGGTTGTGACGCCGTCAGCCTTCAGCCCTGACGTCTTCTGAATCTGGATCTAGGCCGTCTGAGGAGAAAAGTCTTCGTGACGCCCTACTACTCTCAAAGCTGACGCCGTCAGGTGTAAAATATCAATTTCACTCCTGAGTCGTCACAAATATAGAGACGGCGTCGCCCTTTGTATGGGACGCCTTCAGGTGCATCTCCAGCAGCTTGAGTGTCTTGATCTTGACTTTAGCCATTTTCTTCGCATATTCACTCTTTTTCGTCCAAATAAGCATCATTTCAGCATTTTGCCTTCAAGAGACCTAAAAAGTGAAAAGGAACGAAATTAAGCAGTAACGTATATAAAAGTGGGCGATTAAGGGCTTAAATGACCCCTTAAAAGTGTATGTTTTAAATCCTTATCAAAACCATCTTGTTAGGACTCCTAAAGTTATCATCTACAACCTCATTCTCAGCATTTAGAAACCTTTTTAATCATCTCATCATGAGGAAAGCTCCTAGTGGTAGCTCATCCACCAAAGGACCACCCAAGAAACTTGCTCGTGTTATTCACGAAATTTCTTTAACCGAATCATCTTCCGTTAAATCCACAAATGCTAGGATCTCCCCTCCACCTATCAAACCAATCCCAAAAAGGATTGTTCCCACAAAACTACCAATGCCAAACACCACCATACCCCCTAAACCATCCCATCCTCCGCCATTGCCAACATTCTCCACAATAGAAAGAATAGCGCAACAAAATCAAGGTGTTGAATCAACACTATCCCCGACATCTTTTTCTCCGTCACCCTCAAATAGTCCCTTTTGGATTATGAGGAATCATCAAAGTCAACCACCGATCACATGGAAGTAGATACCTCTCTACCACCACCCTAATCACATATTCCACCACCACCACCTTTGTTGATCACCTCCAATCACCTCACAAATATCCTCAACAAATTCCTCCTTCTTTTGTGGAATCTCAACCAAACCTTCCATCTCAAGCCATTCCCTTTCTACCACTACCATTTCCGAGCCATGACAAAGATTGTTATCATTGTCAACATGTTGAAAGCTTGATACATGAAGTACGTGAAGATCAACGTTTCATGTTTTATCACCTCCTCGAATGTTTTGACGAGATCAACAAACCTAAACAACCTTGAGCTTAAGGATTCAAGTGGTGTCCTAGTCTTAAGCTTAACTTAGATAGTTTAGGAATCTAATTTCATGTTTAAATCATTCTCTTAGTTTTAGAGATATGTAGATCATTTCTAGTATTTTTATTGAATGATATTACATGTTATATACCATATTGTCTTGAGAATATGTTTGGTGCCTTAATACACATCTCATTTTGATGTTAACATCAATTTTTGCATCACCATTGCAGTCTTTAGTTTACAGACACACGGATCCCTCAGTTTAGCTTAGACGGATCCCTCCAAAGAGCGAACCGTGGGATCCGTGCAATAGAAGACTTGTTTATTACTAAATTAAGTCTCATTTGCAGTAAATTAAGCATTATATACTTGTTTTCTAAACTTTGTTTTGTAGATTCTCAATATACACATGAAGACTTTGACACCCTTAGCTAGGGGGAGTTCCTTGTCAAAGCAAAACATTGAAAAAAAATTTGAAATATCATTGTCATAGGGTTAGATTACTTGATGACCTCCTTGCAAAGGTTTAATCATCAAGGGGGAGCTTATTCGTCACAAAGACGAAACCATTTGCAAAATTGCAATACACTAGTTTAGTATTTCTTCTTACTTGACGCCCTCACAAAAGGGATGGACTCATCAAGGGGGAGCTAAGTCGAGAATACTTCTCCTCACTTATTCTCTATTTTTTTTCATTCTTTTTCTTTCTTTTCACATGTTTTTCTTAAAACAATATGTTAGTTTCCTTTTGACACTCCTTTTGTTTCGACAAAAAGGGGGAGAAGAGAGTAAAAACTCCAATTCAAACTTTTACTAATTTTAGTTTTTTCCTTAAAATAATCTTATGTTTTGTCATCAACAAAAAGGGGGAGATTGTTAATACAAATAAGCCGTAAAAACGTTTATTTATATTTTACGATATTCTAAATGTTTTGTCGATAACAAACGTAGAATCATTTTAACGAAACAAATAAGATACGTAAATGGTTTGAGCCAATAGTTTACTAACATACTTATATTTTCATATAAATCACTAAACAAGTAATAGTGCTTTCATGATTTAGTAATGCATATGTACAACAACTAGTGTTTACATATTGGGTAGATATATACATACTTAGTATGTATTATAATGGGTAATAGAATGGGTAAAAGTTTAAGTATTGAACCCATTGACTTAATACATTGAATGGAGTTGGGTAAAACTCAAAGTCCATGACCCATACCCATGGAGCATAACCCATGACCCATTGTATGACATCATGGATAAGTCATATTGGGTATTATCCATGACCCATGGAACTAACCCATAACCCATGGAATATATGCATTGCATCTTCTAGATACATTGTACCTACTTGGATACCCATGGTTCAAAGTCTAGGACCCATGACCCATAAACCATGACCCATGACCCATAACCCATGGGTAATGAGGAGCGTCTCACGGATCCCTCAAGATACACTAGACGGATCCCTCCAACAAAGGATCCGTGGAACAGTAGCATATTTTGTTTATAAATAGTGAGCCATTTCTTTATTGTAACTTACCCTCTTTCACACACATTTTCTCTTAGTGTTGTAAACTCTCTAACCTCAGATCCAAGGGATCTTTCTATGTAGTTTTGTGTTTGTGTGATTCTCTAGGTTCCTCTTAAAGGCGAGATCACCACCTCTTGAAGTCGAGCAAGCTCAAGTCTATGGGTTGCCTAGCTTCATCATCATCAAGACTACTAATGGTATCTTGTTGATAGTTCTTTTCTTTCTCATTAGAAGTGTTGTGTCGAAGACATAGGTGAAAGATGTATAAAGGGTCAAGACGAAGACATTAGTGAAAAGTGTCGAAGAGTCATATTGAAGGCATTAGTGAAAGGTGACAAAGATCCGTGTCAAAGGCATTAGTGAAGGGTGTCGAGAGTCCGTGTTGAAGGCATTAGTGAAGGGTGCCTATAAGTCAAGTCAAAAGGCATTAGTGAAGGGTGCCTAGAAGTCGAGTCAAAGGCATTAGTGAAAGGTTCCTAAGGTGTACATTCGATATGGTGTGTCGATGTACAAGATAGATTTGTATTGGGTCAAAGGATATTGATATCCTTGTTGATGTTGTCATAAGGAGTGGATCTCCTTTGGGATAGGTGTTGGGTAGTAGTTCCACCTTTGTAATGGAACTCGGTATCTAGCCTTGTACCGGATAAAGTGTAGGCGACGTTGTGATAGGTTTGGTTCTACCTCGTGGAAGAACCCGGTGTCTAGCCTTGTACCGATAAGAGTAGGCAACGTTGTGAAGGCTTCTCCACCACAAGGAGTTGGTGTTGTGTAGTGATTACGAACTCTCGGTAGGTGACTCGGGGAGTGGAGTAGGGCAAGGAAGGTGTCCTTGTAGTCGGACTACTATAAATACTCGCGTTGTGGTTTTGTGCTTCTTACTCTTTATCTTAGTTTTATTTATCTATATGCTGGTCTATCAACATCCAACACACACGTTGAAATAGATTGACATAAGTCGATCTAAATAGTTTAAAACCAAGTTTTAATCAGTAAAACTATTCAACCCCCCTTCTAGTTTTCCACTATCACAAAGAGGGCAACGAATCAAGTCAAGGTCAATACCTCTTAAGTCAAGGTTGATTTTTGTCGGAGTCTCCCTTTGGCGATCCTCCAAGAAGCTATGTTGACTTTGATAGGAACTAACTTCTTCCATCTTGAATAATTTGGAAAAGCGATAGTGGTATTAGTAATGTGAGTCCTCAAACCTTTGAGCAAAAAGCTTCTTGTTATAGGGTATTGGTGGTCACCCACATGGTTTATAAACATGCACAAAGGAAAATAAACTGATGCGCATATGAAGCGCGTTCGGGGTCAAATGAACTTTCTTTTAGTCGAGCAAGTTTTTCAACACCCTAGGCAGTGAACCTAATCGTTGTAGTGTAGTATTGGGTAAGCCTCGGGGATTGATATCGTTCTCTAGGGGAATAGGAATGCTAGTAAGAAGTGTATTACGCTAAGGTTGAGGTTGAGGAAGATTCTTTTTTTATCGTTTTATATTTTTTTAGAAAGCTAAGGGTAAAATCTCGGGGCTTGGATTTGGGGGGTGGTACTTCTACCAATTACTCTACTATTCTAATTATCTAATTCTACGGGTAGTCTTATGTCTATTGATGTGTGCTCGTATGATGATTAAAAATGTGTTTACCTAGATACTATTACTCCCTAGTTATCTTTTATTGTAGGTTGAATTGTCACGTCCTTATTCTTAACGCGTTGTATTTCCTAAAGTCGTAGGGTGTGCCTATGCCCTAACTCTTTGAAGTCATCCTTGAGTGTAGTAAACGAAATCCACTAAGTCATTCATAAACTATCAAAGATTCATCAAGAATTAAGCACAACGATAGCCTAGTCGCACTCCTAAGCCAATTACAATTAAGATAAGAGACAACCTAAAAATAATTAACAACTAGGTTTCATAGATCTAAGCAAACACACAAGAAATTTAGCCGGACATGTTAAACAAGCAAGCATACACACATTCAATGTAAGACATAATGAAATCAATGAAGTAAAACACTTATCTTGATGTGTAAAATAGGGTTTGGGACCCTAAGATACTGTCCAAGTCGGACTACTAACGTTTAGGGTTTTTACTCCAAAAGTCTACCTCCTAAAATTCTGAAAAATCGATTTCTATATATAATTTTACACTTGCGACGGCGTCGCCTTATAGTTGTGACAACGTCACCTTGTAGTTGTGACGCCGTCGGGCTTCAGCAGGGACGTCGTCTGATTTTGGATCTTGGCCGTCTGAGATGAAAAGTCTTAGTAACGCCCTTCCTCTTCAAAGCCTGACGCCGTCAGGTGTATTTTAGCAAAAAGTCTACTGAGTCGTCAGGTGTATTTAGTTTAAATCCGTAGAGTGGGACGACGTCGCCCTTTAGATGGGACGCCGTCAGCTTCAATTTCAGCAGCTTGAGTGTCTTCGATCTTGACTTAGCCATTTTCTTCATATATTCACTCCTTTTCGTCCAAATAAGCATCATTCCAGCATTTTGCTTCCAAGAGACCTAAAAAGTGAAAAGAAACGAAATTAAGCAGTAACGGATATAAAAGTGATCGATTAAGGGCTTAAATGACCCCTTAAAAGTGTATGTTTTAAATCCTTATCATAAACACATCAAGACCATGCATACCAAACCCTAATATCAAGATCTCCTAATCAAAGATATAACCTAAACCTAACATGTATAAAGGATGTTTACAAAGTTACTTACTTTTTCTTGCAAGATGTAAGCTTCAACTCTTGACTGCAGTCGGCTGCGTACACGAAATCGCCTTTTTGATCGATCACCAAAGGGTTTTTTGGGTAGAATCACCACTTGTGTTGCGTCAGGTATCCACTATTACTACACAGGTAGAACTAGGGCTACGAACTTATGCAATTTTGGCGAGTACGAATGGGGTAAGTCAACTAAAAGTTGATTAGTCGACTTAGGGTTTGAACCAGTAGAACTAAAAGTCATATGATACTTCATTTAATTTCGTCACTTGTTTCTTAGTTCTTCTTGCGTGTTCCTTTTAGTATGAACCGGTGTGATCCTTCCGCATTTCTGTGAAGGTCAGTTGTGAAAGACATTATTCTTTGCACATAATCTTTTACTTGTATCATCAATAATACACACTGAAATGTCATAGGAGGGTAAAAGAACCAAATTAGAGAGCATGTTTGAAATATCTACAATCTCAGCTTGCTCAATATTGGATCTAATAGGCCTTGTTCATGCCCAATTAAAATGAAGATTAGGGGGTAAAATGTTGCTCGAATGGATAGGGGTGTTGGGACTTCGAGTATTTGCATTGCTATGCCCATTAGTAGTGTCAGGTATGTGCTAAATCTGCCGAATACGTAGGTGGTGAGTCATGTAGGTTCCCAAATATGTAAACTAACACAAGTATTCTAGTGAGAGAAAGATTAGAGAGAGAAAGAGATGAAAGGATTCATCATAAACATAATAATAGAACTTTGTATTGTCAAATGAACCAACCAAGGCACTAGTGTGCCATTACATGATATTTATACTACTTAGAACTAGGGCAACGCCCCATAGGTTTTTTCTAGAAACATTCATAAGGCCCATGGGCTTACGACATAGACCTTAAGTTACTTACATACATATAAGCCTATAACTAAGACAACCTATTACATAAACTAATGACCGACACTTTATAATGTTTACACATAATCCCAACAATCTTTCCCTAAGGGTTGGTCATCATGGTCTTCATTTTGTAGGTTGTCTGACATTCTTTGTTCTTTGACATTCTTAGTTGATGACGTCTTAAGTCTTTTTCTTTCTTTGTTCTTTATTCTTGTTTTTGTTGTTGTTGTGATAATGTGTGGTTGTCTATCATCAACGTCATGGTCTCTGGCGTATTTACATCTTTCTCCACCATGCTCATACTTCTTTTGACTGTGAATCTCCATATTCACGTAGTTCTCAAATCTTTAAACTTTGTAGATTCTTTGACATTGGCGTAGAATCATCATTAACTTTGTGTTGCTTTGATCTTATGGTGAGAACTTCATGTGATATGATGTTGGTATGAGCATGTGGAGATGGAGTGTTATTGATGATAGTGGTGGTAGTGAGTGTCTTTCCTGGAACTCTGGAATCCTGCAAGTAAACAATTAGCAATAAAGTTCCTGACGTAAGAGTTCGTATACTTCGTACAGGTACATCCCAGATCGCTGGCGCGTTCTTTGATGAATCACAGACCGGATGGTCACTGGCATGTCCCCATACTTAATATATTCACTATGTCGTTGTGAGCCGCTGGAGTACACCGAGGTATCACTCCACGACTGTAGACCGTTAGAGACCCCCGCTAACACTAAGCGTAACCCACAAGGGATTATCGAAGTGACCTACTATCAGGGCTGTTTGATGTTGACCCTGACAGGAGTTTCTATTCAATCACTGAGGATCACATATGTAAATTCCCTCATAAATGTTCTGGCAGATTGCTAGGATCTGCTTAAGACTCTAGGATATGTCACTTGTGTTCTTATTGTTTGAACAACAAGTGATGACATAGTTAGTGTTCCTGTTTCAATATCAACACATATCATAGTGAGAGGTCAATAGATTATGCAGGGTTCACCGTGAGAATGAAACAAGTCCTTTTGAGAGAACTTGAGTGGCTTAGAAGGTTTAGTGCATTGCGTCACTGGGTCCATGACGTCTTTATCTTCAATACCGGTGTCATCTTTGTGACAACTAGTAGCATATGAATTGAACCCAGTTTCTGCCCTAAGTTGAACATATAGAGGGCTATTTCTTTTCACACTTTTCTTTAACTTTTTTTTTTAATTCTTCAACTTCTTCTTTCTCATTTTCTCACATTCTCCTTTTTTTTTCAATTATACCTAAGGACTTCTAATACTAACTATGGGTATTGTCCTTGGGTAGATCCCTTCGGCTCTGGCGGATCATAGAATGTATTTTCCTATCCTTACTTACCTTATAACTCCATGAGTATTCCTATGTTTCCATAAAACCTTTTTCTTGAAAATCTCTCAAAGTGTTTATGATTATAAAAATACTTTGTTAACACTTTGAGATTTTTGTATTTTCATAAATACTCCCCCTCCACATGTGCTTGTATTGTTTTAACTTAAATCTGTACATTGAGGGAAGAGCTCTCACTTTTGAAATGATCGACTTTCAATGAAATTAGACCGATTCGAGACACATTTACATCACTAGCGAACTAGCTTGAAATTATTACCCGGCCTGGTCAAGTCCAAAGAAAGTTTCTCAGATTGGTACACTCTACTCAGAAAAGTCCTATTCGAGATACGCTTACATCATCATTGGTTAGACCAGCTTGAAATTATTACCCGTCCAGGACAAGTCCTTTTGATTACTGACATTTGAAGTTCGTCAATCCATGGGTTATTTCCGAGTTTGAGCACTTTTGAGATTCCATACAATTCACAATATATTTTTGATCACTTTTATTTGTATCCCCCTCAAAAATTGGCATATCAATGTTATTTTTGAAGAAATGTTGATTAAAAATATGTCCATTTTGAGTTTTATGGGAAGATTTTAACAAGAACTTTTTCGTTTTGAACAAAGATGTTTTTCAAATACTCCGCCTCAACAAGTGAAATAACTTTTGAGGTTTTAAATATGAGAGGGAATACTTGTTCTTTTGAGCAGAATTATGAAAACATTAGAAAATTTGATTAATTCTACTCAAAAGTAAGAAGATTGCGCTCCTTATATTAGGATTGTGGCACTGAAGCATACCACAGGGAGCTTTCTTTACAAGAACGGGCTGTAAACTGTTATATTTGCACAAACCATAAATATATCTACATATAAAGAATAAAAATCTAGTCTAGTTAAAGTTCAACATTTTCTATCAAATACAGATTAACATCACTAAAGTCATTCTGGATGTGTAAAGTTGTGCAGTAGAAACTTCGGTCGTCCTCCCACGTGGCTTTCCAATATGCGCATTTGATCTCTGTGTTTGAGGGTACGGTCAATCTTGTTGACGAAGTTCCTAATATTTCAAGAATCTGCAACATTCCACTTCTTCTTTTTGTTTAGAAACAACACTAGATCTTTAAGGCGAAGATCCAATCCTTCTTGAACTTTCTTCAACATAGCATCACAGAACTTGTGGATTTCTTCAAATCCCATAAAGCAGTTGATATGGTTGTCAGTTATGTAGATGAATTCGAAGGCCGTTTTCCTCTTCAGTGTATAATGTGGTTCCTGATTGATGTCTGGGAATTAAAGTCTAGATTTTGTTAAGTTGAGTTTCTTTTGGTAGCGTTCGACTCCTAGTTGAAGATCGTCAACTCTGTTCTGTATGATGACACTGCGGATGTAGAGTAGAAGAGCGGTGACAAATGTATACTATAGATGGATCGAGAAGTGTCGCATCATTCCTTAAACTTTGATTAAAAACATATCTTCGATGTCGTTTAATGACAATTTCGGGAAATCAGCTTCTGAAAATTCATATTCTACCTCATCTTGTCTCTTGACCATAATTTTTTCCAGAAATGTATAGTCAAACTTTGCTTCTGCTTCTATATGCGTAACGACGAAAATTCTGAGATCATTCTTAACCACAGTCTTTGACTTTCTTACGAGCTTGCTTCGATAAAATAGTCTTCGACGTTCCGGCCAGTGATGAATCCCGAGATGAGCATCTTTGTTGTATGACACTATCTTGCTCACGAACAGTTGTGTGCCGGATTCTTCAATGGCTGACTGTGTGTACCTGGAAGATGGAATGAGTGTTAGTGATGTAGTATACTTGCATTCAGTCTTGTGACCGTGTTGAAGGAATTCCGGATCGTTGTTAAAGAAGAAGCGATATGGAATCTTAGATTGATCCTTTTTGCCAATCACAGGAAGTGGCTTCGTCCAATCGGTGTAGTACGGTGTTCGTTGATCCACGTTGAATTCGGGATTCAACCAGCTAATATCATTAGACATTGCACGTGTGATTTTCTCCAGATGATACTCAAGCTCTGCCGCACTTCCCGATCGGTCTTTCAACAAGTTGAAGGCATCATTCTTCATACTTCTGAGCTCCCCTTTTGTAAAAAAATTGATCTTGAGATCGCGCTTTAATTTCTGAGCATATTCCACTGTACAACCATCTACTGGCTCTTTGTCCTCAGCCAAAGGAGGTTGAGCATTGACCATATCATCAAACCACCCATACTCAACCGTTGAGTCATTATCAAGCCAAGGGACAACATTTGTCACTTTGCCCTTGCTTGATCTTCTACTTTTGGTTTTGAAGGGTGATGACTTCTTTTGAGTAGTTGTAGTTTGGTGATGCTCTTCGTCGGTATGTTGAAATGGTTCGTAGAATTCTAACGTTGTTGGACCTGAACCTGAAGCTTTTAGAGGTACGTTTGAAGTGGTTGTTGTAGAAGGAATAGTTGTATTATGCTGTGATGAAGAACTGCCGTCTGTTTTATGTTTCTTTCCTTGTGAGCTCGGATCAGGGTCTCAGTCGTCTCTTTTCCTCTTTTGATTTTTGGCATCGGTTTTGCATGGATGAGGGTTCTTCTGACGAAGGGTTGCGGAAAGAGAGTCGAAGACAGCAGTTTCTTCAGGAGTCTAGGTTAGTTGGGTTCTAGATAACTTATCAAACAACTTGAACTGGAGTTCTTCAATGGTGAGATCCTTTGTTGATGAAGTTACTAGGACAGTTTGAAGAGTGATTGGAGTGGAGGCAATGATATCTGAAACTATTTGATGGATGATCGGTTTCAGATATTCGTCGACCTCCTTTTTGATAATGGTAGGTAAGTGTTTATTCAAATATCTGTCGGTATATCCCATTATCAGTTTATCCATTTCACCTTGGACATCTCTTGCCATGAATTGATCTACTTTTTGTTTTGTTGTTTGTAGAGCATCTATGTCTTCCATCATTATTTTGACTTATTCGAAGAGAACTTCAAGTTGTGCTTGAGTCTTGTTTTCCTTCTTCAAACGAGCCATTCTCACATCTTTCTTGACCAGTTCTGATGCACGTGACATAAACGTCTTTGCGGGCTTCTTAATTGACTTGGTGGTGGTTTTAGATGTAGACCGTGTTGGTTTTGGAGAAGATTGTGTTGAAGATTCACGAATTGGTGTTTCTTTAGTAGATTCTTTGCCTTGATCCACCGGTGATTCCTTTGGAGGAGAGGGTTCACGGAATAATCGATCATTTTCAGGGTTGTCCTGAATGAACTGGTCTGCTTCTTCCTTTTCTAAGCGTTCCTTTTCTGCATCTCATGCTACCTTTCTTTTTAGTTCATCTTCTGCAGCCTTATCAATAATCTCCTCATTGTTGTGTGCTCATGATCAACATTCTGCAGATTCGGTTGTTCTTGTTTAGTCATGAGTGTGTCATCGAGTGGTTCATGCTCCTGAACCGGTATCTCTGTCACTTTTTCAGATGTAGGATCTTCGGTGCCAGAAACTTTACCGGGTTGATTAACCGGATCAGACGTGGCAGCTTTGCTGAAGCCTTCACCTTCGCCGGGTAGATTAACCAGAGGAGGAGGGTAAGACACATTCCTACTTCTTTTTAAGGTAGCTTGGAGATTTTGAAGTTTATTTGTTCTATCATTCATTCATCTGTGGCAATTTCCTTGCGTTTCCCTTGCTCCATTAAGTTTGATTCATCATCTTGGTTTTCCTCGTATTCGTCCCCAAAATCCGCATTTATCTCCCATTCTTGTTGCCTCCTCTTTTTTCTCTTCTTCTTCCTGTTGGGGCTTATATTCATCTGTACTGATTTCTATGGCCATCTCAAATGCTGGTTCTTCTTTGTAGACGACCGGTCTTTCATCAGATTCAGTAGCCGAATCTGATTGATCAGTGTGTTCAAGTGAAGGTTCGGGCTTAACAGGTTTTGGTGAGCCTTTCTTGTACTGCTTTCTGAGGGGGGGGGTTCTGACCTTGGTCGCACTAGCATAGCTGCTAGTCTTGCCTCTCCTTTTCCCTTTGGTCTTGATGAGACTTGGCTCAGATTCCTCAAAGTTGTTGATCCCGACTCGACCAGCTTTGAAGGCCTCATCATAATCCATGTACGCCCTCATCTCCTTGATTTTTTCAATTAGAAGTGAGTCTGGGAGTCTCATTCCTTGTTTTCGAGTGCTGGAGGATTGAATGTTGATTTTGCTGACTGTTTTTATCCATTTTCACTAAATGCTTGATTGGATCTTCTAGTCGAGGATTGATGTCTTGGTGCTCTCCAATGAGATGTTTGATGATCAATTTGGTGAATCTTACAAAAGGTATTTTGGTGAGTGGAGCTTGGTAGTGATTTTGGATTTGAAATATTATATCCTCCTAGATCAGTTGAGCATAGTCCAACTGTTTCATGTTTACTATTCCCCATAAGACTTGTAGATGAAGCAGTCTTGGGTGTTCATGACCGCTGTCTCTACCGGTTATTGATCGAGCCAAGATGTAATGGATTGTTCGCCACGATTGCGGAAAGTACTTGGCATCGACTTTGGAAAACAACGTTATATTTTTGTCAGGTTGTTCATCATATCCCATTTCTAGAAGAAAGTCAAGGACTAATTCCTCTGCTGGTCGGGGGTAAAAGGTATTTTGTGGTGGAGCTTCAGGTAGAAGTAATGCTTGGCGAAGAGTGTTAATGTTCACTGTTAGTTCTTTATGGTCCAAAGTGCAAGTGAATGATTTTTCATCAAGATTTAGATGAAGGGTTTTCCATAGCTGATGGATGTAGATTTTTGGAACGTTAGTAGACTTTTACAGCATGAATCTACACTTATGACGTTTCAGCACTTCAATGGCTATCTGACATGATGGTTCCGTGCACTTGATCTTATGAAACTCCACGCGAGCATTATTATTTCTAATCGTGATATTGTAATCCTCGGGAAAGATTTCCTCTCTTGTGATCAATGGAAGTTGGTGTTGTTCAGCTATTTGTTATTTCTGAAACAAAACACATCAAACACTCAACCAAGTAGGGTACTTATGTGTTAGCACAGAGTAACTGATGCTTATGTGACCTATTTGATTTGTTTGAGTATCGTCAATGACTTGTTAGATTTCAAATTTATAGAATTTCAAAGTTCTATGAGTTTGAAAAGTTCAAATTCGATAGTTAAGTCCAAATTATATGGATTTGAGCAAAATTTGATGGATTAGAAAATTTAGTGACAAATTTGATGGAATATGTCAAATTCGATGGATCTTGTCAAATTCTATGGAATTTAGGCAAATTCGATGGAAATTATCAAGTTTAATGAGATCCTGATAAATTCGACAATATTTGTTCAAATTCGATAAAATTTGTCAAGTTCGATGGAATTTTGCAATTTTGATAGTTTTTGAAATTTCGATGAATGTTTCAATTTCGATCAAAATTTGTAAATTCGACATATCCTTGTCCAAGGAATTGCGATAACACATACAAGTTCGATGAATGTCATTCGAATTTCCAATCCTGAATGTTTAACACAAAACCATTTATCACAAATCATCTCAATCATGGTCTAAAGTTTATGCAAACATCAATTATCAAATTTGGGCATAAAACTGAAAGTTTGATGAAATGCGAGGTTTAGCAAAAACCTTAATTATCTAACTTGATCCTTAGTGTTTATGGAGTGATTAATTGTTTGTATCATGTTCCTTAACACATTTGAACTCTATCTAACATAATTAATTAGGTTAAAACCCTCAGAATAAAAAACACCCAATTTTGATCGTATGAACCCTCATTATTCTAAGTTGCTCAAATTGAGTTCCTTGTTACAATTAAGGTTTACCAGATGTTTAAGCATATAATTCTAATCAAAACCTCTCAAAAACATTAACCATATTCACCACAAATCGATCAAACCCAAATCATTCGAACCCTAGATCAAGAAGTTTCATTTCTGAAAAATCCAACCGTTGGATTGATAAGTAACCAAAAACCATTTCTTATAATCATGTTTTGAATGTTTAAACACTTACAGATTTTTGCAAGAACTCACAGATTTGAAGAATGATTATGAATCGTAGATCTTGGTTGTTGAGTTATTTAATGTGAGTAGTAAATGAGGTGAAAAAGAATTTTATTTTTGTTTTGATGTAAATTTTTTGAAGTTTGATGTTTTGACACATTCAGTCCCTACATGATGAAATTTTTTTCACCAAGTCCAAATGACACAATTTTGAAGAAATACTTTCAAAAAATATTTAATACACCCCCTTGACTTGTGAAATACTTCCAAGGAAGGTATTAAGAGGATAATAAACCCACACGTTTTTACAATCAACATCTTTTGAGAATATGCAAGTACACCGATTGATTTTTAAGACATTTTTCGACTTCTCCCCCTCAACACATGATAAATTGTGGTTTTGAAAGGTATTTTGACGCATGTGTTGATAGAGAAAAAATTTACTTGCATAGAGATAAATAGAAAATGTTTTTTTTTTCAAAAGAAAGAAAAAAATATTTTTGGATTTTTGAAGAATTTTATATTTTTGTATTTTGTTTTTGAATAAATATTTTCAAAATTTGTCTTGGTGTTTTACGTTTTTAAGATTAAGTTAGAAAAGATTTCATTTTCTCTGGAGTCAAACATCGCATACCAATTCGATGAACCAAGTCAGCAAATCTTGCGGGTGGCAAGGCTTTGGTGTATAGGTCCGCCAATTGGTGTTCAGTACTTACGAAATATAATTCAACCGTTCCCTTCTCGACATGCTCTTTGATGAAATGGTAGCGAAGAGCAATATGCTTTGACTTTGAGTGTTGAACAGTGTTGTATGAGATTGCAATTGCACTTTTTGAGACGCAGTACACCAGATTCTTGTCAAATACGTAACCATAATCCATGAGCTGTGTTCTCATCCAGATGACTTGAGTACAACACGCAGACATGACTACATATTGTTCTTCTGCTGATGATAACGATGTGCAATCTTTCTTCTTTGATTGCCATATTCACCACAAATCGATCAAACCCAAATCATTCGAACCCTAGATCAAGAAGTTTCATTTCTGAAAAATCCAACCGTTGGATTGATAAGTAACCAAAAACCATTTCTTATAATCATGTTTTGAATGTTTAAACACTTACAGATTTTTGCAAGAACTCACAGATTTGAAGAATGATTATGAATCGTAGATCTTGGTTGTTGAGTTATTTAATGTGAGTAGTAAATGAGGTGAAAAAGAATTTTATTTTTGTTTTGATGTAAATTTTTTGAAGTTTGATGTTTTGACACATTCAGTCCCTACATGATGAACATTTTTTCACCAAGTCCAAATGACATAATTTTGAAGAAATACTTTCAAAAAATGTTTAATACACCCCCTTGACTTGTGAATTAATTTCTTTTGAACATTTGAAGAACACTTTTAGTCCAAGGAGGGTATTACGAGGATAATAAACCAACACGTTTTTACAATCAACATCTTTTGAGAATATGCAAGTACACCGATTGATTTTTAAGAATTTTTTCGACTTCTCCCCCTCAACACATGATAAATTGTGGTTTTGAAAGGTATTTTGACGCATGTGTTGATAGAGAAAAAATTTACTTGCATAGAGATAAATAGAAAATGTTTTTTTTCAAAAGAAAGAAAAAAATATTTTTGGATTTTTGAAGAATTTTATATTTTTGTATTTTGTTTTTGAATAAATATTTTCAAAATTTGTCTTGGTGTTTTACGTTTTTAAGATTAAGTTAGAAAAGATTTCATTTTCTCTGGAGACAAACATCGCATACCAATTCGATGAACCAAGTCAGCAAATCTTGCGGGTGGCAAGGCTTTGGTGTATAGGTCCGCCAATTGGTGTTCAGTACTTACGAAATATAATTCAACCGTTCCCTTCTCGACATGCTCTTTGATGAAATGGTAGCGAAGAGCAATATGCTTTGACTTTGAGTGTTGAACAGTGTTGTATGAGATTGCAATTGCACTTTTTGAGACGCAGTACACCAGATTCTTGTCAAATACGTAACCATAATCCATGAGTTGTGTTCTCATCCAGATGACTTGAGTACAACACGCAGACATGACTACATATTGTTCTTCTGCTGATGATAACGATGTGCAATCTTTCTTCTTTGATTGCCACGACATCAATTTGTCACCAAGGAATTGTAAACCTCCAGAAGTAGTTTTTTGTGGATCTAAACAACCTGCGTGATCAGCATCTGAAAAGGATATTAGTTGAAAACTAGAATCCTTCAGATACCATATCCCAAAATTATTGGTTCCATTTATGTATCGGAGGATTCTTTTAGCCTCTGAAAGGTGACGTTCAGTTGGTCTAGATTGATAACGAGAGAAAAGATATACTGCAAAGACTATGTCTGGCCTGCTTGTTGTTAGATACATGAGAGACCGAATAATACTTTGGTATTTTGTAGGTTTAACAAGTTTTCCATGTAAATCAGTGTCCAGTTAACTGGATGATGCCATTGGTGTGTTATAGGTGTCACATGTGGTCATACCATGTTTCTTAAGAATATCTAGAGCATATTTGGACCGACTTAAGAAAATACCACGGGGTGATTGATGAACTTGAAGTCTTAAGAAGAACGTTAGTTCACCCATCATTGACATTTCAAAATTGGTTTTCATGAGTTTTGCAAAAGCGTTTTAGTACTTTTTGTGGGTTGAACCAAAAATGATATCATCCACATGAATTTGAACAATTAAAATGTGTTCCCCGTTATATTGAATAAACAGTGTTGGATCAACGGATCCTTTGGTAAATCTATTAGCAAGCAAGAAGGCTGAAAATTTATCATACCACGCCCGAGGGGCATGTTTGAGACCGTAAAGAGCTTTGTTAAGTTTGTAGACATGATTCGGGTACTCTGGATCAACGAATCCCTCTGGTTGGCTAATATACACTTCCTCCCGTAATTTTCCATTCAGAAATGCATTTTTCACATCTATTTGATAGACGCTGATGTTCATATGAGCCGAAAATGCCAGAAAAATTCGAACAGCCTCAAGTCTAGCCACCAGTGCGAATGATTCTTCAAAGTTAATTCCTTCATCCAGACGATAACCTTTAGCCACTAGACAGGACTTGTTACGAATAACCGTGCCTTCAGCATCAACCTTATTTTTCCAAATCCATTTCAGACCAATGACATAGACCCCTGTTGGTCGTTCAACCAATTCCCATACTTCAAGACGTTTGAACTGATTTAACTCTTCTTGTATGGATTCTATCCAGTTGTCATAGGTCATTGATTCTTTAATGTTTGGGTTCGATGACCGACGGAGAGTATAATGCAATTTTCACCGGGTTGAAGCGGCGCTGTCTTGTGATGACCGTTGGTTAGGTTTCCAATGATGTTTACTAGATGATGATCTTTTGTGCATCTATGTGTGGTTGGCGTTATAGGCTATGCAAGATTGGTGGATCCAGATTACGAGTTGATGATTCAGTGAATATTTCGAGTGGTTGTTTCTAATGCAAAAGGGTTGAAAAACGCATTTCCATCATAATCTGCAGGTGCAGGTACATTTTGGTTTAGTGTATCATCAGCTTGGTCATTTTCATTGGAGGCAGTTTGTGTTGCTGTTGTCGGAGACTCGACCGGTGGTGCAAAGAACGCTATTGCTGTGCATTAATTTATGATCAGGTTGAGCAGCGGAAACATTGGATACATCTGGAGCACGTTGATCAAAATCTTTATTGAACAGTGGAGCAAACAAAGTTTCCATTTGATGACGTGTAAGTTGAATTTGTTGATCAACTAATGATGCTGGAAAGTTTAAACGGTTGTGCCCGGGTTCTAAGCTGTTTTGCTCAGCAGCCATTTTAGTGAGCTCATCGAAATTAGCATGAATGGTTTCCATAATTTCTCTTGTACGAAGATTCTAGATTCAATATCCTTTTGAGTTTTCACAATAACCGATAAAGACTCCAATGTCAGCTTTAGCCTTGAGCTTTCCAAGGTCATCACGATCATTATTTGGATAACAAAGATCACCAAATACTTGAAAGTGTTTTAGGTAAGGTTTTCGTTTATGGACAAGCTCGTATGGTGTTTTGTTGTGGCGTTTGGTGATCATTGAACGGTTTTGAGTGTAACATGCAGTCGAAACAGCTTCGGCCCATAAGTAATCCAGTAATTGAGCGTTAATCAACATCGTTTCGCAGCTTCCACTAATGTCCGGTTGGCTTTCAACAACTCCATTATGTTCGGAGTTCTTGCAATTGATGTTTGATGTTCAACTCCCACTTTCTCATAGTATGTACAAAGAGTATGATTCAAGAATTCGGTTCCTCGGCCCATAAGTAATCCAGTAATTGAGCGTTAATCAACATCGTTCTTGCAGCTTCCACTAATGTCCGGTTTCGTCTTTCAACAACTCCATTATGTTCGGAGTTCTTGCAATTGATGTTTGATGTTCAACTCCCACTTTCTCATAGTATGTACAAAGAGTATGATTCAAGAATTCGGTTCCTCTGTCTATTCTAACTTTTTGACCGTGTAACGAAGCTGAACTTGAATTTTTGTGAGAAAGGTGATGATCATCGAAGGTGCTTGATCTTTACTCCGAAGAAAGTAAACCCAAATCCATCTGGAGTAGTCATAAATGATTACTAGAATGTAGCATTTGCCACTAATCGTCTGCACGCGCATCGGGACACACAAATCCTTGTGAAGAAGGTGAAGTATGTGTTGAGTACTGTTTTCAATCTCCAAAGGGAAATGTGCACGAGTGCTTCTGCCTTGTTCTCATGTTGAGCATAAGTGGTCTTTGGAATACCGAAATCTTGGAAGTCCTTCAACTAGCTTGTGTCGTGCCAGATCAGTTATGGTTTTGGTCAAATGAGAAAGTCTCTTATGCCACAGCCATGATTTTGTTGATGTTGCTTTAGAAAGTAGACAAATAGGAGATGAAGGAATCATGTCAGTCATAGAGATTGTATAAAGGCTTGATTCACGGGTGCCTGACATAAGATCGTTTCCTTGTAGATCATGAATGAAACACGTTTTATCCCGAAAAACAACTTCCAAATCCCCATCATAAAATTGACCTACTGAGAAAAGGTTGTGTCCAAGACCCTCAAGATAATACACTCGGCTAACTCTGATGTTTCCATTGATGTAGTCCCCGTAAAGTTTGTTAACATTTTTAGGTTGCATGTCATGTGCCGGGAACAACCGCTATCAACAATCAAAAGGATAATTTGTATCCAGATACATACTGCATCGAAGCTAGGTGGAATACAGGTAAAGGTGGAACCCGAAGAGTTAGTGGGTTCCGTTACAGTTTTAGTACACATATTAATAATTTTGGGTAACCACTTAAAACCAGGTGTATGTTGTAACCATCTCTGCCAAGTCCAGCTAGTTCGTGCTTTTGTCTTAGGGAATTCGCTAGATGAAGGTATATTCATAGGAGGTGATGACGGTGCTATGGGTTCATCAATTATTTCCTTAGAAACTACAGATGGCTCTTTTCCTAGCACAAACTTTGAAGCAATAGTGGGACTAGAAGTAGCCTACCGACAAGATAGAGATTCAAACACAATTATCATGATTACCAGAAAGCATACTTTTACGACAAAACACACAAGAAGCTTCAACATTAACATCCAAAATATTTAAAGATATAACATTCGTTACATTGCCTTTACTATTACATTTATCTAACACAATACCTAAGCAGGTGCAACATGAGTTTTATTCGAAGTCCTAACATGATCTTCTACTTCAGGGGCTTTTAGTTTTCCGCATTTACGTTGCAAATTCCTATTCTTCTGATGAGTGCTCTTAGGCGGTGATTTGCTAACGCTAGAAGTGGAGGCGACTATTCCTGTAGAAGTGGAAGGAGGCATATTAGTATATTGAGATTTGTCATTTGTTTGCTTTCCAGTATCAACTTTAAACATTCCAGGTGCTATCACATTTGTGTTGCTAACTTTTCCTTTCTCTAGTTTAACCAATTTCTCTTTTAAGTCTATGATAATATGATTCTGTTCTTGAATTCTAGAGAGTAATTGTCTATTTTCATGCACCATTTCACGGGTGTAAGCAAGGTGATGATTGAGTCCATTTGAATCTTTAGAACGTGTCTTTAAGAGACAATAAAAAATGATTCCGTATTCCTTTCTGACTTGTTCAATTTCTTGTTCATATTTGAAAAGTTGACACTTTAAAGACGCGTTTTCATCATCCAGTCATTCAAGTTTTGGTTCTAAAGATTTTTTAGCTGACTAGTTGACTTTGTTTTGTAAAGCTATTTCACGATCAATACTGTCATTTTGACACCTATGAAGTCGACGTTTGATTTCAGACAGTTCTTTTGACATACTCTCATTTTCAGCTTTTAAAATTTCAATTAGTGTCACATTATCATTTTCCTTATCAGATGTATCAGCAGCAATAACATTTTTACAAGAATATTCAGCAGAGTAATATAACACAATAGAGATAGTATCAACACATATAACATCTTCCAAGAGTCGATCAACATCAATTTTAAGAATTTTATTTTTCTTTTTGGTGATAGAAATCGATGTTTCAGTTGCATTGAAAGTTGTTAGCATTGAAAGTCCCATTCCCAATGTGTTGCACACAGACGCAGATGTTGAACATGAGGTAAAAACTGTGTTTGAAAAATTTTCCTTTGTTCTTTGGCATAAGCCGATTGAAAAGTTGAAGCTTTTATCTCAAAATTACGTTCAATTACCTCTTCCAAAAGTTTAATGTCTTCCATTAATGTATCAAAATATCTAAGCACAAGACATCGTTTGGGTAATGGTCTGATTTCACTTGAATAAGGTAAAGGGCCATTTATTTGTGCAACGGGTTTAACGAGACCAACGTCAGAAGAAGACTCATTTATTTGTGTGATAACCCAAGGTGTTTCAGTGTTCTCTCGCTGAGGAACAAAAGTTTATGAAATATGAGGCAATTTTGAAAAATCAAAAGGTTTGTTATATGTTATATTGCTCATTTTTAATCGACTCTGTTATTCCATTTCTTGTTCCTCTTCATAATTATAAACAACAACACGCACAACAGAATTATCAAGTAGATTTTTTGCACTATACAACTTTGGATTGTCCTTGAGTGCTTTATGTAAAAAACGTGGTTTATCGTTAACATGATCGTGCCCATATCCTTCAGGATGTGGCTTTAAAGTGAACTTTTGAATTATTGTGACATACTCACCATGTTTATAAACGATATTTTGAAACTCTTTTATATTGTTTTCCAAATCGACGATTTCATCAAGATACAAATCAACTCGTCTCCTGGACACTTGTTTAAATTCGGAAAAACTTGATAAGTTGACAATTCAAGTTTTGTTTTTTGAAGTTCAGAAGTGAGAACGTCAACTTGTTGTTTGTGCTCTAATTTTTCTTGTTCCATTTGAGAAATCAAATTGTTTTTGGAAATGACTAATTCGCGTATTTGATGTTGTAATTCTTGTTCTTTAACATACGCCTTTTGAAAAGAAACTTCAAAAGTATGTTCTCTTTTTGCTTGTGTTTCAAAATTTGCAAGTTGTGTTTTGTAGCACTCAAGATCCTCAGTCAATGATGCAACTTTTGCTTTTAAATTTACATTGATTTCATTGCATTTTTCAACTTGGGATTGGGTGGTCATAAGCAAGGTCGTGAGCACTGGATCTGGATCAGAAGAAGTTTAAATTTGTTCAACTTGATCATCAACACATTCATCAATTGGATCATCAAATGTAACAACAGGGTTAACTTGATCATTGTCTTGAGGAGATGTTGATGGCTCATGTTGAACATCTTGCTCCTTGTCGGATGCAGATGCAGTTGGAGATATCAGATCATGCATGAGAGATATATTTGGATCCGATACCTGAGACAAGCCATAACTGTCATAAACTGGGCCTGTATCACTCATGTGGAGTTCCTGCATGTTTGCCATTAACATCACAGCTGCATTAGCTTGCAAGTCCTCCATATCATCATCAGATTCTGCATTAGCCATGAAGTTGTGTTCTTTGTTAGTGAGAGTTCCACCAGCTTCATCTTTGAGAGTCAAGAGTAATGCTTGCTTATGATATGCACTGCCTCTGGTTCGTGGTTTTAGACATGCATTAGCCAGATGACCCTTGCCGTTACAGTTGTAGCACCGAATGACCGTGTTCCCATTATGTGTATTCCCATTGTCAACAATTTCGACCCTTTGCTGAGAAGCACCAACATTGTTCCTATTTCTACCAGTAGCATTATACACTTCTCCACTTTCTGAATTTCCCACATAACCACCAGTTCCCATTGGACGTCCATAATTGCGATTCTGAACTTCAACCCTTCCATTTTGGATAACAACTTGATCCTTGTGTTTGAAGAGTTACGAAGACTATTGTTTGATTTGTTTGTAAATCTACCGAAGGCACGAGAAATAAGAGAAAATCCTTGATTCAATGTGTTGAATGGTTCCTCATCTTCATTTTGAGTTTCAGTGTAAAGTGTTGAATCAGAATTGTTATATGGAACTACTTGAGTGTCACTTGATTGAGGTGGAGAATCATATGGAGTGATCTGGGCTGACGGTACTTGTTGAGGATAGGTAAAGTTTTATTGGTGTTTGACAAAAGCATGATTCGACTGTGAAAATTGAGGAGGAAAATACTGAGCCATCAGTTCAAGTGAATTTGGAGTTGGTGAAGGTTGATAAATTCCACGGAGAGCTCGATCTTTGTCAACTTCCTTTTGATGGTGCTTCAGATAATCATACAACAACCCATACATAGCATCATGAAGGTTCTTAGCTTGACAAATAAATGTGACATACTTCTGCCAGTCAGGACCGAGACAGTTGAGAAACTTTGTATTAATAGCAATCTTGGGTAAGATGATGTTGTGTCTGTCCAAGTCATTGATGATGTTTGTGAATCGATGATAGTAAGTCTCTAATGACTCCCCTGGATCAATCATGAACATTTCATATGATAGATAAAGTTTGGATTCCATGTCTTCTTGATTAAGTTCAGTGCCTTCCATTAAGAGATGAACATGTTCCCACATATCCTTTGATGTTTTATGAGCATCAACACTTCAAATAATGGGATTAGGTATGCCCATAAGAATATACTCCATTTCAAGTTCATCAGCTTTACAGTGAAGTATTTGTTCTACAATTAGTTGACTCTCAAGAACAGTGGAGATGGTTTCAAGTCTTGGTGGAATAGCTGTTGGATCTCCGTGAATCGTCACAGTTGGAATTTGAAAAGGACCTTCAAGGATGACCTTCTTCAAATATTTGTCATGAGGTTTCTTGAGTTCGATGAACCTAAAGAATCGACTTACCTATTAAACATAATTTTCGTGAGTGAGCATTGGAGGTCTATCAAATGATCCAGCTTAATGGATAGATTTTTGACTGCTGATAGCCTCACACATTTGTAAAAACCAATGAAGTTCCTTCGGTGGAATTGTAGTGAATGATTGCATTGCATATTGAGGTGGAAGCCATGATTGTTGTTGAGGGTATGGTTGTTGTTGAGGAGATTGTTGTTGTTGAATGAATTATTGTTGTGGAAATGATTGTTCTGGTTGAAACAATTGTTGTTGCGGTTGCTGAGGGAATTGTTGTTGAGGAGACTGCTGTTGCTGAGGATACTGCTGAGGAAAGTAGTTGAAATAAGGTGGTTGAGACATCTTTAAATTTGTGTAGTTGATGGATCTTGTAAATGTTTGATAAGTGAGTTGAGGTGCAAATTTGATGAAGTGATATTGACCAAGTTTGATGATTTTGACCAATTGCGATGAGGTTAGATATGTAGCAAGTTCGATGGATTTCTAACTGCGATTAAATCCAAGTACGATGAAAGAAAGTTCCAAGTTCGATGAAAGAAAATTAGATGTTTCAAAGTTCGATGGTTTTCAAATTCGATAATCAAATATGATGTCAAATTCGATATTTCAAATATGAAATTCGATGGAACTATCTAACTTGTCCAAGTTAGAAGATTTAACTTAGTCAAAGTATTCCACATGCTTATCCAAGCAAGGGAGATACTGAGTAGCCTTGAAACAGTGAAGAAACTTTGATAATCTGAAAGCTCGATGAGCAATTGCGATGACCAAGTTCGATGAAACCCTAATTCAGTATATTCGATGAAACTTTCGTTGCAAATTCGATGGATGGACAGATTTTTAAAAATCAATTTTAAGAAAAATAACAAGTTTCTAAACGTTTCTTCTTATCAGAAACAGTTAAAAACACCTAAAAACAAGAAAGTTGCAAACTTTAATGTTTTTAAAAGAAATTTAAGAAATTCGATGGTTGTACTTTTGAAGAAAAATCGGAAAAGAAACAATAGTTTTACCCTAAAAATTCAAACTTTATGCTACCAACTAAGATTCTAAATACTATAGAATCCTTACAACTTTCTAAGCTTTAAGAATAAGTATTAAAAATCAAAGCTTTAAGCTTTTAAACTTAAAAAACCTCACGTATAACTTCAAAAACCAAAGGTTTTGCACCAAAACACTCTAACCAAACATCATATAGCGATTGATACCACTTGTAGGTTCCCAAATATGTAAACTAACACAAGTATTCTAGTGAGAGAAAGACTAGAGAGAGAAAGAGATGGGAGGATTCATCATAAATATAATAATAGAACTTTGTATTGTCAAATGAACCAACCAAGGTACTAATGTGCCATTACATGATATTTATTTTACTTAGGACTAGGGCAATGCCCCATAAGGGTTTTATAGAAACATTCATAAGGCCCATAATCTTACTACATAAACCTTAAGTTACTTACATACATATAAGCCTATAACTAAGACAACCTATTACATAAACTAATGACCGAAACTTTATAATGATTACACATAATCCAAACAAGGCATCACACTAGGGAAGAAGAATTATAAGCGGTAAGGTGATAGGTATAGTAGTAGTCAAAGGGAGAGTGGTATTAGGTAACAGAGGAACCCGATCATAAACCAACCAATTCGGTTGATTGTCTAACCGAAACGTGTGGAAAAATTTCTTTTAGAGTACTACCACCTAACCAATTATCCAACAAAAAACGTATAGACTCCCCGTCACCAATCTTGTTCTTGAAGATCAAGGGCAAGTTAATCCCATAGTCATTGAGAAGGTCCTCCTTAAGCTTAGCAATTTGATACCATGGACCCGATTTGCATCGAATCAAGGATGCATCATGTAGACCTCCTTGAGGACCATGAATGGATAAAAAAATCACAACGCTTAACGTTCAAAACTCACTTCTTTTAAATGCTCCTAAACGCTATGTGCCATGTGGAAAACTAGAAGGGGGGAGGGTTGAATAGTTTTGCCGGTTTTAAGTTAGTTTCAAAAACTTTTAGATTCGATGTTATGTGAAATCGTATAGATGTAGAGATAGTATAGATCTAAGAGTAATGCAAGTAAAGTAAGTAAAGTAAGGATAGAAATGACACAACCGATTTATAGTGGTTCGGCTACAAGGACACCTTCCTTGCCCTACTCCACTCCCCGAGTCACCTACTCGAGAGTTCAAGCACTATGTCAACAAACTCCTTCAACTTGGCGGAGAAGCCTTCACAACGTTTCTTACACCTGTTTTCGGTACAAAGCTAAATACCGAGTCCGTAACACGGAGGACCAAACCAACACTATTATAACACAACAAATATGTGAAATATAAAATACAAGATCTTCACTACATAAATCTTGTGGAGGAACAAATCAATCAAGGACTCCTTGCTTGGATGACTTGTAGAATGCTCGTGATCTCGCCTTAGAGAAGGACCTATACGAGAATCATAATAGAAGAAAGAAGAACAACTCTCTAGATCAAGTGATCTTTTGTTAGAAGAGTGTAAGAATATATGAGAGAGTTTGTAAGAAGAGGGGTGAGTAAAATTGAAGAAATGGCTCTCTATTTATAGGCAAATTCTGTTGACTGTTGCACGGATCCCACGGATCCCTTGCTTGAGGGATCCGTCTAGTGTAACTTTAGGGATCCGTGAGATGCTCCTCTTTGCCCATGGGTTTTTGGGTTATGGGTCATGGGTCATGGGTTATGGTTTGAACCATGGGTATCTAAGTAGATACAATGTATCTAATAGATGCAATGCATATAATCAATGGGTATGGGTTAACTCCATGGGTTATGGATATGCTCCATGGGTATGGGTCATGGGTTGTGGTTTTTACCCATCCTAATAAACTATTACAACAAATGAATTATTACAACAATTTGTATTAATTGACTATATGTAGATGCTTTACAAAAATAACATGTATCCTTCTAGTTTTACTTATGATAACATTATATTTTTTATCAACAAAACACAAAGAGATTTCTAAATATTAATAAATATTTTTACGGTTTATTTGTATTAAAAATCTTCCCCTTTTTGTTGATGACAAAACATAATGTTATGATGAGTAAAACTTAAGATTAGATGTATGTTTTAAAAGCATAAGTTTTACTTCTTCTCCCCCTTTTTGTCGAAACAAAAAGTGACCCTATAGAAGAAATAAAAATGTGGAAAAATAGTCCACGAATCTCTAACTCCCCCTTGACGGTAGCTCCCCCTGGAATGGGGCGTCAAGTGAGAAAATAAAATTACCTACAAAGAAAAGGTTAGTAGTAACATGCATAAATAATCTTGTGATTGACGAGAATCAAGATTGTGAGCCAAGGTATGTGATAAGGATTTAAAAGGTACACTTTTGAGGGGTCATTTAAGCCCTTAATCGACCACTTTTATATATGTTACTGCTTAATTTCGTTCCTTTTCACTTTTTAGGTCTCTTGAAGGCAAAATGCTGGAATGATGCTTATTTGGACGAAAAGGCGTGAATATGTGAAGAAAATGGCTAAAGTCAAGATCAAGACACTCAAGCTGCTGGAAGTGCACCCGAAAGTGTCAAAGATAAAGGGCGACGCCGTCCCTCTAAAGGAGTGAAATTGTTATTTTGTACCTGACGGCGTCAGGCTTTAAAGAGTAGGGCGTCACAACTCAGACGACCTAGATCAAGATTCAGACGGCGTAAGAAGATGAAGCTGACGGCGTCATAACCACAACATGACGCCGTCACAAAGTTAACTAGGCCAAGACGAAATCCTAATGGCGGCGATCTAACGGCGTCACAATTAAAGAGTGACGCCGTCGCAGTTGTAACTCTATATATAGAATTCAAATTTTCAGAATTTTCGGGAGGTAGAATTAAAACAACTTTGGTTTATCTTGGGCAGTATCTTAGGGTTCTCATACCCTATTTTACATCAAGATAAGTAATCTACTTCATTGATTTCATTATGTCTTCAATTGTATGTGTGTATGCTTGCATGTTCACCATGTCCGGCTAATTTACTTGTGTGTTTGCTTAGATCTATGAAACCTAGTTATTGAATATTGATTGGTTGTCTCTTATCTTAATTGTAATTGGCTTAGGATTGCAATAGACAATCGTTGTGTTTTTAATACTTGAGTAATCTTTGTGAACATTAGTTTATAATCGTCTAGAGTTATTGTAGGCTAAAAATCCAAAGATAACCTTAGAGTTAGTTTATGAATCCTAGAGATTTTGTAGGCAATAACCTTAAGGTATCCTCAAAGAATTAGGGAAAAAAGCATACCTTACGACCTTAGAAGACACAACGCGTTAAGAATAAGGACGTGACAATTCAACCATCAATAAAAGATAACTAGGGAGTAATAGTATCTAGGTAAATACATTTTTAATCATCATACGAGCACACATAAATTAGACATGGACTACTCCTTAACTTAGTTAATTAGAATAGATAATAGTAGAGTAATCGGTAGAAATACCACCCCCCAAATCCAATACCCCGAGATTCGTACCTTTCAATTTTCTAAAAAATATAAAAAAAAGATAAAAAAATAATCTTCCTCAACCCTAACCTTAGCGTAGTAATTTCTCACTAGCATTCCTATTCCCCTAGAAAACGATATCAATCCCCGAGGTTTACCCTAATACTACACTACAACGATTAGGTTCACTACCTAGGTGGTTGAAAAACTTGCTCGAAGAAAAGGAAGTTTCCTTTGACCCCGAACGCGCATTGTACGCGTATCAAGTTTTTGGCGCCGCTTCCGGGGAATAGAATAGCTAGTTAGGATTCTATCTCATTTAGGTTCCCTTGCTTGATTCCTATCAAGTAAGATTTTTTCTCATTTTTAGCTTACTCGTAGTCTATCCCCCTTCTTCGTGACTTTGTTCGTAAAACCCATCACTCACCATGATTCGCATCTTTCGCTGTAAAGTCTTCACACTACCCGACCCCAATCCTCCTCCCAATCCTGAAATAGAAAACGCAATCCCACAAAACCTTTCACCCGTTCACCACTTTGGAAATCACCTAGGGCATATTGAAATAAATTGGAAACAACATAGTCCTTTCTATGACTCGGATTCCGATGAGGAGTTTGACTATGGTGAGGCACTTGATAACGGGGAGGTCATCGATGAAGTTAACTTTGAAATGGAAGAAGACTTCTCCCAATGCTTTGACCCTAGGTGTAGAATTGAGGCTAATGGCCCCTTTAACATGCAATTTGTTGGGTTTTAGGTTCCAGTGAAAGGAATTATTCTAAGTATGGAACCACTGCCAGCTTAAAGGAAACCACGGCTAGAAGAAAGGAATCCACTGCTATGTTAAACCACGGATAGTAGTCTCAAGGAACCACTGCTATTGTAATCTAGGCACTGCTAGTTATGTATGTTGGTTTAATGTTTTGTATTAGATAAATATGGAAAAGATATTTATCTTGTAGGTTACGTATTGTATATTGTAAAGGACTCCTTAGCCTATAAAAGGAGGTCCTAGGTTATAGTTAGATATATGTGTTTTTGATATATCTAAATTCGATACACGTCAAGGTTGTAAAACCCTAATACTATTCAGAGTATTCGTATTAATAATATTGAGGTGTTTAGTGATTATTACTGTTATTCTTCTTAAGGTTAAACATTAAATTCCGCGTAGTGGTTAACAGTTTGTTCAAGTTTAACTCAGCTTCTATATTAGATCGTTTGCTCAACTGGGATCAACAAGTGGTATCAGAGCTTGTGATCTAGAAGCTGTGATCAAGAAGAAGTAAAGATAACTCAAATTCAAGAAGCTTAAAGATGTCTGACGAAACTCATGACTCCAAGTACCCATCCATGCTGAAACATGGAGAGTTTCAAGTTTGGAAGATGTGAACGAGGCAATACATTCGCATGATTGACTACACAATCTGGGAGGTTGTTAAGAATGGTGATACTCTACCTAAGAAGGGTGATGATGGAAAGGTTATCAATATTGTTAGTGAAGTTGACAAGGCTAAAAGGAAGCTGGAGATAAAGGTTCATAGTATTCTCAGTATGGGAATACCTAATGAGTTTGCTTTGTACTTTCAAGAGTATGAGACTGCAAAGGAGCTTATGGATGCTATTGAAACAAGATTTGCTGGTAATGATGCTACCAAGAAATCCAGGAAGAATATGCTCAAACATCAACTTGAAAACTTCACTGCCCTTAATGGAGAGAATGTTGATGGAACTTACAACATATTGCGGAAGCTTATAAGTCAACTAAAATTGGTTGACTACAAAATAACTCAAGAAGATGTCAATCTTAAGTTTATCAGAAGCTTGTCACCAGACTGGGCTGTGCATACAATTGTGTGGAGAAATAAAGATGATTTTGAAAAGATGACCCTTGAAAATCTCTACAATAACTTGAAGGTTTATGAGTCTGAGAAGAACATTGCTGGCTCATCCTCATCTACACAAAACATTGCTTTTGTGTTTACAAACCATAAAAGTTCTAAGGAAGCATCCACTACTGCTTATGGAGTTTCCACTGCTATTACTAATAATACCACTATTAGTGATAACATTAGTGATGGTGCCATATGTGCTTTCCTAGCTGATCTAACAACCAGTGTTACTGTGCTAAATCAGGATCTGGATCAAATTGATCCTGATGATCTTGAAGAAATCCAACTTCAGTGGCAAATGGCAATGCTAACATTGCAACCTAAGAGGTTTCGAACGAGAACTGGAAGACAGGTCAAGTATGATGGTCAAAGAAAGGCAAGGTTCGACAAAAGCAAGATGGAGTGCTACAACTGCAAGAAGAAGGGGCACTTTGCAAGGGAGTGTAGGGCTCCTAAGAGGATAAATGAGAAATTCAAGAAGACAACTGAAGAACCAATATCTTCTTCTGAATTGGTTGCTCAGGATGGACTTGGTGATTATGACTGGAGTGATCAAATTAAAGAAGGTCCCAATGCTGCTTTCCTGGCTAGTGAAGCTTCAAAAGAGCATGACTTTGCTCTCATGGCCTATGCTTCATCTTCAGGATCAGATTCTGAGGTATCTAATGATTCAAAAAATTCTACTTGTTCTTTTAAATCTTGTCAAGATAACTTAGAATCACTTAAAGCAATTAATGAGAGTCTAAGAAAAGAGGTAGATAGACTTGCATTAGATAACTTAGGTTATAAAGTTGGTCTTGAGAATGTAGAAGATAAACTTAACATCTGCATCAAATGTGAGTTTGAGTATGTAGATAAGATAAACATACTAGGTGGTGAAATTGAACTTAAGAATAGAGAAATTAAGATGCTTAAACAGAAACTTGAAGAAGCAGAAAGTGTAAAACATGAAGCAATAGAAGAAAAAGAGAAACATATAGTTAGGGTTGCTAAAACAAAATTTGCTTCTGATTTGGTACATAAATCTATAGGGTGTCAATTAATGAAAAAGGGTTCTGGGATAGGATACAATAATATGCCACCACCCTCTCTGATGAAACATGCACCACCTGGTATTGAATTGTCATTTAGCAGTTAATTTAGTTTCAACAAACCAGTAGGTGAGATTAGTAAGTCTGAATCACCTAAGATAGGTTCTGATAGGTCATCTGATGATCCAATTATTGAAGATTTGGAATCAGATTCTGAGGAAAATAGGTCTGGATCAACACAGTCTGAGAAGTTAGAAAATGTTAAACATGTTGATTCTAAACAAGCCAATCTTATGCCTAGATTTGGAGCATAAATTTCTAGGAAAGTAGTAGACTATAATGAGATTCCTAGGGAACAGATGAAAAGTTTCAGACCTAGGGGCAATCAAAGAAACTTCAATGGATTAATATCAAATAGATTAGGAAATGAGTTTCAATGTATCAAAAAGGCTTGTTTTAAATGTGGTAGTTTTGAGCATCTACAAAGAAACTGTTATAAAAATCAACCACAAGTCTGGAATAATTGAGGAGGGTGAATCATAAAAACTTTTCAAAGAACACCATTCCTCACCCAAAAAAAAATATGGTTCCAAAAGCAGTGCTAATGAAGAATGGTAAAACTAAATCAATAACCACTGCTGCAACCAAATGGGTTCCAACCACTGCTAAGCAAAATGTTGAAAACACTGCTAAGCAAAACGTTTCCACTGCTAAGCAAACTATCACCACTGAAACAAAAGAAGTTTTAACTATACCAAAGGTGATAACTGACACAGTGGTTGGAAGCCATTTCTATGCTGTAAAGGCCTTAGCTAGCTGGCAGTGGAAACAAAAAAAAAAGGGTTTACACAATGCCAGCTGTGCATCAATGGATCTAAAAAAATTTGACTATGTTGATGCACAGGGCAGACCCAAGTAAGTATTGGATTGGGTCCACAAAAGGAACTAATTTGTTTAATTTCATGTGCAGGGAAATCTACAAGATGAGCTAAAAGATAAAGGAATTTTTGACAATGGTTGCTCTAGGCACATGACATGGGATGGGAGCAACCTTGAGGATTTTGAAGCTTTTGATGGAGGATATATGGCATTTGGCAATGATCCAAAGGGAGGAAAGATTCTTGGTAGAGGAACTATAAGAACAGGGAATTTGGACTTTGAAAAAGTTTATCTGGTAAAGGGACTGAAGTACAATTTATTCAGTGTTTCCCAGATGTGTGATAAAAGGAACTGGGTACCCTTTGGGGAAACTGAATGTGTGGTGTTGTCTCTTGATTTTAAAATGCCTGATGATAAGTATGTACAGCTTAGGGTTCCTAGGAAGGATAACATATATTGTTTTGATATGAAAGATGTCATTCCTAATAGATCCCTAACCTGTTTGTTTGCTAAGGCATCTGTTGATGAGTCAAAATTATGGCATAGAAGGCTAGGTCAACTAAATTTTAATACAATCAATAAATTAGTGAAGGGGAATTTAGTTAGAGGTCTACCTTCCAAGGTTTTTGAATGTAAAGATCTTTGGGTGGCTTGTCAAAAAGGTAAACAACATAGAGCCTCTTGTAAGACCAATCTGAACACCATTACTCAACCAACGCTATGCTACACATGGACTTATTTGGTCCCACATTTATTAAGACTTTGAATCATAAGCAGTATTTCCTAGTTATCACTGATGATTATAGCAAATTTTCTTGGGTCTACTTTCTGACACTTAAAAGTGAAACAAGTGAGATTCTTAAGAATTTCATCACTAAGATAGAAAATAGAGTGAACCATAAGGTCAAAGTAATCAGATATGATAATGGAACTGAGTTTAAAAATGATGTCATCAATAAATTCTGTGTGGATAAGGGTATTGAAAGACAGTTTAGTGTTGCTAGGACACCTCAACAAAATTGTGTAGCTGAGAGGAAAAATAGAACACTAATTGAGGCTGCAAGAACAATGTTATATGAATCTAAGTTACCAACTACCTTTTGGGGTCAGGTCTGAGGAACTGCATGTTATGTGCAGAATAGAAGCAAGGTAGTGAAGCCTCATAACAAGACCCCCATGAGCTGATACATGGTAGGAAGCCTATGATAGATTTCCTAAAACCTTTTGGGTGTCCTGTTACTTTCTTGAATACCATAGACCACCCAGGCAAGTTTGAGGAAAAGGCAGATGAGGGATACTTTATTGGCTATTCTTTCAATAGCAAGGCCTTTAGAGTATACAATAGGAGGACCAGAAGAGTTGAAGAAAACTTACATGTTAAGTTTAGTGAAGAGACTCCTAGTGTTGAGACAAAAGGACCAGAGTGGCTGTTTATATTGATATGCTAACCAAGTCTATGAATTATGAGCCTATCAATGCAGGTACATCCACTAATATTGATGCAGGTACTCAAAAGGATTCTGATGTAGAATCAAATTCTAAGGAAGCTGATTCTCCAAAGGAATTATGTTTGATTGAAAAGTGGAAAGCTGGTCCTGTCTCACCCATCATTGAAAATAAGATTCCCACTAATGATGATGCTTTGGATTCAGGAAGCAAGGGTGATCATCATCAAGATAATGAAGAGTTGTCTCATAATAACTCAGTGTAGGTAGAAGAAATTGAAAAGCATAAGAAAATTTCTGAAAGCACTGCTATGCAAAATGAAAGCACTGCTATGCCAAAGTCTACCACTGCAAGTTCAAATGAAACCCCTGCTGCAAATTCTGATATCAGTACTTACTTTGGAATCCCTGCCAAGCCACTATTTGGTGAAGATGAGTATCCAACTGATCCTGACATGTCTGATTTGGAAGAAATAGATACTCCCACGGATGATGAAAACATGGATGACTATTTCAATGATGTTGATGTAACAAATTTAGAAACAATCATCATAGAGAGTCCAATTCCTACCACCAGAGTTCATAAGAATCATCCCAAAGATCAAATACTTAGCAACTTGAATACACTAGTTCAAACAAGAAGCAAGACTCAGAACACTAAAACCTTTCCTGAACAAGGTTTCTTTGCAAGGTTACTTCACAAAAGAAACAGTCATCAAGACTTACAGAACTGTTTGTTTGCTTGCTTTTTGTCACAAAAGGAGCCCAAGAGAGTAGAAGAAGCTTTATCAAAAGAAGGATAGGTTGAATCAATGCAAGAGAAGCTGTTGCAGTTCAAGCTTCAAGAGGTGTGGACATTGGTTGACCTACCAAATGGGAAAAGGGCTATTGGAACTATATGGGTGTTCAGAAACAAAAGGGATGAAAGGGGTATAGTGGTAAGGAATAAATCAAGGTTGGTTGCTTAAGGATACACACAAACTGAAGGTTTGGATTATGATTAAGTATTTGCACCAGTTACAAGAATTGAAGCTATAAGACTATTTTTGGAATATGCTTCATACAAAAACTTTGTTGTGTATCAAATGGATGTTAAGAGTGCCTTTTTGTATGGTACTATTGATGAGGAGGTATATGTATGTCAACCTCCTAGTTTTGAAGATCCTGCTCATCCTGATAAGGTCTACAGGGTGGAGAAAGCTATGTATGGATTGCATCAAGCTCCAAGGGCATGGTATGAATGCCTTTCTACTTATTTGATGGACAATGGTTTCAAGAGGGGACTGATTGATAAGACCCTATTCATAAGGAAGCTCAAGGATGATATATTGCTGGTTCAGGTTTATGTTGATGACATCATCTTTGGCTCAACAAATAAGGAGCTATGCAAAGACTTTGAAAAACTTATGCATGATAAGTTTCAGATGAGTTCTATGGGTGAA
>OU343225.1:254281361-254428278 GCA_910596185.1 Chrysanthemum makinoi
TTACATCAAGATAGCCAATCTACTTCATTGATTTCATTATGTCTTCAATTGTATGTGTGTATGCTTGCAATGTTCACCATGTCAGAAGTAATTGACTTGTGTGTTTGCTTAGATCTATGAAACCTAGTTATTGAATATTGATTGGTTGTCTCTTATCTTAATTGTAATTGACTTAGGATTGCAATAGGCCATGGTTGGTTTTAAGGCTTGAGTAATCTTTGTAAACATTAGTTTATAATCGCCTAGAGTTATTATAGGCTAAAATCCTGAGATAACCTTAGAGATTGGTTTATGAATCCTAGAGATTTTTGCTTGAGCAATAACATAAGGTATCTCGATAGTTGGGAAAAAAAGCATACCCTCGACCTTAGAAGACACAAAGCGTTAAGAATAAGAGGTGACAATTCAATCATCAATAAAAGATAACTAGGGAGTAATGGTATCAGAGTAAATACATTTTAATCATCATACGAACACTCGGTTAGACTTAGACTAACCGCGAAAAGCTTGGATTAATTAGAATAGATAATAGTAGAGTAATCGGTAGAAATACCACCCTGTTAGGAATTAGAAATTCCAGGTATTAAAGAGTCGGTCACCTCAAGTATATGTAATCGTTAGAAAGCTTGTAGTCATAGTTATTTTATGTTAAGTAGTATTTAGTTTTGTAACACGTGGAGGACGAGACAGGTCTTTACCCACACATGCTGATCCAGACCCGTTGTGTGGCGTTTTATTGTAAGACTATAAATACTCTCTACCTTCCAAGGTAGAGAGTTGGAGCTCATAATAAGATTTTTCTTTCTCTCACTAAGTTCCCAAACCTCTAACTTTCTCTCTCTAAAAATCATTTTATACGCCACCTTATGTTCATGGTTTGATGTGTATGTGAAATCCTATAGGTTACAATTGGTATCAAGAGCCATGGTTAGATCATCTCTTACATATCTTTGGATTTCTAGTGGTTTTAGGTGGTTTTTGAGTTTGAAAAAGTTTAGTGGTTTTGCATCATTTGGTTGATTTCTAGTGTTAAAGTTTGGATTTTGATAGTACTTTTGTGTTTAGAATCATCACAAGTGTTTAGGTTTTGATTTTGAAGGCTTGAATCATCGTGGTTGGGTTGTTTTGGATTGAAAAGTGGTGTTTATGTGTTTTCTAGCTAGCGACAAGCCACGGTTGTTTTTCTTGGTAGCGACTTGCTTTGTAAAGTTGTTAGCGAGTTGTGTTAAAGTTCTTAGCGAGTTGAGCTAGCGACTTGTCTATTGAGACAAGCCGACAAAAGTACACTTAGTGGATTCTCCACTACGGGTAGCGACTTGGTGTAAGTTAGCGACTTGTACTTAAGTTTGTTAGCGACGGTGTTAGCGATTTGGTACGCCTAGCGAGTTCTCTTTAGCGTTGACAACAGCGATTTGGTGCTTAGCGAGTTGTTCTTTAGCGACTTGACAACTTAGCGACTTGGTGCTTAGCGACTTCTTGTCAAAATTTGCTGCGACTTGGTGCTTAGCGAGTTGTTATTTAGCGACTTGGCGTGTCTTAGCGACTTGGTGCTTAGCGACTTGGTTCAGTTTTCTTAGCGACTTGGTTGATACTTTGTATCGGTTTTCTCTTGATTTAGTAAAATCCCGTGAAAGAATCTATTTCCGGGTTTAATCATAGAGTTATAAAATCCCGTTTAATCTGTCAACATGTCTACCAACGTTCCTACAATCATCTCCACTGTTTCCGAGGATGTTCAAGCGGTGGTTCGAATACTCGTCCACCCATGCTTGACGAGCTGACTACGACTCTTGGGCTCAACGAATCGAGTTATCTTGTCTTGGAAAGGAAAATGGTGTCAACATTCTCAAATCCATTGATGAAGGACCTTATCGAGTTGAGACCACTAGAGACATAATTGATCTATTGAAGATGGAACAATGATCTATGGAATGGACGGACCAAAGATGTATGATGAGCTCAATGATAAGGAGAAGAAGAGATTCGATGCGGATATCGGGGCTTCTAACATCATATTACAAGGTCTTCCAAAAGACATCTACAAGCTTATCAATCACAACAACGGAAGCAAAGGCGTATGGGATAATGTCAAGATGCTTCTCTCGAGGTTAGAATTAACTATGGAAGGCAGATCTCAACTCTATGATGAATTTGAACACTTCAAGATGAAACCAGATGAGAGTGTCTATGAGTACTATGTGAGATTCCATAAGCTTGTGAATGACATGAGGAACATCAGAATGACTATGCCAAACATTAAGTTGAACTCAAAGTTTGTGAACAACATGAATCCCGAATGGCACAAGTTTGTCACCTCCGTGAAGCTCACTAAAGGATTGAAGAATACAAACTATGAGCAACTCTATGCCTTCCTTCTTGAGAATGAGAGACATGCTATGTTTGAAAAAGGATTCTGAACAGTTCAAAACCAATCGGGAGAACAAGCTCATCCAATGACTCAACTGCTTTCTACTCAAACATTGGGATCACCACCAAAGCTTCTCAGTTATACCCATGGGAAATGGTAATCACAAACTCATTCGATCCTATGTTCAAACAGGCGATCTTTGATGCACCGTGGGAAACTTCATTAATCAACTAGCTCTTGATCGGTCAAAACATGAACACTCTCCCACACACCAACAACAACCTCGAGCGACATCAATCTCCACACAATCAAGCCCTTGTCGAGATGGGAAGGTTATGGTGCAACGATTCAAGAAAGCGTACGTCGGAGAGGTGGAGGCGGTAGAGGTTATGGAAATCGAATCGAGGAAGGAATGGAAATCAAGGACAAGCAAGCCAATCAAATGTTTAAGCTGTGGTGGTGAGGGACACATTGCAAGGGCGCACATCTCAAAGCGTCCACAGAGAATCAGAATACCAGGGATAAGATCTTTGCTTGTGCAAGCTCGGGACAATGGTGCGCTTTGGATGAAGAGGAGTTGTTGTTTCTTGCGAGAATGCCAAGACCTATGATGCGGATGTGGATGAAGCCTATTCGGGAGATAGGTCACAATCATCAGAATGCCTTTCAAGTAGGCGTGATGCATCACGACTCGATGTTGATGATGGACCTACTGCACAAACAATTTTCATGGCTAGCATTTCTCCAATGGTCTCTCCCAAGGTCTCTTCTTCACCACAAGCTGGTCCATCCAAAGACAAAATCATCTCTGAGGTATTAAAACTATACGATGATGTTGATGTGCAAAAGATGCATGACAAAGTACCAACTGAAAATATTGAATCAAATATGAAAATATGGGTAATATCAATGTTGTCCCATATGATCAATATGTGAAACAAAGTGAAAGTAGTTGTACCAAGTGATGCATCTTCTGCGATCAACAATGACTATGTTTTTGATGAATACCTGCATGTGCCCAATGATTACGTTATCTCTGAACTTAATGCCTATAAAGAACGTGTTGCTATTTATGAACAACGTGCTCAATTTGAGTTGACCACGTGGCGAGGAAATGGATGACCAAATGCGTACAATCATTAGAAAAAGTAATTTTAGAGAAGAAGTATTAAAACAAGAGTTAAATTCCTTACAAGAAAAGCTTTCTAAAACCGCTAAGCAAAAACAAGAACTTCAAGAAAATGTGAAAATGCTTAAGCAAGAATTTAATGCTAAGGAATCAAAACTTTTGAATGATTTTCTAATCTAAAAACTTTGAAAAACAAGCTTGAAAATAAGTTGTACATACAAGGAAACACCATTAATTTGCTCACATGATCACTAAGCATAGAGTTTTAGCGATAAGCATAGTGTTCCCATTATTGAGGAACCAATCACGGTATATTAAAAGCTAGAAGCTCAAAGGTAATCTATGATGGCAATGAAATCCTTAAGCCTAGACAAAAACCTAGTTGTTTGAGTGCAGAGGAAGATAAGAAATTAGATGATGTCACTAAAAAGGATGAATGAAAAACTTAGAGCCCTAAATGCATAGAGAAAAAATAATTTAAATCACCCAACTATTACAAAAGAAAATTGGATTGCCTTGAACAAGTTTAAGCCTCAACATTGTTAACTCCGAACAAGTGTTACGGAAAAGGATTTAGATAAGAAAGTCGAAAATCTTGTTGAAACAAACCCTCCCCTTAGGAAAATGCCGACAGCGTGTATCCTCCCAATACACCAATGCATCTAGTTCCTAGAACTATTGCCACTAAAAGCAAGACCTTAATCAATCAATATGTTATCTTTCAACTATTTGTTGATTTTGAGAAAACTTACAAGAAAAGGATCACACCATTGGTATAAGCGAAGGAGAAAGGGGTTTTGAGCAAACTAAAGAATGTTATTTAACTGAAGTCATGCCTTTCTTTAAACAACTAAAAGATCAATTTGAGAGTCTTAAAAAGGGAATGAATTAGATATTAAAGAAATGGAAAAGGAATTTGATGCAATGATAGTTGAGGTTAGTGACTATGAGCGAGCATTAAAATATAATGAGATTGAGAGGAAGAACTTGCATGCCTTAAATGAGAATCGATTTACGAATGTATTGCTCAAGATGTGTTTTCAACTTTGCTAAAATTGTTCCATTAATTCTTCTCAATTTCATGAATTATCTATTGCTCAGAAAGTCTCCCATGATCGTGTCATTGAGCTTGAAAAAACTAATTCAAAACTTAATGAGAAAATTGATCGGGATGATCACGATAATTTGGTAAAGCATCTTTCTAAACTAGAAGTTGAACATTTTGATTTACAACTAAAATATCAACATCTAAAAAAATGTTAAAACCTCAAATATCAAGACATCCTTGGATGCTCCTGAATTTGATGCGGTTTTTGAAATTAGCAAGCGTGATGAACAATTCGAGCTCATTGTAACACGATCAAAAAGTTGAAAGCCCAAATATCTCAATTAAAGGGTGAAAAGAACAATGTGACTGGATCCCAAATGCCTCCTCCTTTAGATTCTCGGTATTCTCAAACTTTTCATCTTCAAAACTTAGTTAATGCCTTACAAAAGGAAACGAGAGTTTTCTAGAAGAAAATGAAAAAGTTTAACGACACTTTAAAGAGTTATATGATTCAATGAAAGTCACCCGTGACCAAAACAACGAAAAAATAACGTCTTTACAAAAGGAAATTGAGAATCTGAGAAGTCGAGGAAATGGGAAACGCCACTTGTTTTAATAAGAATGTTGTCTCAAAGTCACCCAGGCTACCAAATACAACGTAATCCTCCTCTTAAATAATATTCCTCATGACTATTGTGCTCACCTTAAGGATAGTCTAGAATGTCTCCGTGAGATTGTTGAAGAGGATTTCATTAATAAACCTCTTGATAGTGAAATTAGGTTTGCTTGCCTCCAGGCCAAGCGATCTCAAGAGTTGCTAGAATGTGTAATTGCAACATGTCCCAAATCCTTAGGTGCAAAGGCAAGCGATGATGCCTTGTTCTATGCCTAGTGCCAAGCATTCTAGGCCCAGTTTTAAGAAAGTGAACATCAATGTGCCTCCTAGTATCTGAATCCTTGCACATCAAGTTGAGAATGCAAAAATTAATCAACCAACTAATGTTCCCATTCCCTCTACGGAATGTCGGTGACATTAAAGCGGCGGTCAAAGTCTCAAGACAATACAAGGAATGATAGGACCTTGCAAGCTAAGAATGTGCATTGGAAGAGAGTAGAAGACCAATCTAGGAACTTTAAGTTTGGGTTGAATAAAACGAATCGTGTTGATTCTAGTATTAGCCTTAGGCATCTTGTAATTAATTCAATTACGATACTATTTGCAAACCTTGTAATGATGTGCTGCTTGAATTACATTTGCTAATCATGAATGTGGTGTGAATGCTTTGTCTATCTTTGTCAAATGCCCAGTTAAAATTGTTAATGCTAATAATCGTGCAAAGGCTAAAAGGCAAGCGAAAGATTGTTAGAAAGCATTGGAAACCGGGAAGAACATTTATAAAGATAGGTTATTATTGGATACCTTTTGGCCATAAGAATAATCAGTTTGCCCTCAAACTGCTAAGACTATGCCCACTAGAAAATGGATGCCTCTTGGTAGAACTATTCCCTTAAGAAGTGAACATACTTTGAATAGGTCAAATCTGAACACCAGCATGCATCTATTCCCAATGATTCCATTGCTTCTATACGATATGGATGTTTCTATTTCCGATGTGGGTGTTCCAATTATTGTTACTAACCAAGTGGAACCCATTCTTGCATGGGGATCCCAATTATCCAATTATCCATTCTTGTTTGTGTTGTGAAGATCGTTAAAAATACTGTGGTACCTTACTCAGTACATTCCAAGCATATGACTAGGAGCGGTGCGGCTCATGAACCGTGAGCAAATTCATCGGAGACGATTAGATCGGGGAATGATCATTTCGGTGCAATTATGGGTTATGGAGATTATGTTGTTGGTAAAAGTGTTATCTCAGGGTATATTATCTGGAAGGTCTTGGTCATAACTTTCTCTCTTTGGAATTCTCTGATTCGATCTAGAAGTAGCCTAGAAAACATACTTGTTTCGTTAGAGAACTTGATGGTAAGGAACTTTTAAGAGGTTCTCGTGGTTCAAATCTATACACCATCTCTATCGAAGATATGATGAAGTCTTCTCCAATTTGCTTGTTGTCAAAGGCTTCTAAAACAAAGTCATGGTTATGGCATCGTCGTCTCAATCACTTGAACTCCGGCACCATCAATGATCTCTCCAGAAAGGACTTAGTTGTAGGTTTACCTAGACTTAAGTATAAAAAAGATCATCTTTGTTCAACGGTTGGGAAAAAGCAAGAAGTATGCCCATAAACCCAAACCTACAACCTCAGTCACAGAAGTTCTTCATACAATTCACATGGCTTTATGTGGACCCATGAGAGTGCAGAATATCTTTGGGAAGAAATATGTGTTAGTTATAGTTGATGATTATTCTCTAGATTCACTGGGTAAAGTTCTTAAAGACAAAGGATGAAACTCGAATATCATCATCAAACTCATCAACATTTGCGAGTTCGTCTTAACAAAATGGTCAGAATCATCGAGCAGACAATGGAACTGAGTTTGTTAACAAACAACTTGGTGAGTTTATGAAAGTATTGGAATCAGTCATCAAAGAAGTGTTCCTCGAACTCCTCAATGAGCGGTGTAGTTGAAAGATGAATCGAACTCTTGTGGAAGCATAAGGACTATGCTCAAGCACGTGTGTGTGTGTTTGTTTTATTGTTCAATCGCCTTTATCTCTTTCTATTAAGCTTGTGTTGTAAATCTAGTGACCTAACAGTGGTATCAATCGCCTAATAGTTGGGTAAATCGTTATTGCTTTTTAAAGTGGGTTTTTGGTCTTGGCGTAAGGCTAACGAATGATACTTTGGTTATCTTAAAAACCGTTTTACACTTTTTAATCCAAGATTCTTGTACTTTCAATGTTTTAAGGTGTTAAAATACTTGTTTTTGGCCAAAAGTTTCAAACTTTACTGCGTGGTTCACGTTTTTAAGCTTGTTTTTGCGAGGGTGTTTTCTTCCCGTAACCCGTTTAGAAACGTTTTGGTTCATCAAGTTTCATACTTTTATGTTATTTTGGTGATATTGAAGCTATCTCATCACAAAAATATGGTTTAGAAACAACTTTGGGCAAAATCAATTTTACGAGTAATCTACGGCGTATAGAAAACCTAATTTTACGCGTAACTTTATCCTTGGTTTGATCTTCAGTTTCGTGGTTTACTCCGTGTTTTCTTTCTTGGATAAGCTTGAAAATACGTCGACTTTGGATATCTTTTGCCTTTGTGATAGTGTAAAGATCATTTGGGCAAAACCTAAAACTTACGCATAAGCATAAAGCTTGCGGCGTAGAAATCGCATAAGATTCATCTTACGCCTAAGCCTAGTCTTAGCGCCAGGTAATCCTCGCGCATAAGTTTCTCGCTAACTTTGTGTCGCATAACTTTAGTGTCTTTCCTACTTACGGCGTAAGCTAAAACTACTGCGTAACTCTCATGTTACGGCGTAACTTTGGTGTTTTCGCATAAGTGCTACTTGGTTTCTTGATTTCTCACCCTAAGGACACTTCATCAACAAAGGTTCATTCGACTACAAAGATCCATTTTACCAACACAAGTTTTCAACATGTCACAACCACCATACTCTAACTATTTCCTTACACTTATTCTCAACGTCAACAACAACTAACTCCACAACATCAACAATGGAATCAACAACAAGCAATTTATCAACAACAATTTAATCAACAACATACTCCACAACTTGCTACAATTCCACAACCTCAAATGGTTCAACCACCACCAAGTCTTCAAGTTCAACCCTACACAAATGACTTCAATCAACATCCATCAAGGAACACTATGAAGGAACCCACTTGGTTTGCAAAGTTGTGTGAAGCTTTAAGCGACAACAATCAATTCATGAGTCGGATCACTTGATAGACCTCAATGCTCACTCCAGGAAACTACGATCAATGGGTGATAAGGTTCTTTAGGTTTTGTGATCTGAAGAAGCCACATGGAAAGTTCTTAAAGAAGGTTATCTTGGAAGGTCAATTTGAGATGCCTACTTGTCATTGTACTGGAGATCAAATGCTAATCCACCAAGAGATGAACAAACAAACATTGCTCTTGTTGCCGTTTGAATCCGAGGAACTTCTACACTATGAAGCTGATGAGCTTGCAATGCAATATATCCTCTTAGGATTACCTAACCCAATTCTTCGAAGAGTTGATGCTCAAAAGGCTGAAAGCGATGTGGGATCATATTCATCTTCTTATGGAAGGATCTGCCTCAATCAGAGGATATGGAATCCAAAATTTACTTGGCTTATGAACACTTCATGATTGAACACGGAGAGACACTAGAGTCTTATCATCATCGATTTTCAGACATCATCAATGATTTGGATAAACACAACATCATCATGCCAAAATTGCGATTAATACTAAGTTCTTGAGTAGTCTTGGTCACGAATGGGAGAAGTATGTCATTTTCGTCAAGCGAAGAACATGCATCATTCTACAGTTGTTATGCGATTACTTGAAGCCTCATGAAAAGGAAGTGGATAGGGAAAGGATTCTCCATACTCAAATTGCTCCACATCATCAGGAAAATCAACAACTTGCCTTATATGCTCAAAGCGGTTATTCTCCTCAACCCGCAACTCAACCAAGCGCTACAATCACACATATGATCCTTCACAACAACAATCTCAACAAACTCAATTGGTTCCATACAACAACAACAATGCTCAAGCACTTGTCAGTGAAGCTAATGAGGAAATCGATCCGTTCGAAGCATTGCAACAAGGATTTGTTATGATTGCTAATGCTTTTAGCTGTTATACCAACAAATCCAACAATGGTATTAGTTCCTCATCTAACACAAGAAATCAAGCTTGTTGTGAACAATGGGCGAGTTGAAGTTGAGAATCGTGGATTATGGTCGTCGGATGGCGGTGGTGGTTTAATGTTTGTGGTAGGAATAACAATAGAGCTCAAGTGGTTGAACAGGGAAATGCTCAGAATGGGTTGAATGGTCTTGATGCTACAACTGCAATGAGAAGGGACACCTGGCTAATGCATGCCCAAAGAGGACTAAGAGGCGGTGCTTATTTCAAAAGCTCTTTTTTGGCTCTCTTAGGATGAAGGTGGTGGAACTCTCACGGACAAAACGAGCTTTATGGCAAATCTTGAACTCGGATGATGATATGGAGGACTTGCAGGCCAATGTAGCTGTTATGTTGATGGCTAATATGCAGGAATTACACATGAGTGACCGCAGGGCCAGTGTATGACGATGAAGTCTCAGTACAGAACAAACCATATTTATCTCGATCTAATATCTCGCCAACATGCGAATCGGCAAGGCTCGGAATGTTCAAAATGAGTCATCCACATCTCATTCCGGCGATTTTCAAATAGACCCGTAGTTATATTTGACGATCAAGATGACCTTATGGTTTCCCTTGATAATCAAATTGACTCTGTGGTTATACTTGAGGATCTAAGTAATGATCATGTAGTGACTCACGTTGAACAAGCGAACTTTTGCCTCATCCAGATTTTGCTCGTTTAATACAAGACCAACAAACCATAGTAGAAGAATGTCGTGCATGTCGAGGACTTGAAAAGTAAAAATGCACTGTTAACCAAGGATTTTGAATGTTTACAAAAGCAACTCAACTTTTTCAAAACTCAAGAAATACGTGAAAACGGTTTTGAGCGACCTTTGCCAAATCTCATCAAAGCGAAAAATATTTAGAGACAAATCATTGATCTAGCCGCTTGAAGAATGCTTTGTTATGCGAAATAGAACAACGAAACATGAACATAAAAAGCAAATTAACGCTCTCACCTTGGAAAATCAAAAAGCTAAGGCTGTTAACTTGTCAAAGCAGTTCTCTGCATACAAAAGCATTCAACGAAGCGAATAGATGATCATCTTGAAGAAATCATCGGCTTGCAAAACAAACTTAAAGAGTTTAAAACTGTTTTTTAACAAACATGGCGAGTCGGTCCGCGACTATTGAAAAGTTTACTTTAAAACCAAATCCAAATGGATATGGACCAAATCTTTCGATTACAAACCTAAGCTTTCAACCAAAGCATTCAAACCAAATCCAAGTTTCGGTCACGAGAATATAAAATTGATAATTCATTTATGAGTGTTGTTGAATATCATCGTCAAGAGAATTAGATGCGAGGCGAGAGTCGATCAAAATTAGAAACTGTTGTTTACAACAAACCTTTTAACTATTCAAAAGCGGTAACTTTCGTCACACCAGCAGTTCTTCTAACACACCAGGATTATCATAAAAACATCTGCGAGTCTTCTAATGTTAATCCCAAACAGTTATGCACAAACTTATGGTCCTTTACCTTCCATCGTGAAGTAAACTCAAAACACGAAAATCGAAAAATTCTTAGATATTTTGACCTTTTCATGGTTGACCTCAAAACTTTACAACATGAGATAGAATATCATTCTGAAATCAAAGTTCAACATTTTCAATGCCTCTGGCGAGAACAAAGAGACATTTTTCCGAAAAATCTTTTACCAAATGTTAAAAATTTGAAAAATTGTGCATTGTCTTGGGAAAGGGACTTTCATAAGGAACTTGGATTAATGAAGGTCGTTTTAGAAAACGAAACATCTATTTCTAATACTAAGCGTAAAAAGAAAATGTTGAAAAATGTTGATCGACTCTTGGAAGATGTCATCATCTTTGATGTCCATAATGTTGTGTTATTGAATTCTTTGTCATATGCATTTGATTATATCTCTGTGATCTTTGTTGATTCGTGGTAAATGTTGAGAACCTGATAATGTGCTTGGTCGAGTCCTTAAAGTTGAAAACAAGCGATTGTCAAGCGAACTTTCAAATGCAATACGTTAATCTGGTGGTGTCAAAAGATATTCACGATCAACAACTTGCTTTTCAACACAAAATCGCCCGATTGTGTGACAAAACTTCGATCCAAAATTGAGCAAGCTGGATGATCAAAACGTGTCTTTTAAGTGTCAAATCTCAAAATATGAACAAGAACTTGTAAAAGTTAAAATATGGTGTCATATTTGATTTACTCAAAAAGACTTCGTGATGAAGCATCAAATGAACTTGATCATTATCTTGCACACACTAAAGAAGTTATGCATTTCTTTGGAAATGTTGATTGCGAAAATCAAGATCTGATTCACACTATCTTCAAGTTAAGAGAAATGATTGGAAAGTATGAACAACTTCGCCTACGTGATTAAGAGAGATAGCACCGGTAACACTTAGTAATCATGAACCTAGAATCCCTCTTGCCAAATCACAAGTTGCTAGTGCTTCCTTCTCTTGAAAGCAGGACTAGTTGCGTCTTTTCCAAACGTCCGCACTTCAGCCTAGGAGCACTACATGAAGAATAGGAAGTTGCGACCTAAGAAAAGATCAATAAGGAATGCTAAAGTAGAAGAACACCCTAGGACTATGAATAAGACTCACGTTGCTTCCACTATAGATATTGCGTCTGGCAAATGTAATAGAAATAGTGATGTAACAAAGGCTAAACCTTTAAGTTTTTGATATTCATCGATGCACCTTGTTATTTGTTGGTAAAAGTATGAATTCTGATTGTCATGATAAATGTGTTGCTAAAGCTATCATCTCGTTTAAGGAATCCTAAGAACCGGAATACCTCTAGGCCCACTAATCTTTTTAAGTCTGTGCTTGGTAGGTAGACCCTCTCTTTAGATTCTAAAAGCGCATTCTTTGTCCCTGTAGCTCCAGTTTCACCTCCTAGGAATGTAGTACCACCTAGTGCATTCACTAAGACTAAAGCAAATACTAGTTGGAGATGGCAGAAATGGATATATAACACACTAGGATTTAAATGGATACCTAAAGCTATTGATGTGTGTATGTCTACTATAACTGCTCAGGAACCCTCTAACATTTTGGGTTCCACATCTACTTCTATTCCATCTTGTCGATGCGTATTGTAATGGGTGATCTGATCATTCTGGATTGTTGATAGCGGATGTTCCGACACATGACAGGCAACCTTAAACTGTTATCAAACTTTATTGCAAAGTTCATTGGCACTGTCAGATTAGGGAATGATCACGCGCTATCATGTAGACTCTGGAGACTATATCAATGGAAACATCGAAATTAGGAGGGTTTATTATGTGGAAGGCCTCGGTCACAATGTTTTTTAGGTCAGTTCAGTGATGGAGATTTGGAGGTTGCTTCAGGGAGAAAACTTGTTTCATTAAGTGATCTACAAGGAACGACCTTATATGCGGCTCGTAATTCAAGTCTTTACACTATCTCTATGCAAGACATGGTTGCTTCATCTCCCATTTGCTTACTTTCAAAGGCAACATCAACAAAATCATGGCTATGGCACCGTCGTCTCTCATCTAAACTTTCAAACCATCACCAACCTTGCTCGACACAAACTAGTTGAAGGACTCCCACGATTTCGGTATTCTAAAGATCACCTTTGCTCAACTTGTGAACAAGGGAAAAGCACTCGTGCTCATTTTCCTTCAAAGGTGGAACATAGCTCTCGGCATGTGCTTCATCTTCTTCACATGGATTTGTGTGGCGATCAAGTGCAAGCGATCAATGGCAAACGCTACATCTTAGTAATTGTTGATGACTATTCACGTTGGACTTGGGTCTACTTTCTTCGAAGCAAAGACCAAGCTCCACAAATGATCATTACCTTTCTCACGAAAATACAAGTTCAGCTCTGAAAACACCGTCGAGCAAATTAAAAGCAGAGAGCGAATTTGTTAACCAAACTCTTCGTGAATTTTATGAGAAAGTGGGAATTGACATCGGACATCTATTGCCGTTACGAACAAGCGGAGTTGTTGAAAGCCGAAACCGAACGTTAGTGGAAGCTGCAAGAACAATGTTAATTAATGCTAAACTTCCAGTTACTTATGGTGAAGCGTATCTCTGCATGCTATACTCAAACCGTTATGATTACAAAACGCAACAAAACACCTTTCGAGCTTGTCCACAACAGAAAACCGAATCTCAAACACTTTCATGTATTTGGATCTCTTTGCTATCCGAATAATGATCGTGATGACTTTGGAAAGCTCAAAGCCAAAGGTGACATTGGAGTCTTTATTGGATACTGTGATAATTCTAAAGGTTTCGAATCGGAATCGTCGAACAAAGAGGTTATGGAAGCGATTCATGCTCATTTTGATGAACTTCGGAAATGGCTTCAGTATAACGACTTGGAACCGGTCACAACCGCTAAACTTCCCTCAAACCCCATCATCGGTGAACAAAGCCCCGACTCACTCGTCAACAAATGGAAAGTTTATTTGCTCCTCTGTTCGATGGCGATATTGATGAGCGTGCTCGGTGTATCCATTGTTTCCCGCTCAACCCGATAATACTCTTATACACGATACACATTTACAACAACTACGGTTGAAGAAGCACCACAGTTGACTCCAACAGCAGTTGAACAAACGCTTCCAACAATGATGAACCGTGATGATGTTCTTAATAAGTAACCCCACTGCAGATTTTGATCCAAATGCGTTCTTTAACCCGTTTGCTAATGAGGCTGCTGCACACGATGTTGCGGAATCTTCCAAACCATTTGAATCCTCAAAATCGCACAATGTATACCAACATCAACCACTCACATAGATGGACAAAAGACCATCCTCTGGAAAATATTATTGGCAACCCGAATCAACGGTCGTTCGAGACAGCGTCTTCACACGAGACGGTGAACATTGCATTTATGCACTCAGCATCTGCCAATCGAACCTAAAAACATCAAAGAGGCCTTGATGACAAAGACAAGCTGGATTGAATCCATGCAAGGAAGAACTCAACCAATTCAAGCGTCTTGAAGTATGGACCTGGTTGAAAGACCAACGAGGGTCTGTCATTGGTCTTAAATGGATTTGGAAAAACAAATTGGATGCTGAAGGGCGTTATCGAAACAAGTCACGTCCGGTGGCTAAGGGTTATCGTCGGGAAGAGGGTATTGACTTTGAAGAATCTTTTGCTCTGGTTGCTCGTCTTGAAATTGTTAGGATTTTTCGGCATTTCGCGGCTCACATATGAATATCGGTCTTTGGATGGATGTCAAACTGCTTTTCTCAATGGACAACTGAAAGAAGCGGTTTATGTCAGTCAACGGAGGATTCATTGATCGAGTTCCTAATCATGTCTACAGAAAGAAAGCTCTGTATGGTCTCAAACAAGCTCCTCGGGCATGGTACGATAAGCTATCACCTTTCCTCATTGCTAATAACTTTACCAAAGGTTCGGTTGACCCAACTCTTTTTATACAATATCACGGGGAACATATTTTAATTGTTCAAATTTATGTGGATGACATCATTTTTGGGTCAACACATAAAAAGTACTCAATCACTTTTGCAAAACTAATGAAGAAACATTTTGAAATGTCCATGATGGGTGAACTTACGTTCTTTCTAGGACTGCAAGTTCATCAATCACCCGTGGTATTTTCTTGAGTCAGTCCAAATATGCCCTTGAATTGTTAAACAAATTTGGAATGAAAACATGTGACACCTATGTCACACCAATGGCTCATACCAGAAGCTAGGCGGTGATTTACATGGGAAATGGTGGACCCTACAAAATACCGTAGTAGTATTATTGGGTCTCTCATGTATCTAACAATACTAGAGACGATATTGTCTTTCTTTGTATATCTTTGCTCCCGTTATCGATCCGACCAAGCTGAAACCCCTCTCTAAGGCTAAAAGAATCCTCGATACATCAAAGGGAACCATTACTTTGGGAATCGGTATCCGAAGGGATTGGTTTTGAACTAATCACTTTTAGGGCTGACCACCGCAGGATGCTTAGACTCAGGAAAAATTCCGGGGAGCTTTACAATTTCTTGGTGATAAGCGGTGTCATGGCAATCGAAGAAGCGGGATTGTACATGTTGTCCTCAACGGCGAGAATATGTAGCCATAGTCGTGTTGTGCTCAAGTCATTTGGATGAGAACACAACTCAAAGACTATGGTTACGTATTTGACGAATCGATGTATTGCGACAATCGGTGCTATTGCGATCTCGTGCAACTTCAGTTCAACACTCGAAATCAAAGCACATTTATCTTCGATATCATTTCATCAAGGATCACGTGGAGCGGTACAGTTGAATTATATTTTGTGGAGTACAGAATACCATTGGCAGATCTACTCACCAAAGCCTTGCCTCCTGCTAGGTTTAATGAGTTGGTCCACCAGATTGGTATGAGGTGTTGACTCAGAGGTGGATGACCTCCAAAAGCAGTCTTAAAAACACTGTCAAACACCAAAATCTCTTTTGTAAATAGTTTTTCAAAACAAAATACAAAAATATAAAAAATCGACAAAACAACAAAAATATTCTTCTATCTATTTTTCTTTCAACATTGCAAGTACATTTCTTCCGTCAACACTATAATCTTTCAAAATTGAGTATTTTTCCGATCAAGTGTTGAGGGAAAAATAAACTTATAACTGTTTCAAAACATCCGTGTACTTGCATGTTACCACATTCTGGTTGTTTCTTTTATCAATGGTGGTAATTTCTGTTGTGACACTCCTCGGACTAAAATTTATAACCTTTCATTATTTCTTAAGTCGAGGGGGAGTGTCGTCAAGTTTCTTTCTTAAAATCTTTCATTTGGTAACCAAAATGGAAGTTAAATGGCTTTGGATGAAAATGGAAAAGGTGGAGGGACCAAAACTGTCAAAAGGTTAACTCTTTTTAATAAAACTCCCTTCCACCTAACCTTTCTCTTCACATTTATTACACTAACCAAACGAATCCTAGGCACAAAAATCACTCTTCAAATCCGGTTATCTGATCTTCAATCTGTAAGTGGTTTTGTGTTCTTAACAAGTTTTTAAGCAAGGGTTTTGAATTTTATGCAAATCCAACGGCTAAAACGATAGTTATGCATGATTATGTGTTCTACGCATAAGCGTATGAACACACAATCATTGGTGTGTGTTTGTGGTTAAAACAAGAGTGCCAAAACGTTTAATAAACATCTATGATACTTTGTTTATCCTCAAAATCCACCGAAATCACGAATTGAATGATTTTTGAAATTAGGGTTTATGAGTTGATTTGGGTATTTTCAAATGTGAATGTTTTTGGTCAAAAAGATTTTTGTGTGATGTTGATATCATGATGAATTGATGATATCCAGGCCTTAAAACAACCCAGAAACTCTAATTGATTGAAAATTAGAGATTAGGGTTTAATGTTCTTAGCTTTTGGGTATTTTTGATTCATTGGGAGTTTGATGTTAAAACTTGGTTATTACACTCACATGACAACTATAAACCAGAGAATAACATTAGTGCAAATCCTATGGCTAGATTTGATATGCGTAATTCATAAACTTTAGGGTTTTAAGTTCTCGCGTTATGGTTTCTACGCGAAGCGCTTGATGAATATACATGCCATGATCTATTATAAGATGAATGTAAGTGTCAAAATTGATGTGATGATGATTTTATTTCAGGCTTGCTACGCATAAAACTCAGAATCAAGGTCATTGAAACTCTCGCATAAGGATCACCTTACGCGTAGAAAGTTATCGTAAGAGAAATCTACGCGCTACGATGCTGCGTAAGGTTCTACAAAGGGACTACGGCGTATCACTTGAAGGATATGCGTAGCATGACCTCTACGCATAAGGTCTACTCTTGCGAGTAAGCCTTACGCGTAAGGTTTTATATACGCCTACGCGTAAGCTCTATGCATAAGGTTACTCTGTTCCTACACGTAACATTTCTTACGGCGTAAAGCCGCATTCCTACGTGTAAGCTTGTGCCTACGCATATAACCCCTGTTTACGCATAAGCTACAATTTCTACGCATAAGCCTTGATCAAACCTTCATTATGAATTGTTACGCGTGCAAACTTTTATATAAATGAATCATAGCGTCCGCGAAACCAATAATGTCACTAATAAGCTTAAACGTTCTATATGTTGTGATTAATAAGTGATAACATAAACTTTAAAATTTAAAGTTAACTAACTCATGAAACTTTTCACGAAGTCATTGGACTATTAGACATACAAGTGACTTTGGACTCGTAACAACCATTGACATTATACGTTCAATAAATAGACATTAAAACCTTACGTTGACTAACATTATGTCTTTCGATATGTTGGTTCTTTTGGCTAATGTTATTTGAGATCACGACATGGCTGCTCAAATGAATGTGGATGCACTGAGGTTCTCACAGTTTGATATCTTCCCTAATGGCTATCTGAGAAAGATTGGAAAGAACAATCTAAGAGTTGACTTTGAAACTCTTTCATGCTCGAGTCTTCCTGCCGATTGTTGTGGATGTTCTAAAGAATCATCCGCACTGAACATGCTCTCACACTGCATCGTTCCAGAGATCTACATTCAACAATTATGGAATTCAATGCAAAGGATCAAAGGTTAAAGTGTGGTGACAGAACGCTCAATCACAAACAGTATCACCATCACACATGCAGGATCTACTGGTTGTTCTTCTAATTCTGACAATCGAGCCAACCGACTTCTATGCCACACCTACTTGAAGAGACGTTCTAAAATTCTGATTGATATTGGCTATGATGAAGCGTCAGGAATAATCACTAAGCACTCTCATGTGGAGCTTAAGAACATTCCTCAACCGTGGAGAACCCTCTACATCATCATTACCAAATCTATCTCTGAGGTGATAGTGGCTATGAGCATCCCAAGCTCATTGAACTACAAATCTTCCGGTCATTAATCAACAAAAAGGACATCGAAATTGAAGCCTTTGTTATGGGAAGACATGATGTCATTTCTCAAGAAACTTGGCTCAAAGATTCCCTACGTCAGATACACAAAACCGTTAATCCAGAGAGCACTTGGACTTCATCCTGATATTCCCAAGAGGCTCAATGACCCGAACAATCATGATATGTTGGTGAGCCTACCTATCATCGAATCAAGGAATCGTCAACAAAGAAACAGTCTTTGTGTTACACGATCACCTTCGACTAATGAAATCAAAAAGCTTCGAGACATACAAAAGGTATCACGTAGCAGAAAAGAAGGCAAAAGTTGGTCATCTCGATGAGAAGTCTTACGGAACACCTATAAGGAAAACTAAAGAGGAAGTGGAGGAAGTCGCAAGCATGAAGTCGAGGACGTTCCCCAGGAGGAATCCTCCACGAAAGGGGCAGTTCCCGCCAAAACATTCCTATTCGTATCTAAGCCCTGAACGCAAAAGACACTAAGTGGCGAGGACTCACGAGGGTACTTCATCGGATGAAGAGACTTTCTACTCTGAACTGCTAAAGATGACACACAACAGTATCTAAACCTCCTAGTCCTCGGTGATCAAGGAAAAGGGAAGACTCCAGTACTTGTGCCTTATGAAGAAAGCTCAAGCTCGGATGAAGAGCAACCCGGATAAATCATACGGAAGAATTTCAAATTCGTTAGGACTTCAACACGTTGCACAACAATTTGCTCAAGAACAAATGGGTGGCCCCGGAGGGTCGAGTGGTGGAGCTCAAACTTCACTAGGTCACGATGCGGTTAATCAACCCGATAATGGATCTGGTGCCACCACTTTGGTACCACAACAAACACGTGTGGAGGACACTCTTGAATATGACTTTGAAGAGCCAGAATCAGAGAAGTTAGAGAAGGCAAAAGCTGATGAAGAAGTTGCAGCCAAAGCCAAAGCTGATGAAAAAGCTAAGTCTGGAAATGAAGAAGATGTTGAGTATGATAAGTTTCTTCTAGATAGTCCTGCACGATCAAAGGAAGAAACTTCTGAGCCACCAAAGGACCCGGAGTCTCCACACATCTCATCATCATCGGATTCATCTTCTCACTCTTTGATGAGTGTGTAAATACTCATCATTTTTAGTCAAATCTGAACTGCAAAACACTTAAAAATGCTCAGAAATGCATCAAAATACTGAAAATATTCCAAAATTACATTTTATATGTTTCAGATGCAAAATGTTTAAAATCAGATGAAAAATGAGCTATGTTTGCATAATTGGCGTTTCAGGTCCCTCAACTTTCAAAATTTGTCAAAACTAGTCCACGAGCCAAAATTTCAAAGAAAAGTCACCAAAGGTCCTTTAAATCATAACTTGTCAAATTTAGCCCTTTGGTGAAAATGTCAAAATTTTGAGAAAATTACAAGAATGGTCCTTCAAGTTTCAAAATTGGCAGAATTAGTCCCTGGAAAATGTGAAAATGGCAAGTTTGGTCCCTGTACTTTGTGAGATTGTCAATTTTGGTCCCTTGAAACCTCTTTGATGAATTGGCAGCCAAGGTCCTTGCAATTTCAGAATTTACATATTGGTCCTTGGATATTAAACCCTTTAAACCTTGGCCCCTTGGCACAATCCTATTTTGGACCCCAGCCAACAAACCTTTGGACCCTTTCCCTGTTTTGACCCCCTATTATATATCTGGTCAAACCCAAGTCAAAAACACCCTATGCCCGCCTTCTCTTCTTCCCCAACATATAGCCCTGCACACCATCCCCCCAGCTCACACCTTTTCCACCTTTTCTCCTCTATGTTCCCCCCTCCTTAACAACCATCCAAGAGCATTAAATGCCTCCCCCCTCTAGCACTCAACCTCTCAACTGTCAATATGTCCATTTCCCGCCAAAACTGAATCAAAGGCCAAGATTGCATACAATGATCCAATGGTCGAAAATAGAGGTGGGATTTGCAGAGAACATGAGAGAGAAGGATATGGGAGTATAAAAGAAGCAAAAAGAGAGAAGAGAAAGAGTAGTTAGTTTATAAAAAATTTACTTATGTCATTTTTTTTATTATTGTTTTAGTTTAAATTAAAATGGTGTAATTTCAGTTTCATTGTATCACTTTCAAGTTTACAAACCTTTGTAAGTCACTTTTGAGTATCAATCTAAGCTTTCATATAAGTTTCAATTTTGTGGTTAGCTACTTTGAAATTTCTGGTTTCAAATTCCATGGTCCAAGTTGTTAGTGGCTTATTTGAAGTTTTAATAAGCTTGTCTAAACTCCTTTTAAGCTTTTTATAAGCTTACATTTTCAATTCAAGAAAATGTGTTGATGGTCAACAAAAATCAACCAAGAGGAAATTTTGGTTAAGCAGTGTTGGATTTGGATTTATGTAATGCTAAGCTTGGATTTGGGTTAGAAATAGTTGATTTGGTTATGTTATGATGATAAAACTCAGCTGGACTTCTTGTAAGTTTTTGGCTCAAATCTGTCGTATTATGCAGTCATTCTTATGGTCATTTTAGATGGTGTTGTATGCTTGATCTGATCTTATTGTAGTTTTAAGATCTTAGTTTTCTGCTCATTTCATTGTCCCTTGATAGTTATAGGATTAGAGTGATTAAGTTGCTTGTTAGAGTTACTAAAGGGGTGTTTGGATTGATCTTGAAATCTGAGCTAGGGGATTGTGAAGTGGATAAGCTTATTTGTTTTAGGTACATTTAGGTTAATTAGAGTTATATCTGTCAACACTTTGCATCTTAGAACTGTTATGGTCAAAATCTCAATGAATCTGTCCTAAGAGCTTTACTGTTGAATTTTTAGAAAATCCAAGTCTTGTTTTGTATTCAAAATTCTTAGAACTAGCTTGCATCAGTGTTGTTTTATCATTGAATAGCATAATCAATCCATTAATCTAGGTCCAAAGTTCATAATAGTCAACATTCCATTTCTGTCTCAAAAAGTCAAAATGCAAAATCTCAGTTTGAGCCCATCTAGGAAGATTTTTCATGAGCTCATTTCTGAATCATTTTCAATGTAGCTTGTGGTTTTAGAAAGTGCTACTGGTCTAGTTTCTTATGTCTATTTTAGTGGAATTTTGTAATTTTTTCTAAAAGCTCAAAAGAGCTTATCAATAGGATGTCAAATCCCACTGCAGGGCATCAAGTCGCATAGGGTTTATGGAGCTTTGAGCTTGTCAGGGGGCTCACTTGAGCTCCTCTAGGTCTGATTCTTGGTTTAAACACTCTCACCCAGGTCTAGTCTAAGTTCCAATTTATGTTTTCCTGTTTCCAGCTTATTTGAGTGCTTAATTCCTTATCCAAAGTAGGCACCCCTTAACTGTTTTAGTTCATTTGCTCAAATCATCAAATCTTGGTCAATTGTATTCCAGAGGTTATGGCTTGTTGAATCTTGTTGCATTTCAGTTCTTTTAGCTTATAGTAGCTTCTTTTTTGGGTTGGTGGCTTTTGGACTCCATTTGGCTTATTAAAGTGCTTATTTATAAGCACTTGCTACATCAGTTTCAATATCTTGCACATAAGCACTTGTTTTTCCATTTTTCTTATATTCCTAATATTATTTTAGACTTTTCCTGAAATTTTCAGATTTTTCCAAGTTGGTTTGATATTTTTCTTATTTTAAATTAGTTTTTAAGCACTTTTAAATAGCATTTAATACAATTAATTAAGAAAAGCTTCAAAAAATAATTTTTCAATTTTCTTAAGTTAAGATAAATATAAAAAGAGAAAAAAATATTTTTCTAGATTTTTCTTAGTTAAATTTGTATTTTTAAATAATTTAATTAGTTTTTAATAGTATTTAATTCCTAGAAAATAGAAAAATAATCAGAAAATTACAAAAATAGTTTTGAAAATTCTATTTTGATATTTTAGACTTTTCCAATTCATAATTTTATTTTTCTAGCTTTATTTCCTATTTTCTTATATTTTAGGTAATTATTTAATAGTTAAAAATAGTTTTTAATTAATAATAATTAATTAAATAGTTATAAAAATAATTTTATTTTTCTATAAATTTTCTTTTATCATTAGGATTGTAAAAATGTCATTTTCATATTTTTAGGACTTTTATTCCTTAGATTTCACTTTTTATTTTGTACGTTTACGTAATTTTTATTTAACCGTAAGTTTTAAGTTTTAAGTTTTAAACGTTCATCATTTTAAATATAGTGATAGCGTTTATTTAATATTTTTTATCTTTTTAATTTCCTTTAATTTGCATTTAAGCCATTGTAATTTGTTGGCTTTTCCTGTAGTTATAATAATCCAAATTCTCCTTTCCCGTTCAAATCTCTCGATCACTATACGTTTGATAATCTATTGCATAGCTTTGGGACATAACGACCGGGGAAACACTATACTCCCCAGATCTTCATTGCATTCGTGCGTGAGCAGTTTTAAGCTGATTACTGGCCTGCCATTCACAAGTGGCAGGCTAAGCTGAGTGATTTTAGCTTATTTGTTTGGCACGCATCAAATTTTTGGCCGCTTGCCGAGCTGTCTCTGATTATCTTCCGTCTAGCAGATTAGTGATTTGGATATTCACTCCTTGTTTATACCATCTGTATGTATTTATATTTTCTTATAAAATCAAAAACCCAAAAAGATTTTCATTCTTTGTTTTTACATCATGTTTTTCAAAAATACCAAAAATATTCCTCTTTACCCTCTTACCCTTTTTGATTCTTTATCCCTTTACCCTCTATCCATTTGATTCTAACTTCTTCTATTCTGATGGAATCATCGATTCCTTGTGTCGGTTGTGGAGAACCGCTGTTCGATTCACCGTGTCGTTGGTGTACGTGCGAACGATGCGGTAATGACATTCATAACGGAAGTTGTTTGTTTTGCGGTTCGAGGAATTCATGTTCTTATGATCAAAATTTTTTCAATGAGCCGAAAAATTTCTCCGACTACCCACCCCAACCCCAAAATTTTTCGTTCAATCAGCAGTATTGCTATGGTTGTTGGGATCCGTTAGTTGATTTTCGATGTCAACGATGTTCTTGCGAGAGGTGTGGAAATGATCTTACGGATGGATTTTGTTCGTTTTGTGCTTCGGAAGCTGAAAACTCATGCACTTATCCGAACTTTTCCAATTATCCTCAAAACGATTTTAGCCACCCTCCTCAGTATTCATTTGACCAAGAACCGTGCTATCAAAGTTTTAATGACACATCGTTTCAGAATGTACCGAATTTTTCTTGCACAAATTGTGGAGGTCCTCACGATAATCTTCAATGTCAACCGCGGAATCAAAATTACTATACTTCCGGTTTTGACAATTTCCAACCTCCACAGCACCATACGGTTCAAACTCCACCTGAGCCGTTGTCTCAAGAAATCTCCCAAGATTTTGAAACCGCAATGAAAACACTTGAGGATATGATGAGTAACTTTAAGAATCAAGTAAGTGGTGAAAAGACCATGGGAGAATTGCTTGCCGAAGAACGAGAGGCTCGCAAATCTAGGGAAGAATTATTAGTCCTAGAGCATGCTTGCTCTAGAGCGTTCCCAATTTGTTAAGGACTATGTATGATGATGACGAGGAGAGTATTCCTTTTAAGAATATTATTTCTCAACTCCCTCAGTCTGTTGTTATCACACCCGATATTCCCACTCACTCTCTAAACATGGGGGATGAGCTTCTTAGCACTATTCCAGAAATGGAATCGTCTAGTGTTGAGAACCTTGTCCCAATCCCGAGAGAGTCACAGGGAATTTCTGATCATATGTGTGATTCTTCTTCCCCTCTTGAGTGTTCAAATGATCATTTGGAAACTTTCTCCGATTTTAGCGATGATTGTGCTTCCCATGGAGACATTGAGTATGTCGAGGCATCACTCCCACAGTCTGATCCTTTTCTTGAGGAGTTCACCGATGAACTCACTCACATTAGTCCACTTTCATCAAAAAGTGACGATGATCTCTTTGATTTCGAAGCCGATCTAGGAGAGATTGAAAGTCTCCTTTATAATGATCGTTCACTCACTTCTTATCCCAACAGTCCAATAGAGAATGTTGATCACCTTGTTCCCGAAACATTCAAAGCTACTTTCACCAATCCTCTATTTGAATTTGACTCTGAATTCACTTTAATTTATGAGAATCCACTCTTTGATACTCAGATCGAGGATAGTGATGAGTCGACAATGGAACAAGAATTCCGCAGTTTACATCATGTGAATGATTCTCTTCATGAGGAGTTCGCCGGTGAACTCACTCATATAATGACTCCACCGGAGTATGATTGCTTGGATGGAAAAAATCATGATCGGCGGGAAAAGTTCTCAATCATGAGAGTTTGTATTTCTATGACAAATTTTCCAAACCTCCCTCCCGAGATGCTTTCCAAGCCAAAGAGCTCAACAAACAAAATCCAAGCGAGTGCAACTGCACTTGATCTTGAGGAAGAAGATCTTATCATGATCGTCATCATGATTTTCCTTCTTTTCTTCACCTACCTGGTGACTTCCTCTCTTCTTCACTCGTTTGGGAGTGAGGACACTATCTTTGACCCCGGCATTTTCATTTATCATTTGTGAGCCGGTGCTCAGTATATCTCATCGATTGTGGAACTTTCACGTACTTCAATGTTTATCCAAACATCTTGAATGAAAGTCCGATGGAGATTGTCTCTTCCACTTACTTCCCCATGAACAAATTAATTCGGGGTCGAGTCAAGCTAGCGACTCGGTAATCAAAAACAATAGCATGCCATATGGGTTTTCACCCATATTTCTGACTTCTTTCTATTTTCTACCACCCTAGTGTGGGGGATTGCCCACATGTTGTGTATATAAGTAAGTTGAAAAAAAAAAAAAAAAATCTTCTTTCTAAATAATGGCCGTAGTATTTCCTTTTACGTTCTTTGTTTCGGCATAACCGCCGGTACTTTGAATATTGAGGGCAATATTCATTTCAAAGTGTGGGGGGAATTCTCGCGAATTTTATCATGTAATTATACGCCCAATTCCGTTTTTGGCCAAAATTTTTTTTGGAGTAAGTGTTTTACACTTACTCAATTGGTTATCAATCCGCCTTGTCTAATAGACAAAAGGATTGGCTAATCCAGGAGCAAACGGCTCTTGGTAAAGATATCTCAAATCCGTTGACGGCTTGCAATTTGCCCAAAATTGTATGGTTCTCAACTCACCATATCCTAAAAAGTGAAGAGTTGGCTAGCCCGCAAGGTTATGGCTTGTGGTAAAGGTAGTGGAAAATCCATAATTGGTATTCAGCTCACCAAAGATAATTCTGATAATTTATCTAAAGAGTTGGCTAGTCCGAGGTACGGCTTCGGTAAAGACACATCAAATCCGTTTACAACTTATGATTTGCTCAAAATCATTTGGTTATCAGTGTACCAAGGTTCTTACTTGAACTGAAACATTTGGCTACTCCAGAAGTAATGGCTTTTGGTAAAGAGTTTCAAATCCATTATGTTTTCTCAAAAGATTGCTAGGGACTAGCAATAGTTTAGTGTGGGGGATTGATGAGTGTGTAAATACTCATCATTTTAGTCAAATCTGACTGAAAACACTTAAAAATGCTCAGAAATGCATCAAAATACTGAAAATATTCCAAAATTACATTTTATATGTTTCAGATGCAAAATGTTTAAAATCTGATGAAAAATGAGCAAAGTTTGCATAATTGGCAGTTTCAGTCCCTCAACTTTCAAAATTTGTCAAAACTAGTCCCTGAGCCAAAATTTCAAAAGAAAAGTCACCAAAGGTCCTTTTAAAATCATAACTTGTCAAATTTAGCCCTTTGGTGAAAAATGTCAAAAATTTGAGAAAATTACAAGAATGGTCCTTCAAGTTTCAAAATTGGCAGAATTAGTCCCTGGAAAATGTGAAAATGGAAAGTTTGGTCCTTGTACTTTGTGAGATTGTCAATTTTGGTCCCTTGAAACCTCTTTGATGAATTGGCAGCCAAGGTCCTTGCAATTTCAGAATTTACATATTGGTCCTTGGATATTAAACCCTTTAAACCTTGGCCCCTTGGCACAATCCTATTTTGGACCCGTATGACCAACAAACCTTTGGACCCTTTCCTGTTTTGACCCCCCTATTATATATATTCTGTCAAAACCCCAAGTCAAAAACACCCCTATGCCCGCCTTTTCTCCTTCTTCCCCAACATATAGCCCTGCACACCATCCCCCCAGCTCACACCTTTTCCACCTTTTCTCCTCTATGTTCCCCCCTCCTCAACAACCATCCAAGGGCATTAAATGCCTCCCCCCTCTAGCACTCAACCTCTCAACTGTCAATATGTCCATTTCCCGCCAAAACTGAATCAAAGGCCAAGATTGCATACAATGATCCAATGGTCGAAAATAGAGGTGGGATTTGCAGAGAACATGAGAGAGAAGGATATGGGAGTATAAAAGAAGCAAAAAGAGAGAAGAGAAAGAGTAGTTAGTTTATAAAAAATTTACTTATGTCATTTTTTTTTTATTATTGTCTTAGTTTAAATTAAAATGGTGTAATTTCAGTTTCATTGTATCACTTTCAAGTTTACAAACCTTTGTAAGTCACTTTTGAGTATCAATCTAAGCTTTCATATAAGTTTCAATTTTGTGGTTAACTGTTGAAATTTCTCAGTTTCAAATTCCATGGTCCAAGTTGTTAGTGGCTTATTTGAAGTTTTAATAAGCTTGTCTAAACTCCTTTTAAGCTTTTTATAAGCTTACATTTCAATTTCAAGAAAATGTGTTGATGGTCAACAAAAATCAACCAAGAGGAAATTTTGGTTAAGCAGTGTTGGATTTGGATTTATGTAATGCTAAGCTTGGATTTGGGTTAGAAATAGTTGATTTGGTTATGTTATGATGATAAAACTCAGCTGGACTTCTTGTAAGTTTTGGCTCAAATCGTCATATTATGCACTCCTTTTTATGGTCATTTTAGATGGTGTTGTATGCTTGATCTGATCTTATTGTAGTTTTAAGATCTTAGTTTTCTGCTCATTTCATTGTCTGCTTCAGTAGTTATAGGATTAGAGTGATTAAGTTGCTTGTTAGAGTTACTAAAGGGGTGTTTGGATTGATCTTGAAATCTGAGCTAGAGGATTGTGGAGTGGATAAGCTTATTTGTTTTAGGTACATTTAGGTTAATTAGAGTTATATCTGTCAACACTTTGCATCTTAGAACTGTTATGGTCAAAATCTCAATGAATCTGTCCTAAGAGCTTTACTGTTGAATTTTTAGAAAATCCAAGTCTTGTTTTGTATTCAAAATTCTTAGAACTAGCTTGCATCAGTGTTGTTTTATCATTAAATAGCATAATCAATCCATTAATCTAGGTCCAAAGTTCATAATAGTCAACATTCCATTTACGTCTCAAAAGTCAAAATGCAAAATCTCAGTTTGAGCCCATCTAGGAAGATTTTTCATGAGCTCATTTCTGAATCATTTTCAATGTAGCTTGTGGTTTTAGAAAGTGCTACTGGTCTAGTTTCTTATGTCTATTTTAGTGGAATTTTGTAATTTTTTCTAAAAGCTCAAAAGAGCTTATCAATAGGATGTCAAATCCCCTGTGCAGGGCATCAAGTCTGCATAGGGTTTATGGAGCTTTTGCAGAGCTTGTACAGGGCTCACTTGAGCTCCTCTAGGTCTGATTCTTGGTTTAAACACTCTCACCCAGGTCTAGTCTAAGTTCCAATTTATGTTTTCCTGTTTCCAGCTTATTTGAGTGCTTAATTCCTTGTCCAAAGTAGGCACCCCTTAACTGTTTTAGTTCATTTGCTCAAATCATCAAATCTTGGTCAATTGTATTCCAGAGGTTATGGCTTGTTGAATCTTGTTGCATTTCAGTTCTTTTAGCTTATAGTAGCTTCTGTTTTGGGTTGGTGGCTTTTGGACTCCATTTGGCTTATTAAAGTGCTTATTTATAAGCACTTGCTACATCAGTTTCAATATCTTGCACATAAGCACTTGTTTTTCCATTTTTCTTATATTCCTAATATTATTTTAGACTTTTCCTGAAATTTTCAGATTTTTCCAAGTTGGTTTGCTATTTTTCTTATTTTAAATTAGTTTTTAAGCACTTTTAAATAGCATTTAATACAATTAATTAAGAAAAGCTTCAAAAAAATAATTTTTCAATTTTATTAAGTTAAGATAAATATAAAAAGAGAAAAAAATATTTTTCTAGATTTTTCTTAGTTAAATTTGTATTTTTAAATAATTTAATTAGTTTTTAATAGTATTTAATTCCTAGAAAATAGAAAAATAATCAGAAAATTACAAAAATAGTTTTGAAAATTCTATTTTGATATTTTAGACTTTTCCAATTCTTAATTTTATTTTTCTAACTTTATTTCCTATTTTCTTATATTTTAGGTAATTATTAAATAGTTAAAAATAGTTTTTAATTAATAATAATTAGATAATTAGTTATAAAAATAATTTTCTTTTTCTATAAATTTTCTTTTATCAATAGGATTGTAAAAATGTCATTTTCATATTTTTAGGACTTTTATTCCTTAGATTTCACTTTTTATTTTGTACGTTTACGTAATTTTTATTTAAACGTAAGTTTTAAGTTTTAAGTTTTAAACGTTCATCATTTTAAATATAGTGATAGCGTTTATTTAATATTTTTTATCTTTTTAATTTCCTTTAATTTGCATTTAAGCCATTGTAATTTGTTGGCTTTTCCTGTAGTTATAATAATCCAAATTCTCCTTTCCCGTTCAAATCTCTCGATCACTATACGTTTGATAATCCATTGCATAGCTCGCTGGGACATAACGACCCGGGGAAACACTATACACCTCAGATCTTCATTGCATTCGTGCTTGAGCAGTTTTAAGCTGATTACGGCCTGCCATTCACAAGTGGCAGGCTTGAGTGATTTAGCTTGACTGTTTGGCACGCATCACTCTTCACCACCACCATCAAAGAAATCAACCAAATCATCATCAGTGAAGAAGCCAACTCCATCTTGGATCTCTCAATCAAAGAATCGAATCGTGAAAGCTGTAAAACGAGTCAGAAAGAAAGATATTCTCTACAGAAAGTTGAATTTTCTTGCTGACCAAATACAACATCTTCATGATGAGCAAGACGAGATGAAAGTTGAAAGGGCGTATGTCCAGAAGCTTATGAAGGATGATCTTCAAGGGAGCATGGACGAGATGATAAAGGATACACTCACAAGTTCTTAATGGAAGTCGTTCGAAAGCTGACAAAGGAGATGTATACGGACAACTTTATCCGAATCTCTTTACATTTAGCCAAGCAAGCCATGAAATCAACTCCAATGAATTTGAGCATCAATCTAGTTGAATCAACAATCTTCTCAGATGATGAATTGGTGAACCGGCTAGTAGCCCCAATGTCGAACGCTCTGCAGCGTTTGCCTCCCACGAAGCTAAGTTGTTTGAAGCATTCTTTGGAATACCAACTCAAGTCATCATTCAGAGAAGAAGTTGTAAGGCCTAAACGTTCAAGAGATGACAAAGACAAAGATCAGGATAAAGATAATGAGCCTAAAACGAAGAAGTCGGCGAATCATCCTCCATTCAGTATTCGATGCAACCTCCACCACAAAGGACTCCTGCTCAACAAAGATCCCCTCCTCCCTCTTCTGCAGATAAACCTCGGGATTACGAGACACCACCCCAGACTTCGGAAAACCGGTGACCACTTTGAGTATAATGGGGTGACGATGAGGAATACCATGAGCCCCAACGACAACCCGACTCTCCGACAAAGAAAACCGAACCCTCATCTAGGCCTAAGAAAAAGAAGAAGAAGCCCAAGGCAGATCCTATCATGGCTAGATAGACGATAACAGAGGAATTTGAATGGTTTTCTACACTTGTCAATTCCACTCCTACCCTCTGAAGGTCAAGATCTGTAGGACGGTAATACATTGGAGCATGCTAAGATACTGCAAGAAAGATTCCGAGTAAAGAAGATGATGAAATATGAGTTGCGGCGAATCAAGAATGAAGCTTTTCAAGCTGTTAAAGATAGCTCGAGAAAGTGCCATCGAGGTCGAATATCACCTTGAAAACATTGCTCGAGCTATGTCTAATAACATGGATTGGCTCAACCCAGAAGCAAACATCGACTTTACCAAGCGGGACAACCCTCCATATTACACCGACTGGTCTAAACCTCTACCAACAATTGGCCAACCGAATGAGCCTAGAATACCATTCCGATATTTCTTCAACAAAGACTTGGAATTTCTTCTACACGGTGGCGATGGTTCAAGGAAATACGCTACATCTTTGACACTTCCATTCCTGGCAGCAATATACACTAACTGCATAGCCATCGAGGAAAGATCTACCCACTTGTTCTCCAACCAAGTGGAAGAGTACAACCGAGATGCAATGTATGGGATTCACCATTGGTAGGACGCCAAGAAATCTACTGAGAAGCTGCCAGGTTAAGAAATATCAACATGAAGTGTTCAGTCCTAAAAGTATCGTTGCCATCAAACACGTTGATCTTTCGTCCAAATGGGACTACACTTTTCTCAAGAAGATTGTGGTCAAAAGGCAAGACGAAAGGGATTATGCATTCTCTGAAGCTGACTTTGAGATTTTTTCTATCAACGACATTGAAGACATGTACCTTGCCAAAGTACAGGGTCGCATGAGACAATTCTCCATTGAAGTACAACGTGAATTCATCAAGTCATTGCTCATCTTCATCGCCAGGCGCATAGTCATCAAAGAAGCGTGTAGAAGACCTCCGAGCTTCGAGTTGAATCTTATCGGACCGTGTCAACTTCACTCACAGTAGCTTGATCTTCCCGACATCAACCAGCTCTCACAATATACACTTATCGGTAAACCATTCGGCGTCGTTTACGCAGTGAACTTCAAAGAAATTGCTTAATGGCGTGTAGAGATCTTCACAAGTTTGGGGATCACACTTTGAAGATGGTTAGGGACGGATTGGCTTATCGGTTGAAGGATATACATCAAAAGATTGGGTCTCCTAGCGATGGAATTCTCGGATCGAAGGGATGTGAAGAGGATCATCACGATGATTGATGAACGGTTGTATCGAAGGGATCGGTTGGAAGATTGGAAAGCTATGTTGGTGGTCGACCCAGGATTAACATCACCGGCTTTCAACGCCCGGTTCACACTCCTGGCAACATCTCTGGACTACCTGGTACCCCTTGAACTGCTTCTTTCATTATAAATTTGGATGTATGATTTATTATGTCAATGGCTTGTGCACACATTACAGTGTACAACCCGTTCTTGTAAATAAAGGACCATGTGGTACGCTTCAGTGCCACAATACTTATAAAAGGATCGAAAGCTTCTTACTTTTGAGTAAAACCTATCAAACCTTTCACTTTTCAAGGTTTTGCTCAAAAGAACAAGTACTTCCCCTTTTGTTTTTTCAAAACCTCAACCGTTTATATCACTCGTTGAGGGGGAGTATTTAACTTGAATATCTTTGTTCACAAATTTTTCTTAGTGGTTATCTTCCCACAAAACTCAAAATGGTCATATTTATTGTCAACATTTCTTCAAAAATAACATTTATATGCCATTTTTTAGGGGAGAAAAATACGTGATAAGAAATATGTTGTGTTTTGCTATATGAACTCTCGTGTAAAAAGACTTCAACCTAAGAATTGACGAGATCTTAACTGTTAGTAACTCGAAAAGACTTGTCCGGGACGGGTAATAATTTCAAGCTAGTTCGCTAGTGATGTAAACGTGTCTCGCAAAGGACTTGTCCGAGTAGAATGTACCATTTGAGAAACTCTTGGTAGACATGAACTTTGACGGGTTTGACAACCTTTCGGGGTTGTCCACACCTTCAAGATAGTTATTAGAGCTAGTTGTCACCTCAAAGCTAACAATGTATCTCTTTAACTATACAACGTAATCGTGTCTCGCAAGGGATTGTCTATCTTGAGTCGATCAATTCAAAAGTGCGCGCTCTTTCCTCACTGTGCAGATTTCCGTCAAAACTCCAAAGCACATGTGGAGGGGGAGTATTTCTGCTAAAAGATAAAACTCTCACAGTGGTTCAAACATGTTTTCATTTACAAACCCTTTGAGAGATTTTCTTGAAAATGGTTTTATGGCAATGGAGTTATAAGGTGATTAAGGTTAGGAATAATCGTTCTATGATCCGCCAGAGTCGAGGGATCTACCCAAGGACACTACCAATAGTTAGAATTAGAAGTCCTTAGGTATGATTATAAAAAGGAGAAATGAGAATCGGAGAAAGAAGGAGTTGAAGAATTAAAAAGAAAAGCAAAGAAAGGGTGAAAAGAAATAGCCCTCCAGATTATTCAACTTAGGGCAGACACCGGATTCAATTCATATACTCTTGGTTGTCACTAGATGACACCGGTATTGAAGATTAAAAGTCGTCATGGACCCGGTGACGCATGCACTAAACCTTCTTAGCCACTCGAGTTTCTCTCAACGAAGCTTGTTTCATTCTCACAGGGAACCCTACGTAAACTATCAGCTTTCTCTTAGAGATTGCGGTATTGAGAAGAGACCCTGCCTGCCTAGTCTCCGCTCGGGAAAACCAAAACGCACTATTGAGTCTAGAGCCACGAGATTCATCAAAAGATCTCTTAGGTACACTTGACATTTCATCACTTGGTGTTCAACAATAAGAACATCAGTGGTACATTATCGAGTCCTTCACAGATCTTATCCTCAGTGATTGAGAGATTCATCACTTAGTGTTCAACAATCTGTCGAGAACATTTATGAGAGATTCACATCTGTGATCCTCAGTGATTGAATGGAAACTCCTGCCAGGGTCAACATCAAACAGCCCTGACAGCACGTCGCTTCGGTAACTCCCCGTGGATTACGCTTAGTGGTCTCAAACGGTCTACAGTCGTGAGGTGAGGCTTCGGTGTACCTCGACTCATCTCTGGCGAACCGTAGATGTACTTCGGTACATCGCGTTATCTCACTTGTGGGACTCCTGTTCAGGAACGGCCTTTGTGAGAATTAGAGTTGTGTTTTCACACTATGGTGTTAACACTCTCGAAGTTCAAACTTGTAAGTGCCGGAATCCGCTTATTACTAACCGTTTTCATGTTTTCTTCTTATGGAAGCTCTGAAGCGGAATGATTGTGCAGATTCTTCGCATGCTCATACCAACATCATCACTAATGGAAGTATTATCTAAAAGCAACACAAAAGTCCGAATGATTCTTCGTCAAACCAAAGAATCTACAAAGTTAAAGACTTAAAGAACTTCATCAGTACTGAAATCCAACGTCAAAAGAGCGTATGAGCGTGTTGAAGAATGACGTAGAGACACCTGGAGCAAAGGAAGGCACTGAGGCAGACTTGATGCAGACAACTACAACATACTATCACTACCATCACAAAGAACAATGATCAATGAACAAAGACAAGATGATGTCAAAGCGAAACTGTTCAAAGAAGACAATTTCTCTACACTAGAGAGATTGTTCGAATCAAGGCAAATCTTCTCACAAGAAAGAAGAATGTCAAAAGACGTCAAAGCTACTATTACATCTCGTTTCCTTCGTTTACATTCATTAATCACTAACGCTTAGGGGGATATTGTTGGAATCACTCCTAAACCTTAATCAAGTGTTAGTGATTCACATGTAATAGTTAGCTTAATTATGGCCTTTATGTTTGTTATTAGCCTTAGGCTTATGTAGAAGGCCTATAAGCCTAGGCCTAGCCCAATAAGGAAAAGGATGGGAACTAGGAGTGTTGCCCTAGCTTACCTCCTATAAATACTCTTTTATAACCCTCACTTGAGGGTTAGTTGTTCAATTCATTTCTTTCACATACACTCTACGCATAACCGTCATAGTCTAAACGTGTGTGTGTGTTTGGTTTATTGTTCAATCGCCTTTATCTCTTTCTATTAAGCTTGTGTTGTAAATTTAGTGACCTAACACATGTGATCATGAGAACACAAGCATTAAGTAACATAATCCAAAAAAATAAAAAAAATGATGAAAATATAGAAGTTTTCATCCAAAGTGAGAAAATAGAAGATAATTTTAGCTTATGTCTCACGGATCCCACAGATCCTTCCCTTGAGGGAACCGTCCAGCCTTAATGCTAGGATCTGTGGTACTGGTGACTCAGGCAGCTCAAAGTTTTCCTTTTGGAAACATTTGTGCCTAGTGTGTGCCTATATGCAAACCATTTAGAGTTGCGGTTATCTCGACTCGTAAAAAGAAAAGAAAAAATAAACTAGAAGTGAAAAAGCACTTATTATGTGAGATAACCCGAGTGCTCCTAATTCATTGTTTCTTAAATGAATGTACCCGAAAACACATATTAGTTATGTGTCCTCTTTAGCATTCAAAAGACATAAAATGCAATGAAAATGGGTTTTTACTTTGTATTAATAATGAAAAAGCCTAGACATGAGAAATGGCTTTTATGAAAGTGATACGGGAAGAGGTATCATTTTAGAAAACATTTTGAAAAGAGATTTCTTTGTGTGAAGAAAACGTTTATTCTTGAGTGAAAAGAAATAGATATGCAATTACGTGTTTGCAAAAGGTACTTGCCTTAAAAAAGTAAGAGAAAACTATGAAAGTACGTGTTATAAGTAAAACCTATCTTGGGTTTTGAAAATTCCCGTATTGCTTGTGAGTTGTGTGTGAAATAGATATCCTAGACTCAGAAATAGGAAGGCTAGTGTTTACATACCTTGTATAGTTTAAAAAACTAATAACAACGATTGTTCCATGAGACCAAGACCAAGACGAAGTAGGTTGAATTGTTCCCGCTTCAACGGTTTGGTGAGGACGTCGGCTATGTTGTCTTCGGACGCTACCTTCTCAATAGAGATGTTCCCCTTTTGAACATTGTCTCTTAAGAAGTGATGACGAATCTCTATATACTTGGTGCGAGAGTGCAATACCGGATTCTTGCTTAAGTCGATGGCACCTTTGTTGTCACATAGAATGGCTATGTCACTTAGGTGAATGTTGTAGTCAACTATTGCTTGTTTCATCCATAGTGCTTGTTGGCATGCTTTACCGGCGGAGACATATTCGGCTTCTGTTGTTGATATGGCCAATGTCGTTTGCTTCTTTGAGAACCAAGATGTTAAACAACATCCCATAAAAGTACATACCCACTTGTACTTTTTTGGTCAACATAATCACCTGCATGGTCGAGAATCTCATATACAATTGTTTCTACCCTCGTACCCTTAGGATACCACAATCCATTGATCCATTGCCCTTAATGTATCTCAATATTCTTTTGGCGGCTTCTAGATGTGATGTTTTAGGATCTTCTTGAAACCTAGCACATAGACAAACACTAAACATGATATTCGACCGACTAGCGAAGGTAGAAGACTACCAATCATGCCACGATATTTTGTGTTATCAACGAATTCGCCGTCTTCATCTTTTGTGAGTTTAGTGTCGGATGAAATTGGTGTTCTTATGGGTTTTGACTCTTCTAAACCAAATTTCTTTAACATCTCCTTTATGTATTTAGATTGATTAAAGAAGATATCATCTTCTACTTGTTTGATTTGTAGACCAAGAAAGAAACTAAGTTCTCCCATCATACTCATCTCGAACTCGACATGCATGATTTTAGAGAAATCATCACACATGTATTGACAAGTAGATCCGAATATAATATCATCTACATATATTTGAACAATGATTATATGTGATTCCCTTTTCTTAGTAAAAAGTGTATTATCAACTAACCCCATGGTGTAGTTGTTTTTTTATTAAGAATGACTTGATTCTATCATACCAAGCTTTTGGAGCTTGTTTAAGACCGTAAAGAGCTTTCTTTAACTTATACACATGTTTAGGTTTTTCAAAATTGATAAAGCCCGGAGGTTGAGCTACATATACTTCCTCATTAATAAAACCATTTAGAAAAGCACTTTTGACATCCATTTGATAAAGCTTAAGATCATTAGCACAAGCATAAGCAAGAAGTATTCTTATAGACTCTAATCTAGCCACGGGGGCATAGGTCTCATCAAAGTCTATTCCTTCTTGTTGATTATACCCTTGGCCAACGAGTCTAGCTTTCTTTCTAGACACTACACCGTTTGCATCTAACTTATTTTATATACCCATTTGGTTCCTATTATGGTTTGATTACTAGGTGGAGGGACGAGTGTCCAAACATCGTTAGGAAAAAATTGATTTAACTCTTCTTGCATAGCCATTACCCAACTTTCATCTTTTATGCCTTCTTGTGTATTCTTAGGTTCTATGGTTGAGACAAAACAAAATAGGCTACTTTAGTTTTGGACTTGAGACCTTAAGGTTCTTTCGTTTAATTTTCCTATGACCTTATCTACGGGGTGATCTTTAAATTCTTTAATATTTATGATTTCATTATTTAAAGGTTCTTCTTCTTCGTTTATCTTTTTCTTTATTTCAATAGCTTCACTCTCGACAATCTCGTCATCGACAAGAGGTAGAGTAGGTTTGGGTGGACTCTCATCAAATTTTACGTTTAATGACTCTTCAACCTTCATTGTTTCTTTATTTAATATGACGTAAGCTTTGCTATTGGGAGAGTAACCTAAAAAGATACCTTCGGTTGATTTAGAATCAAATTTTGTAAGGTAATCTTTAGTGTTAAGTAGAAAACATTTGCTACCAAAGACTCTAAAATGATCTAACGTAGGCTTTTTGCATCGAAGTAACTCGTATGGAGTTTTACCTAAAAGTGGTCTAATTAAGACTCGATTAAGTATGTACGTTGATGTATCAACGACATTGCACCAAAACGTTTGAGGAATGGATTGCTCATTTAACATGGTGCGACTCATTTCTTGTAGGGTTCTATTCTTTCTTTCAACTACCCCATTCGATTGTGGAGTGCGATGAGCCGAGAAGTTGTGAGTAATACCATTAGTGTCACAAAAGGCTCCAAATTGCACTTCATTATTGAATTCCCTACCATGATCCGTTCTAATAGACACTATAGGACTTCCTAATTGTCTTTGGATTTTCTTACTTAATATTTCAAAGTAATCGAATGTTTTAGTTTTGTTCTTTAAAAATTTAGTCCATGTGTACCTAGAGTAATCATCCACTATAACCAAAGTGTAGTAGTTGCCTCCATAACTTTGGATAGCGGATGGACCAAATAAATCCATGTGTGTTAATTCTAGACACTTAGTTGTAGAGACCATGTTTTTAGCTTTGTGACTACCATGGACTTGTTTTCCTACATTACAAGCATCACAAAAGTGATGTTCATATTTTAATTTTGGTAGATCTCTTACTAGATCTTTGGATGATAGCGATTGAAGAAGTCGCATATTGGCATGACCCAATCTGGGATGCCATAATGTCGAAGTATCATCCATAGAAGTAAGACAAAGTGTGTCTTTAGGTTCATTACTGATTTTAATGACATAGACTCCATGTTTCCTAATTCCTCTACCTATAGTGATACCGTTTTTAATATCTTACTACCGGTTTCGTTAAAAGTACGTTGCCTTTTTATCACATATTTGTCCTATACTTAAGTGGTTAAAGTTTAGGTTTTCTACGTGACACACATCGTTAATGGTTAGAGATTTGTTAGAAATTTTACCTTTACCGATGATTTGTTTTGCTATTTCCAAATACCACATTTCCTCCATTGAAGGATTCATATGTGGCGAATAAATCTTTATTTCCTGTGCCTCGTGCAGGTACCGCTATCCTTGATCCACTCATTCGGATCTAGGTCGACCTTTAAGCACACCTAAGAAAATAATTAACTCAAAAGTTTTGTCCCCATTTGTTTATGGGTCCATTGGTGTTAAACATTCCATTCATGTTAGGCATATATGGAAAAGGAGAGTATGCGTTCCATGGTGCAAAGTTTTGAAATTGAAACCGTTTTTGCATATTTGGATTCCATCCCATTTGAGGGTTACTTCTCGGATATACATTATTAGGTCTCCTAGATGTATTCGGTTTTGAAAATGATGGACCTTTGTTTCTTGTAAGACTTTGATTTTGTCTAGGAGGTGGTTGTCTAATGGTAGCATGGGAAGGTTTCTTCTTATTAACAATAACAAAATCGGTTCTAGATGAGGAAGCTATATTATTACTACTGTTTGCTTCAGCAGACCCATGGATCCCTGGTTGTACACTAGCCGGTTCCCTTTTTGTGAGATCCGTGACTACAGTGGTTTGTTTTTCTATTGCTTTTACGAATTGTGTTTCTTTGTTTTCACTAGTTGACGCATCAAGTTGCTGAAAACCTAAACATTTTTGGTTGTTTCCTGTTTTAACACTATCTAATATCATATCTAGAGTATTAGTATTCATTCTAGCAATCTTAGAGTCTAGATGATCAACAAGTGTTTGAAGTTGAACGCAAAGTTCACATTCCCCACTTGCTATCTTTCCCTTTTCTAGACGTTTTAATTTTGCTTTTAACTCAATGACTTCCTTTTCTAAACATTGATTTTGGTTTAAAAACTTGTTTTTGTTGATTACTTTTAAACTAATTTTGCAAAGTTTATCATATTCATTATGCAATGAGTCATCATCTAATGATGAACTACTATAGTATTCGTGACATACCTCGTCATTTGCCATGAGACAAATTTCTTCTTCTTCCTCCTCGCTCATTCCCACCGAACCGCTCGAATGCTTTTTGTTCATCACGTTTGGGACACTTACTAATAAAGTGGTTTGGGTCCCTACATTTAAAGCAAGAGCGATCATCCCTTGCCTTCTCGTCCTCTTTGCTTTTCCGGAATCCTTTCTTGTCGTCATATGGTTGCTTGACGTATCTTCCCTTTCTTCTAAAGAACTTCTTGAAGTCCCTTAACGCCATGGCATACTCCTCGTCATCACTATCCGAAGAGGAGTTCTCTTCATCGCTTGAGTCCTTCTTGGCTTTAGGGCAAGAGACTTTGTGCTTCTCTTTCACTTTTGAGGCTTCGAATCTTTAGCGAGGACAAGCTCATAGACTTTTAAATTGCCTATGAGTTCATCAAGGGTGAGGATTGACAAGTCTTTTGATTTTTCGATTGCCGTCACCTTAGATCTCCACTTGGATGGAAGTGCCCTTAGATGTCTCCTAACATGATTACGGCTAGAGAAAGATTCATCAAGTGCGTGTAAAGATGTAATTATAGTATTAAAGTTAGAAAAAGAATGATCTATAGTATCCTCATCCGATATTGAAAATTGTTCATATTGTTGAACAAATAAATCTATTTTATTGTTTTTAACTTGTTGATTACCTTGATGAGTTACAACTAAATAATTCCAAATTTCTTTAGAGGTTTTAAGCATGGAAATTCTTTCGAATTCCTTTTTGGGTAAAGCATTATATAAAACCATTTTAGCTTCACTATTTTTGGAAAGCTTTTTCTTAATATCATCGGTGAGTTTATCGTGAGGTATGTTAACTAAATTTCCATTTTCATCTTTTGCAGTGGCTTCAAAATCGCCTTCAACAATGATGTACCAAATATCAATATCTTTATACTTCACATACGTTTCGAATCTATTTTTCTAATATATAAAACCATTAGTTTCAAGTGGAAGTGGAGATTGCATGGATTGCCCTTCCTTGTAATTTTCAGAACCCATAGTAATTGAAAAGTTTTTAAAATAAGGTTTACTTTAAAACTTTTATAAACTTAGATCTTGATGCCAATTGTGGAAAACTAGAAGGGGGGGGGGGGGGGGGTGAATAGTTTTGCCGATTTTAAGTTAGTTTCAAAAACTTTTAGATTCGATGTTATGTGAAATCGTATGGACGTAGAAATAGTATAGATGTAAGAGTAATGCAAGTAAAGTAAGTAAAGTAAAAGATAAAAATGACACAACCGATTTTTAGTAGTTCGGCTACAAGGACACCTTCCTTGCCCAACTCCACTCCCCGAGTCACCTACTCGAGAGTTCAAGCACTATGTCAACAAACTCCTTCAACTTGGCGGAGAAGCCTTCATAATGTTGCTTACACATTTTTTCCTACAAAGCTAAATACCCAGTCAGTAACCGAGGACCAAACCAACACTACTATAACACAACAAATATGTAAACTATGAAATACAAGATCTTCGCTACAGAAATCTTGTGGAGGAACAAATCAATCAAGGAACCCTTGCTTGGATGACTTGTAGAATGCTCGTGATCTCGCCATAGAGAAGGACCTATATGAGAATCACAATAGAAGAAAGAAGAACAACTCTCTAGATCAAGTGATCGTTTGTTAGAAGAGTGTAAGAATATATGAGAGAGTTTGTAAGAAGAGGGGTTAGTAAAAATGAAGAAATGGCTCTTTATTTATAGGCAAATTCTTGCCATCAAGCGTTGCACGGATCCCACGGATCCCTTGCTTGAGGGATCCGTCTAGTGTAACTCCAGCGATCCGTGAAACGCTTCTCTTTGCCTATGGATTTTTGGGTTATGGGTCATGGGTCATGGGTCATGTGTTATGGTTTGAACTATGGGTATCTAAGTAGATACAATGTATCTAATAGATGCAATGTATCTAATCAATGGGTATGGGTTAACTCCATGGGTTATGGATATGCTCCATGGGTATGGGTCATGGGTTGTGGTTTTTACCAATCATAATAAACTATTACATAAACAAATGAATTTATTACAACAATTGTATTAAATACTATATGTAGATGATTTATAAAAATAACATTTATCCTTCTAGTTTTACTTATGATAACATTATATTTGTTATCAACAAAACACAAAGAGATCGCTAAATATTAATAAACGTTTTTATGGTTTATTTGTATAAAATGCCACACAGCCTGTAAATTTGCGTGTGTGTTGTCTAGACACAAATGAGTAAAAATGTGTGCATTGTTTTCGGATTAGAGGTCATCCATGCAACTATTAAAGTCCAGGAACAATATGTGCAATTTTCGTGAAACCACGTGGACTAATTTTCGTGAAACCACATGGACTCTAAACAAAATGAACATGATCCGAGAGCAATAGTTGAGAGTTCCATTATTTGGTCGGTTTTACTAATTAATCTTTAATCAGGATATTAGGCCAACTGATTAATCTATGCTATTGAAAAACATAGTTCATAATTTCAGTGAAGATATGTTATTTATGAATTTGACTCTATGAATAATATTTATGTAATGTTCTTAGGAAAAAAAAGTTATGCCTTCAACAACATAAACAATTATACTTTTTTTCAACAACATAAACAAGTATAGTTGACTTAACTTTTCATTCATGCTTGAGATCATCTAGCTCCATTTATATACATACTTTCTAATGCCTTTGATTTAGAACCATTCCGTATTTAGGTATTATATATCTAACATTTAGTCAAGCAGGGCGAAGCATGTGGGGCGCTACCCCACCCACAAAGTTTCAAGTATTTAGCATATATGTTGTAGTTCAAAGTCGAATTCACTATCATATATTAACATTTGATCCACCTACAAACTAGATATCTCTTTATTAATTCACACTAGTCCCTCATCCACCCATCAATCCATATTGATCCTATAGCCAAGAATTTTGGTCTGATTCATTTATAAATGATTTTGGTTATGCAAATGAATGTCATGCAACAAAACGTTGAATGAACAAATATGTTGCAAACTTTTTACATAGTTCATATTATACCAAGTAATCTTTTGTTTCCTTTTAACATGTCGGTGTCTTTTAAATTTTTGCCCCAAAAGGATTCCTGCTACGCCCTGTAATAGTCAAGTGACTCTTCCAAAACAAATTATATATGCTAGCTCAATAACCTCATAATTTTATGATAAATTTTAATGGTTGTTGGTTCTACTATTGCGATATCTAAACAAAAAACGAGACTAAACTATACACGCCCTGGTGTGCATTGGTGTAAATAAGGCAACTCATCGTGAAGATATGCTATAATACGTGTGTATAATTACACCATTTCTTGTAGTGATGATTTCCCTTCTGTTCCCTTGCATGTTACCCCTTTACTTATTAAAAATAAAATTAGTTGCACACTCATGATCAAAAGTGAAAAACAAACACTTCAATTAGGTCGAGCATGAATATATTTTCACCAAACCACAAAGAACGATTTGTGTAATTTAAATATAATGAAAATGATTAATATTAGATTATTGAGACCGACCAATTAAACCAAAACCATATATGCCAATTGTCAACAGCACAAAGATATTTTTTTTAATAATAAAATAATCCTAAAATATCGGGACCAATGTGACAAACACAACTAACGTGAAGACATATCCATGTTCTTTCTTATTTAAAACTACTGAGTCGTTGTCAAAGTGACTCACATGTAACTTGTTAATTCGTCGCATCACATTAATCTGACAACTGTGTGTCGATTCATCTTCTCTCTCTTTCTTAGTCTTCGCAACATCACGTTTTCATACAATGCTGACAGACTAACATCTCATGATCTACTAGATACATACGAGGATAGATGTTCAAGATCATGCCACGTTCTTTTATATAAACATTTTATGTGATTACATATATTTGAACAAGCAAGATTAAGTATTTGTGTGTTTTGTGTAAAGGGTTTTGCGTATATAAATTTTCTTGGTTCGTGTCGAATTTTTTAGAGAGAAAAATATGGCGGATAAAGGGAAGGAAACGGATTATTACTTGATAGAAGATGATGATGACGATGAGGAGAATGATATCGAAGCAAATGATAGTGATGATGGTGATGACAATGATGATGTTTCTAGTCGTAGATCGTTGTTTTCACAATCTCCAGGCTCTCATCAATGGCCGCAGAGTTACAAGTAGGTTTTTTTTACTTTTGTATTTTGCTCTTATTTGCTAGGATTCTTGTGTAGGTTTTCAAAATTTTTAACCTTGTACTCTGGTGGGAGAACTAAGATAAAGAATATGAACATTATATCTTTAAGATATAATGTGATAGTAATTTTCTCCAGGGCGTTTCATAGATTTCGGTGGCCCCGTGCCATTACCACAAAAAGGTCTTTAAACGCACACACAAAATGCACATGTATAAGTAGTGCGTGAACTAATTAAACTCACGTCTCATATTGTGTATATATATAATAGAAGTGCATGAAATTTTGTGGCCCTCGTATGCCTAGCGGTGGCTCTGTGCAATGGCACCGCTTGCACTCCCCTAAAGACGGCCCTATTTTCTATTTAGCAGTTTTCTTTAAAAAAAAATATAATATTAAAGAAGAATCAACGACAGTCTTGACTTCTTTTGAAACCTAGTAGTTTTGTGTTTAACTCTCTTTGTGTAACGCCATATTCATGAGTATTACTTTTTTTTGTTGAAAAGTGATATTAGCACACCAAATGTATAAAGGATTACAAGATTCACAATTAGGATCATTAGGCATACCTATGATCTTAATATATCAGACAAAAGAACTAAACATCTAACATTCTTCACTTATATCACACAGGAGATATCTACATTTCCCATCACCATGTAACACACTTATGCCATACGAATGTAGAGTACATAAGCTCAATACTGACAGGCCTCGCTATCCCCTAAGCTCCAATGCTCAGACTACATTTCCTTCAATTCATGAAGGCATCCCTACTTTAACTGCAACTTCACCCTCACAGAAAGAAATAGAGATATCATCCGTGAGAGGCATCATCATAGTGCATCAGAACTAGTTGCCTCAAAAAGAGAATTACATTTCCTTTGTAAAGACCTATTGGAAATCATGATGCAGCTCCAGCCTAAAAAACATGATTCCAATAACCATCTACAGAAAGCATCATTCTCTACTAAGAAGCCCAGCCATCTCTATACCATGAAGTACTGTCAAACATATCACAATCATGATTCCCTTAACACCTCAATATACTTAATCCACATTACAGCTCAACATCCATTAGAAGCTTATTATCAGCCCACTTCAGACCCCATTCTCTAGACACAGGCAAGACTGCAACTGATTTTTTGACTCTCAAACTTCTTAACATTCCCCGTACATTGTCTTCAATAAGCCTGCACAGCTCATCCGCTTTTCAAACTTCATTCTTGAATAGCCTTTTATTACTTCACTCATGAGTATTACTTATTTCATTAGTCTCCAGTACAATGCCATTTAGATAAGTTGATGTGCTTATGATGTTAAGAGATACTAGCAGTTTTGGAGTCATAGCATGCATAGATTCTCTTTACGAACAGAGCTAAGTTGATAATAGATGGAGATATGAATGTTGGGTTGCCGCTCGGGTTAACACCATAAATAATAAACGAGCATTTTTGGCAATATATTATGCATATTTGGCTCATAGAAAGGGTTAGCTTTGTTGCAAATATTCCAAAAGGACCTCGGGTTGTTTACATGTTAACTCCCTCTCCACCGTCAATGATTGCAGGCAAACGATTGATTCATACTCGCTTTCAGCAACACCAACTGTGGGATTCCTTAGACGCCCATCTGGTTCAATATATTCTATGTATGAACCGGGGATCGATAGTAACATTGATGATAACATAAAGTCGAAGTTATTGATCGAATGTTCAAAGGTTTATAGTAAAGAAGACGTAGATAGAATCTCAAGAAAGATATCAACATGGTCAGGAAGGGGTTCACTACCCGATCAACTTATTGGAGAACTTCCCATTACCTTCGGATGCAGTGTCACTCAAACTGTTTTCAATTGTAAGAAACTCAACATATCCTTAAAATCTAATCCAAAGATAAACATTTGATTGATTTTTTTATTTTATTTTTTTTGTTGTTGGATCAGCGGTGAATGTGATGGTTGGAGTTGGAGTTCTTTCAATGCCAAATACGATTGCACAAGCCGGCTGGGTGGGAATAGGATTGCTAATCCTATTTGCAGCAATATGTTGCTATACAGCTTATCTCATGAAAAAATGCTTTGAGGGAAAAGACACCATCCAAACATATCCTGAAATCGGAGAAGCTGCATTTGGGACATACGGCCGCCTTTTCATTGCAGTAAGTCAAATTTATATCATATGTGATTAAGAGGTTTTAGGGTTGTAATTATCAGATAATCATTTTTCAAATGTGTTGGAAAAAAAAAACTGACTAAATAAGAAAATATAATTAAATTTTTTAAAAATAGCATTTGTGAGAAAACATTAGACAATTTGGGATTGGAACTAAAAGTCTCTATGATTAGTATAAAAGAAGGCTAAATACAGAATTTGGGTATACCATTAGATAATCACTTTTCTTGCAGATTGTATGAAATTGATTATTTAGTAACTTACTTTAAGTCGTGATAATCATTGTTATTGCAAAAATGCTAAGCACTCCATTTTAGTCCATGTTTGCTGAATCCTTTTTGGCATGTTCCCCGAAATATGATCTATTTGCAATAAGAATCTCTTTAGTTAAGTAATTCTAGAATTTGTATGATAGTAATTTTGTCTTTCGTGATTTTGCAGATAATTTTGTACACGTCCCTCTATGTAAGTAAACCACTTCTTAGTAGCTAATTCCATACAAACACCACGCTTCACAGATTTTAAAAGATCAATCTAAATTCAGGCCTATTGTGTGGAGTTCATTATATTGGAAGGGGACAATCTCACTAGTTTGTTCCCTGGTGTATCCTTGCATTTGGGTAGTTTCAACATGGACTCGGTTAAATTGTTCGCGATCCTTTCTGCTGTCGTGATGGCATCCACCCTTCTGGTGAAAAACACCCGAGTGATATCATTACTTTCAGGTACTTTTATTATCTATGCTAATCTGCTTCTAGTTCATTGACTTGATAATATACTGATCTATAATTAATAATTCGCAGCTACTGGTGTTGTGACTACCGTTGTGGTCATCCTTTGTGTGTTTTGGCTTGGCACAGTAAATGTTGGATTTCATGAAAGGGGACCGCCCATTAAGCTGGGTGGCATTGCATTCGCTCTTGGTATATACGGATTTGCCTTTTCAGGACATGTTGTGTTCCCAAATATATACCAGTCGATGGCTGACAAAACAAAGTTTACCAAGGCAATGATAATTTGGTTAGTCACTTTGACTATTTATTTTCACGGTTTGATAATAGTGCTTTTAAAGAACTTAAATTTAAATGATTATCATTTTAATTTTGGGCAAATGATTGAAAAAAGTATTATACTTGCCATCATTTCCTTTTGTGGGTAGCGAACAAAATTTTTTGCTTTTGTGGGTACTCTTTTTTCAAATTCATCCTTTTTACGGTACTATGTGACATTTTTGCCCTTCGGGAAAAAAAATTTCTATTAGCTAAGAAGGGCAAAAATGTCCAAAAATTTCGCAAAATACCCTAAAAATGATAAATTTGAGAGAAAAGTACCCACAAAAGCAAAAAAAATTATTCACTACCCACAAAAGAAAATTGTGACAAGTATGATACTTTTTTTAATCATTTGCCCTTTAATTTTCCATTAGGAGTATTGGATTTGACCCGAAATACAAAATGTTAAATGCCATGACCTTTCTGTTTGTTTAAACGGAAAATTTGCTAGTGCTTAAAACCACAAACATTTGGTTGATGGCGCACCTTTAGTTGACCCTAAGTACTTTTAGGCCAAAATGCCAAATGCAGTTGGTAAATGCAATGACTAGTGATCACCTCTTGATGAAATCTGCACTTGTCTTAACTCTTAAATTGTTTATGTAAGCTACTTTATATACTTCGAGATGAGTATAAAAAATATCAGAATCTTTATGTATAATAAGTTTTTTATGAATCAGACTGATTTTCCATCAAGCAGTATTGGGTTTGACCGAAAAATCAATATGATTATTGCTATGGCTAATGAATCAGTGATCACACATCATGATCAAAATTTTAATTTATCATTTGAGATAAATGTCAGATAATTTTCAATAACTTAATGAGTGATATTATCAATGGATCCCATTTTGAGATTCCACTTAGTAGTATCGGGTTTGACCAAAAAAGTCAAATTGACAAATGGTATGATCATTGCTCAAATATTACTCGTTTATTTAATGTCATACGAGCTACTTTTTCTTATTTATATGACTGATTTTAAACAGCTTTGATAACTCGTCTATTAACATTAAATTGTACGTAGTAATAAAATTCATATTGATTTTACATTCGGGATTATTGGATTTGACCCAAAAAGTCAAACTGACCGAATGCCCTGATCATTGATCACACCTTTTAATCAACTCTTCACTTGATATTTTTGGCAGCTTCATTATTTGTGTATTAATATACGGTAGTGTTGCGGTTATGGGTTTTCTCATGTTCGGGGAACAATCCTTATCCCAGATAACACTAAACATGCCTGAAGACGCAGTTGCCTCAAAAGTGGTTTGTTGACAGTCGTAAGTGTTTATCTCTCAGTTGATTTATTTGGTTATATTTTCACATATTGAATCTAACATACTTTTGCATATTGGCAGGTCATCAACCCGTTCACCAAATATCCTTTTTGTGATCAGTTATTAAAGAATCATTAAATTTAAAAAGTGGAACATTTGATAAGATAAAAGTTGTCTTAATCTGTATTAAAGAACCTATTTGTTTGCTTAACATTATCTACATATGCGTTGTTGATGAACCCGTTGGCTAGTGCCATTGAAGAGCTCTTGCCTGTTAAAGTTGCAAATAGTAATTGGAATTTTATTGTTCTCCGGATCGCACTAGTGGCTTCCTCTGTCTGTGTTGCATTTTCTCTTCCGTTCTTTGGTAAGCTTCACATACAGTCAAGTTCTATAAAACATATTACAAAAAAAAATGTAGCTATACAACTATGTATCTCATAATCATTCCATTTAGTGATCTTTATTTTTTACATTTATAAATGTAGACGAATCTTATAGCTGTTAACGCTTTTAATGGCGAGCCCTTTTTTATGCATGATGTTATCATGACTAAAAATATAGGTGTAAAATTGAGAACAACTTTACATAAAGTTAAATGTTTCCCTTGCTATAAAAAGAAAAATAATGTGTGTGTGCGACTTGCATGTTTGTATAGTTTAGGATCATTATTTACGGGTTACAAGCATCACGATTGCTAATCTTCATTTTTTTTTTTCTTTATTTTATGTTAACTTGTTGGGATTTCTTGTGTTTCATGAATACAGGTCTTGTGATGGCTTTGATGGGTTCAGTACTTTGTATGCTGGTGGTGAGTAGTTTTGAGTTCAACTAACACATTTTACGTGCATAATCTTACACTTGTACCAATTCGTATGCTAGATCTTGAATTGATCATTCATAGATTTGAATTGTATAATGTCTTTAAACATTCTTGCACATGCTTCTTGCAGTCCCTCATATTGCCAGCTCTATGCTTTTTGAGAATTAACGGGAGTAAGGCCACGACAACGCAAGTAAGTTGCAAGACTTATTTTGTACTGTATAATAGAACTCCATCTGCTCTTAGAAATTTCTAATATATTTTACGTGCATAATCTTATAAAAGACGCGTACTCTGACTCTTCTATCCAAACATAAGGATTTTTGAAGGTCAATTAGTAACTTATGAGAATGGTGTCTGTTCAAATTTATGCAGATCATTTTAAGTGTTGGAATTCTGGTGTTGGGCATTGTCTGTATGATAGCTGGGACATACTCATCTTTGGCGGATATCGCAAATGAACTTTGAAAAAAGGACAGTTCCACTTGTCTACGCGGATTTTTTGTTGTTGTATTTGCATTCTTTGGATTAATAAACATCATGAGTCGATTCGAGCATAGAGGCTATGAGTAAGGTGTTTGGTCAAGTTTGAGGAGCTTTAGTTTCAAATTGTTCGAAATGTGTCATAATGCATTTTGACCTGGTTCTGTGTCACACTCGAATTTATTAAGCATTATTAACACTCACTTATAGCGTGTTTTTTTGTTGTTAAAGAAAAAATATAGATGAGATTGTTTTTGTTTGATCTTCTATGTCTTGTGACCCTCTTCCTCGTTTGTTTCTCCATAATACTTTTATTATTTTGGTCTATGCAAAGTGCTTAATCAGATTATCAATGTGACTCACGGATTAATTTATGAATGATTACAGTTTTTCTTAAACGGAAGAAACTATTATATAGAGTACTTGAATTATACATACAAAGCAACAATAGATATGATATATGTCACACTAGTTTAGATGGATAAGCAATCAACTACCTGACTCATTGAGGGTCTTGCCTCACTAGCTTCCTCGGTGCATTGCAGTGCAATTCTCACCAATTTTTCCATCGTTCTAGGATCATATTCACCCGTTATTAAAGGATCTACAATCTTATCAACCCAAGATTCTGTACCGCTTCCATCAAACTCGTGAATGCTATCTCTCACCCAGTTAACTAGTCCAAGTCCACTCTTGCAACTTTCTCCACTTGTTTGATACAAGGCACTCCTTCCTATTATCATCTCCAATATCACCACCCCATAGCTAAAGACGTCAACTTTTGAGGTGATTGGAAGGTTGAACGCCCATTCAGGAGCCATGTAACCTCTAGTCCCTCGCATCATGGAGAAGTTCCATTCATCGGTACAATGTCTATCAAGCACTTTGCATAGACCAAAATCTGCAACCTTAGGATTGTAATTGGAATCCAACAAGATATTTTGGGGTTTAACATCACAATGTAGAACCCACTCTAAGCAGTCTTCATGTAAATAAGCTAGTCCTTTTGCAGTACCCGTTGCAATGTTAAGCTTTGTTGCCCAGTCCAGTTTACCAAGCTCCAAGTTTATAGCCAACGAGCCGTTCTCCATATACTCGTAAACCACAAGCCTATGCTTTCCTTCTGCACAATAGCCCCACATCTCTATTAGGTTCATGTGATTCACGCTCCCAATCGTACTTATCTCAGATTGAAATTCAGCTTCTCCTTGGTGATTAGCGTTCTTGAGATTCTTGATTGCTGCAATTCTGTTGTCTGATAATTTACCTTTATATACAACACAGGCTCCACCTCTCCCTATTTCTTCACTGAAATTACAAGATGCTTTCTTCAGCTCGCTATATGTGAACCTTCTGAAACCTGTTGCAGTTGGATGATAAATTGGCTTTGTATTAGATGAGTGTTTGCTGGTATAGTACCAAAAAATTACTATGCAGGCTATCTCAATGAATCCAATCATGCATCCAAAGACTAGGATGGCTCCATATTGCTTGACATCATTATTTTTTTCCTCAAAAGCCCGTATTATGGGCCTAACGACAGGGCGTGGACAGCTTAAGCTTGATGGAATGGCAATATTCTGATCAAAGGATGATACCAACGTCTTTGGTAGTTTGATATACATTGTAAAGTCGAACCCCATTTTATACCCGTTACGCAAAGACCTCTTCATGAAACAATAAAAAATGTTCTGGTCAGCTTTCCATCCGAATTGAAACTCTCTGCAAGTCCTATCATGTAAGCAGCTCTTCTTGCAAGAATCAAGATTGTATTCGCTCAACAGCCAACTATCAAAGCCAAAGAACTCTACGTTATTAAGCTCAATGAAGTCACAGTCATCGTGCGTGCATGGTTTGAATTCAGGTTCACACCCATAACTCCAGTCTGTAGGATTCACCATCTTGTGTCCGTGTAAGCAAGTGCATGTACTACCTGAATCTGGAGAATTAGTACAAAGACTGTTTGGTCCACAAACACCATGAATTGTGCATAAATGTCATACAGCTTGCCACTGAACTTCCCATTTCATTTTTCTTCCATGTGGAATCAAACTGTAAACTCTTAAATTACCGTCTTTGTCAAGCTTCATTATTCTTTGTGGCCCGTCCCAAAATCAGCTGATGTGAAGTCAAAACCATCTGATGAATTGAACTGACCATAAGAATCAAGGCTTGCTATTCGACTCTCTGTATACTTAAATCTCCCAGCTTCATATGCTAGCTTATGGGGATCAGGCCAGTATATAGTAGTTCTCCCTGAACCACCATAAAGCAGTCGAAGAATGCTATCATCATCGAAAACAAGCTTATATAAACCTGAAGAGAAAGTATCAGAACTTCTTGAAGATACAAGTGTTGTGTTCTCAGTAAAGAGCTGATTTGGAAGAAGGGTATCTGTTGGATAATCGAAGCTTTGCCAAATAGGCTGTTCACCTTCTTGGAGCACAAGGTTACCTATTAGTAGATAAAGTATATATTAGTTATACATCAGATTGAAATATATGTATATGTTATAAAAGATATATTAGTTACTGTCATTCTCAAAGGCATCCCATAGTGAATGTGATACAAATTCTAGCTATTCTGATGTCATGCAATGAACACAACAATCTCTATCTATACAAAATATATTGCAGTAAACACTCGCCGCCTCCCACAGTTTTGAAATTATATAAAATAGCTATTTAAGTAGTAAATTAAACTATATACTAATGCAACGTATATAAACGTCTTAAAAGTACACTAAAACCATTTCTTTTTGTTCTCTCCATACTGAAAGCATACACATATAAAGAGAAAACCAACAATCTATCTCTAAGAGCATAGATAAAAACTGTAAAATACATAACTAGTGTGGTTACAACGTCGCATATATAGCACAAGACATTGTAGCCAGCAGCCACTAATCTGACAACATGATTAACTGCCACAACAAATCTCTGGATATCGTTCGCTGTAGGTGCCTCTCCAAATACAGACCTTCCTATTTTTACAAAGACAGAGCTAGCTAGGTGTTGTAAAGTACTATATGCATGGCTGCACAGTATACTACATGATTCCCTAACTTAGATTATAAGTCTAATAGATTATACCATGCACTGATTTGGTAAAGAAGGGAAGGATGGTTAATGATAAATTTCATGTTCTCGAGTTCGAAGAGAAAGAAACAAAACAATCCCTCGTTATTACCTCGTAGTCTTTACATTTTTATGCCTTTCATGCATGTCATCGTGTGTAAATACTTAAATTGCCAATTTATGATATAAAACAAAATTAGCAGCCATGCTCAATTTTTTATAATCTAACTTTCTGAAACATTACATTCAAGACTTGATTTTTAACTTATTAGTCTTAAATTACATGGTTATAAATTATTGATCTGATGCTTATATAAAATTTCAGGCATTTAAGTCTTCACCTATGATCTTAATCATAAATATTCATAACAGAGGACAACATTGTTGGATCATGCATACTACCACTTGTAATTTCTTATAAGAAAACAAAATATCAAACGAAACTCGTCCAGGCCGCAACATATTAGTTGCCGATACAGAATACATCATAAATCATAAGTATCAAAACCATTTTGCACAAAACTTTAGTTCCAGCTCTGACATCTCGAATGATGCCTACTGAGCTGCTAATGATCCAAGCTATTGGCCACAACCAGTTCTTATATGATATGATGGGTACAATCACAAATAGTATGCACATAGATAGTCTTGTTTCAAATTAGCATTAGTCCTAAAGGTGTTCAATTATGAAAAGGATTCTAGCTTATAGATGGGAATCTTTGGTAACCTCAAATAACACAACAAAAACGATGAAAGTGTTTATTAATGGTTCTATACCGGTGTCATTTAGTTGTAACCGAAGTGAAGAAGAGGATGACTTTGTATGGGTAGCCCCAAATAACACTTCGACCAGCATCTACTAAAACAAGATTTCCATCTTCCCTTAAGGACAACTTGGAGCGCTTTCCATTTACGGGTACATCTCGGTTAGCCATCCAAACCACAGTGCGATTCTCGGATGTAACTTGCTCAGAGAACCAAATGGCAAAGCAGTATGCATTGTCTCCAACTTGATGAAAACCGGCAGTGAAAAGCCTGTTAGGGGAAACTAGAGGCCCATCCTTGTTCGCAACGTAAAGAGATGAGCCTCTAGTTAAGACATAGTCTAACGAAGAGATAGAAGAAAATAGGGATAGCATCAACATGGTGAAAAGGAGAACATGAAATTGAGCAGCCATGTTTTTTGCTGTTTTGCACAGGTGTTTATTCACGTAATTAAGCATATAAGTACTAGCGTTAAAACAAACTATAGTGGCCCTTAAGATAACGTTATTCACAAAAAGTCAAAAAGTTAACCATAGTGGTCTTTTTATATTGATTATATATGTCCCTTTTAAACAATAAATATGATAGATACCGAAGTAGGGGTGTGCACGGTCGGAAAACAGGACCGGACCGGCCAAGACCGGACCGGACCGAAAACCGAGTTCGGCGAAAAGCCAAGACCGAGACCGGACCGAATGTGGTCGGTCTGGTCTCGGTCCGTGTCGGTCCTTTCGGTCGGTCGGTCCAACAAGGCCAAATTCGTCGGTTTTGGTCCGGACCGGACCGAGGACCAATTTGCCAAAAGCGAGACCGCGGACCGGACCGAATGTGGTCGGTCCGGTCTCGGTCCGGTCCGTTTGCTCACCCTTATACCGAAGTATAACAGTTTTTCTTCTTACCTACTACAAAAAGACTAAAAATATCTATTGAACATTTGTTAGAACTAAGAACTAAAAGACTAAAAATATCTATAGACCTGTAACGACTAAGGGTCTGTTTGCAAGGGGCAAATTATAAAAAAAGTTAAATATTTTTTAAAATTTACACTATAATTTTTTTTCGCTATAGGCACTTGCCCCTTGTGACCCCTTTTTATCTTCGCTCATGTCTGTTTGGTTTGTAAAAAGATTTGGAATTAGATTTGAATTCGGTTTAGAATGAAAGAAATGAGATAAGAGAAAAAAATATATATATTAAAATGTTTATTTAAATAGTTGATAAATAAGAAAAATGATTCCGATGCCTAACTCATGTGCCTACTATTGTGTCTAATCCATTTATTGTTGAATACATGGATTACATAATTTTTCTCTTTTCAAATATATCATTGGTCTTGCCAAGTGTATGGTAATATATCTTAGGCATAAAATTAGTCATTCTAATTAGTTATGCTAATCACTACTCGATAAATAATTTACTAAGAAAGTGGGATGATTTTGTTTTTAATAATTAATTTATGTATAGATTCTGAGTGAGGATATAAATGTGGGGTGCATTATTATATGTATAGATTTGCTAAAAATACCTTATAAATCATGAATCAATCTTTCATTACTGGGTCTATTTCGATTGCAAAAGACTTGAATCAAACACTTGAAATTTAGAATGAAACCATTACTTGAATTCAAAAGGCATAAACTAAAAATGTGATTTAACAAAGCTACACGCTCTTACCTATTCCAATGAAATTATTAAAAAATATAAATAAATAAATAAATAATATTATTGAAAATGTGATTTTAACATAAATTAAATCATCTTGTGGGGGCGGACCTAGGTGCAATCAAACGGTGCCCAGGAACCATCTTAGAAAAAAATTTCTTTTACAAGTCATGTAGTCATTTTCTTAAGAACCACCTTAGAAAAACTCAAGGAACTACCTTGAAGTCTTTGATCTAATCATGGTAAAAGAAAGAAAGGAAAATGAAAAAGAAAAAAGACGACGTCGGAGATTATTGGTTGCAAAACCAGTACAGAATATGAGAAATTTGGTCAAAGTGAAAGTTCTTTAGTAGATACTATAAAAACTTTTTCAATAGTCCATTTTATTTTGGAATAGCAATTTAAGGAAAGATATTTAGTACTGTAATTGATAAGGAAGTCCATTTTAGTGCTGGATATAGCGATATTAGATTTGGTTGAAGTTATTTTTGTTAGCCCGTATGATTTAGTTAGCATAAGTTTGTATGGGCAGCCCACTTCTAGATGTTTCTATGTAACCTGTACATATCATACGTATCAATACAATGCAACACATGATTTCCTATTAACCTACATGGTATCAGTTAGCCAAAAGATTCGAGCCTCTAAAAAACCCTAAAAATACCGATCCCCAATAAACCCTAACATCAAATCTTCCAATCGTTCTCCATATTGTTCGTGTTGGTGATTCATGCTTGGTCATAAATCCACACGCTTAATAGTTTGTTATTCGTGCTAAGGTCACGAATTTTCTTATCACATATTGTTTCTTCATTGTGCATGGTCACGATTGTCTTTTTCTCCATAATATCACAGTGTGCTTCCTTTAAAATTGGCATACATATTTTCCTACTACAACCATGTGTTCCCTCGTACCCAAAAATATAACATAACTTCATCATGACCGGCTCACCAGTGACTCCCATTGTTTCCCTCTCGGACAAGTTGTCGGCTGTTACTCATCATCACCTCCTCACCCGGGTTCCCGTCAAACTTGAGTTTGACGATTGGAATTATGGATCTTGGGAGTTTTTCTTTGAACAACTATGTGAAAGCTATGATGTTTCCAAGTTTATTCATGGCACTACCAGTGGGGCGACTACTAGCACTCCCGCTATCCTCACACCGGACGAGATAAAGGTCGACAAGATCATTCTTTCTTGGATCTTTTCGACTCTTTCAGATTCACTCCAAAAACGGTTAGTCATTGCTCGACCTAAATCCGCACGCTGGGACTTTATTAGTGACCTTGTGAAGGACAACAAGCAGTCACGAACTTCGGCTTTGAAAACGGAATTACGGTCCATCAAGCTTGGTGATTTAAGCATGGAGGCGTATTTTCAGAAAATTGAATCGCTTATGACTATCCTTGCTAGCCTTGATTCGCCCGTTAGTGATGAAGATGTGGTTCATTATGCCCTCGACGGTCTCCCGGAAAAGTATAATAAGGTTTGTGGTTATATGCATTACAAAGACACGTTTCCGGATTTTAAAACGGCTCGCTCCTTGTTGATTACCGAAGAGATGCGCTTGAAGTCCAAGTCTATTTCCATGGATTCTTTATCATCGCCTCCCCTCGTCCTCATGGCACAATCAGGAAACACACAACGCCCCTCGTCTCCTCAAGTTAATTCATGGCGTCCATGTTATAATTTTGCTAAAGGAACATGTCGTTTTGGGAGTGAATGTAAGTTTGTGCATGATCATAATGATAAACGTGATACACCTAGTGTAAATAGCGTGAAGTCTAGTGCAAGTGATGATTTGTTGGCAAAATTATTGTCAAAGTTGCGGTTGGAAGACAATGTTGATACAAAAAAACCCACGAGTGCTAATATAAATTCTTCTCAGTTGTATGCCTCGTCTCCAGTGGCATTCCATACATCATACATGCCCATTGGGCCTCCTTATTTGGGTAGCCCAACTACTCCTACTATACCACATCAACAATGGCCAAGTCTAATGGTCCCTCTTGGATTCTACGGCCCACCACTACATCCCTACTATCCAGGCCTAGGTATTCCACCCCAATCTGCTATAGCAGCCCAACCATCAGTGGGTTCGGCCCAACCACAGGTTACCAGTGGCACATCTTTGAATACTACCCCAACAGAACCTTCTACGGATTCCGCGGGTCAAGCTACGTCCTTACCTCATGCTTTTACTACCGGGACGCTTCATGATCTCAGCGTATGGAATATGGATACAGGTGCATCATCCCATTTAAATAGTTTAGTTACTAGTTTAAGTGAAATTTTTAATGAGTGCATGTTTCCATCTATCTCGGTTGGTGATGGTTATTCTATACCTTTCACTAATACGGGCCATAGCATTTTGCCTACTTCTGTTCGTCCTCTTCATTTAAATAATGTTCTTATTACACCTCAAATTATTAAAAATTTAATTGTTGTTTGTCAGTTTGTTCGTGATAATAATTGCACTATTGAATTTGATGCGTTTGGTTTTTCTGTTAAGGATTTCACGACGCGTCAGGTTCTTCTCCGATGTGGTAGCACGGGTGATCTCTATCCAGTCACGACTCCGTCTCATGTTCCTCATATTTATCTTGTCAGTCAACATACGTGGCACCAACGTCTTGGTCATCCAGGAAGTGACGTGTTACGTCGTTTAGTTTATAATAATTTCATTTCGTGTAATAAGGAAAAACCTCCCGTGCTATGTCATGCATGTCAGCTTGGCAAACATGTGAGACTTCCATTTATGGTTTCGGATACTGTTGTTTCTTCTCCTTTTGACATTATTCACTCGGATGTGTGGACTTCACCCATTCCGAGTCTTTCAGGGTTTAAATATTATTTCTTGTTTTTGGATCATTATTCACAATTTGTTTGGGTTTACCCTTTAATTAATAAATATGATGTGATGTCTAAATTTGTATTGTTTCGTAAATATGTTCATACTCAGTTTAAGTGTGAAATTCGTTTCTTTCCATGATCATGGTGGGGAATTTGATAACCACAATATGCATAAACTTTTTGTCAACAATGAAATCCACTTTCGTTTTTCTTGTCCAAAAACATCTCAACAAAATGGTAAGTCTAAACGTATGATTCGTACCATAAATAACCTTATTCGGACTTTGCTCTTCCAAGCACACCTTCCCCCGACATTTTGGGTTGAGGCCCTTAATATGGCCATTCATTTATCGAATATTTTACCCTCCACCGCCATAAACAATGATACTCCATACACACGTCTTTTTGGAAAACCACCGGACTATAGTCTTTACGTCTTTTGGTGTTTATGTTACCCTCACCTTGAAGCCTCGCATAAACTTGAACCACGCGCTACACCTGCTATATTTTTAGGTCACGCATCTAATCACCGTGGGTATCGATGCCTTAGATTAAACACCGATAAAATAATTATTTCGCGTCATGTCACCTTCGACAAAACCACTTTTCCTTATGGCTCAACCCAACCTGCTACATCACCATCCTACACCTTTTTGGATGATATTCCCGATATTATACCTCCCGTTATCTACCCCTCTACGCCTCCGCTACACACAACTGTTGACAACACCATTCCTGTGGATCCACCTAGCCCAACAAATATACCTGCATCGGCCCACCAAACCTCCCTTCTTCTCACATGGGCCAAGATAGTACACCTTCTACTCCAGTGGTCTAACCTAATGTCACGGCCCCATCATCCATCCAAACCACGGCTCATTCATCAGACCAAACCCAACCCCCTGTTGTCTCGGATTCCACTACTATCCTTTCACCTCACATAATTTTGGACCCACCTATTAACCCGAACCCGGTTTCGGTTCACCCCACGGTCACACGTTATCGTGTCTGAACAAATCATCCCACTGAGCGTTTTAGTATGCTTGTTAGCATGTATGATTTAGTTAGCATAAGTTTGTATGGGCTCAAGCCCACTTCTAGATGTTTTCATTTACAAACCCTTTGAGAGATTTTCTTGAAAATGGTTTTATGGCAATGGAGTTATAAGGTGATTAAGGTTAGGAATAACCGTCCTATGATCCGCCAGAGCCGGAGGGATCTACCCAAGGACACTACCAATAGTTAGAATTAGAAGTCCTTAGGTATGATTATAAAAAGGAGAAATGAGAATCGGAGAAAGAAGGAGTTGAAGAATTAAAAAGAAAAGCAAAGAAAAGGGTGAAAAGAAATAGCCCTCCAGATTATTCAACTTAGGGCAGACACCGGGTTCAATTCATATGCTACTGGTTGTCACTAGATGACACCGGTATTGAAGATTAAAAGTAGTCATGGACCCAGTGACGCATGCACTAAACCTTCTTAGCCACTCGAGTTTCTCACAACAGAAGCTTGTTTCATTCTCACAGGGAACCCTACGTAAACTATCGGCTTTCTCTTAGAGATTGCCGGTATTGAAGAAGGAGACCCTCTCCCTAGTCTCCACTCAGGAAAACCAAAACGCACTATTGAGTCTAGAGCCACGAGATTCATCAAAAGATCTCTTAGGTACACTTGACATTTCATCACTTGGTGTTCAACAATAAGAACATCAGTGGTACGTTATCGAGTCCTTCACGGATCTTAGCAATCTGTCGAGAACATTTATGAGAGATTCACATTTGTGATCCTCAGTGATTGAATGGAAACTCTGCGGGGTCAACATCAAACAAGCCCGACAGCACGCCGCTAAACCCGGTAAGTCCCGTGGATTACGGCTTAGTGGTCTCAAACGGTCTACATTCGTGAGGTGATGCTTCGGTGTACCTCAGCGACTCATCTGAACCGTAGATGTACTTCGGTACATCGCGTTATCTCACTTGTGGGACTCCGGTTCAGGAACGGCCTTTGTGAGAATTAGAGTTGTATTTTCACACTATGTTGTTAACACTCTCGAAGTTCAAACTTGTAAGTACCGAAATCCGCTTATTACTAACCGTTTTCATGTTTTCTTCTTATGGAAGCTCTAAAGCGGAATGATCGTGCAGATTCTTCGCATGCTCATACCAACATCATCACTAATGGAAGTATTATCTAAAAGCAACACAAAAGTCAGAATGATTCTTCGTCAAACCAAAGAATCTACAAAGTTAAAGACTTAAAGAACTTCATCAAGATCGAAATCCAACGTCAAAGAGCGTATGGCGTGTTGAAGAATGACGTAGAGACACCGGAGCGATGAAGCGGACTGACGACGACTTGATGCGACAACTACAACATACTATCACTACCATCACAAAGAACAATGATCAATGAACAAAGACAAGATGACGTCAAAGCAGAACTGTTCAAAGAAGACAATTTCTCTACACTGGAGAGATTGTTCGAATCAAGGCAAATCTTCTCACAAGAAAGAAGAATGTCAAAAGACGTCAAAGCTACTATTACATCTGCTCCTTCACCATTTACATTCATTAATCACTAACGCTTAGGGGGAGATTGTTGGAATCACTCCTAAACCTTAATCAAGTGTTAGTGATTCACATGTAATAGTTAGCTTAATTATGGCCTTTATGTTTGTTATTAGCCTTAGGCTTATGTAGAAGGCCCATAAGCCTAGGCCTAGCCCAATAAAGAAAAGGATGGGAACTAGGAGTGTTGCCCTAGCTTACCTCCTATAAATACTCTTGTATAACCCTCACTTGAGGGTTGGTTGTTCAATTCATTTCTTTCACATACACTCTACGCATAACCGTCATAGTCTAAACGTGTGTGTGTGTTTGGTTTATTGTTCAATCGCCTTTATCTCTTTCTATTAAGCTTGTGTTATAAATCTAGTGACCTAACACATGTGATCATGAGAACACTAGCATTAAGTAACATAATCCAAAAAAATAAAAAAAATTGATGAAAATATAGAAGTTTTCATCCAAAGTGAGAAAATAGAAGACAATTTTAGCTTATGTCTCACGGATCCCACAGATCCTTCCCTTGAGGGAACCGTCCAGCCTTAATGCTAGGATCTGTGGTACTGGTGACTCAGGCAGCTCAAAATTTTCCTTTTGGAAACATTTGTGCCTAGTGTGTGCCTATATGCAAACCATTTGGAGTTGCGGTTATCTCGACTCGTAAAAAGAAAAGAAAAAATAAACTAGAAGTGAAAAAGCACTTATTATGTGAGATAACCCGAGTGCTCCTAATTCATTGTTTCTTAAATGAATGTACCCGAAAACACATATTAGTTATGTGTCCTCTTTAGCATTCAAAAGACATAAAATGCAATGAAAACGGGTTTTTACTTTGTATTAATAATGAGAAAGCCTAGACGTGAGAAATGGCTTTTATGAAAGTGATACGGGAAGAGGTATCCTTTTAGAAAACATTTTGAAAAGAGATTTCTTTGTGTGAAGAAAACGTTTATTCTTGAGTGAAAAGAAATAGATATGCAATTACGTGTTTGCAAAAGGTACTTGCCTTAAAAAAATAAGAGAAAACTATGAAAGTACGTGTTATAAGTAAAACCTATCTTGGGTTTTGAAAATTCTCGTATTGCTTGTGAGTTGTGTGTGAAATAGAGATCCTAGACTCAGAAATAGGAAGGCTAGTGTTTACATACCTTGTATAGTTTAAAAAACTAATAACAACGATTGTTCCATGAGACCAAGACCAAGACGAAGTAGGTTGAATTGTTCCCGCTTCAACGGTTTGGTGAGGACGTCGGCTATGTTGTCTTCGGACGCTACCTTCTCAATAGAGATGTTCCCCTTTTGAACATTGTCTCTTAAGAAGTGATGACGAATCTCTATATACTTGGTGCGAGAGTGCAATACCGGATTCTTGCTTAAGTCGATGGCACCTTTGTTGTCACATAGAATGGCTATGTCACTTAGGTGAATGTTGTAGTCAACTAACGCTTGTTTCATCCATAGTGCTAGTTGGCATGCTTCGTCGGCGGAGACATATTCGGCTTCTGTTGTTGATATGGCCAATGCCGTTTGCTTCTTTGAGAACCAAGATGTTAAACAACATCCCATAAAAGTACATACCCCACTTGTACTTTTTTGGTCAACATAATCACCTGCATGGTCAGAATCTGCATATACAGTTGTTTCTACCCTCGTACCCTTAGGATACCACAATCCTAATTGAGCCGTACCCTTAATGTATCTCAATATTCTTTTGACGGATTCTAGATGTGATGTTTTAGGATCTTCTTGAAACTTAGCACATAGACAAACACTAAACATGATATTCGACCGACTAGCCAAAAGGTTGAGAAGACTACCAATCATGCCACAGAATTTTGTGTTATCAACGAATTCGCCGTCTTCATCTTTTGTGAGTTTAGTGTCGGATGAAATTGGTGTTCTTATGGGTTTTGACTCTTCTAAACCAAATTTCTTTAACATCTCCTTTATGTATTTAGATTGATTAAAGAAGATATCATCTTCTACTTGTTTGATTTGTAGACCAAGAAAGAAACTAAGTTCTCCCATCATACTCATCTCGAACTCGACATGCATGATTTTAGAGAAATCATCACACATGTATTGACAAGTAGATCCGAATATAATATCATCTACATATATTTGAACAATGATTATATGTGATTCCCTTTTCTTAGTAAAAAGTGTATTATCAACTAACCCCATGGTGTAGTTGTTTTTTTATTAAGAATGACTTGATTCTATCATACCAAGCTTTTGGAGCTTGTTTAAGACCGTAAAGAGCTTTCTTTAACTTATACACATGTTTAGGTTTTTCAAAATTGATAAAGCCCGGAGGTTGAGCTACATATACTTCCTCATTAATAAAACCATTTAGAAAAGCACTTTTGACATTCATTTGATAAAGCTTAAGATCATTAGCACAAGCATAAGCAAGAAGTATTCTTATAGACTCTAATCTAGCCACGGGGGCATAGGTCTCATCAAAGTCTATTCCTTCTTGTTAAATATACCCTTGGGCAACGAGTCTAGCTTTGTTTCTAGACACAACACCGTTTGCATCTAACTTATTTTTATATACCCATTTGGTTCCTATTATGGTTTGATTACTAGGTGGAGGGACGAGTGTCCAAACATCGTTAGAAAAAAATTGATTTAACTCTTCTTGCATAGCCATTACCCAACTTTCATCTTTTATGGCTTCTTGTGTATTCTTAGGTTCTATGGTTGAGACAAAACAAAATAGGCTACTTTAGTTTTGGACTTGAGACCTTAAGGTTCTTTCGTTTAATTTTCCTATGACCTTATCTACGGGGTGATCTTTAAATTCTTTAATATTTATGATTTCATTATTTAAAGGTTCTTCTTCTTCGTTTATCTTTTTCTTTATTTCAATAGCTTCACTCTCGACAATCTCGTCATCGACAAGAGGTAGAGTAGGTTTGGGTGGACTCTCATCAAATTTTACGTTTAATGACTCTTCAACCTTCATTGTTTCTTTATTTAATATGACGTAAGCTTTGCTATTGGGAGAGTAACCTAAAAAGATACCTTCGGTTAATTTAGGATCAAATTTTGTAAGGTAATCTTTAGTGTTAAGTAGAAAACATTTGCTACCAAAGACTCTAAAATGATCTAACGTAGGCTTTTTGCCTCGAAGTAACTCGTATGGAGTTTTACCTAAAAGTGGTCTAATTAAGACTCGATTAAGTATGTACGTTGATGTATCAACGGCATTGCACCAAAACTTTTGAGGAATGGATTGCTCATTTAACATGGTGCGACTCATTTCTTGTAGGGTTCTATTCTTTCTTTCAACTACCCCATTCGATTGTGGAGTGCGATGAGCCGAGAAGTTGTGAGTAATACCATTAGTGTCACAAAAGGCTCCAAATTGCACTTCATTATTGAATTCCCTACCATGATCCGTTCTAATAGACACTATAGGACTTCCTAATTGTCTTTGGATTTTCTTACTTAATATTTCAAAGTAATCGAACGTTTCAGTTTTGTTCTTTAAAAATTTAGTGCATGTGTACCTAGAGTAATCATCCACTATAACCAAAGTGTAGTAGTTGCCTCCATAACTTTGGATAGAGGATGGACCAAATAAATCCATGTGTGTTAATTCTAGACACTTAGTTGTAGAGACCATGTTTTTAGCTTTGTGACTAGCATGGACTTGTTTTCCTACATTACAAGCATCACAAAAGTGATGTTCATATTTTAATTTTGGTAGATCTCTTACTAGATCTTTGGATGATAGCGATTGAAGAAGTCACATATTGGCATGACCCAATCTGGGATGCCATGATGTCGAAGTATCATCCGTAGAAGTAAGACAAAGTGTGTCTTTAGGTTCATTACCGATTTTAATGACATAGACTCCATGTTTCCTAATTCCTCTACCTATAGTGATACCGTTTTTTTAATATCTTACTACGGTTTTTTAAAAAGTACGTTGCACTTTTTATCACATATTTGTCCTATACTTAAGTGGTTAAAGTTTAGGTTTTCTACGTGACACACATCGTTAATGGTTAGAGATTTGTTAGAAATCGTACCTTTACCGATGATTTTGTTTTTGCTATTTCCAAATACCACATTTCCTCCATTGAAGGATTCATATGTGGAAAATAAATCTTTATTTCCGGTCATGTGCCTCGTGCACCCGCTATCCTTGATCCACTCATTCGGATCTAGGTCGACCTTTAAGCACACCTAAGAAAATAATTAACTCAAAAGTTTTGTCCCCATTTGTTTATGGGTCCATTGGTGTTAAACATTCCATTCATGTTAGGCATATATGGAAAAGGAGAGTATGCGTTCCATGGTGCGAAGTTTTGAAATTGAAAACCGTTTTGCATATTTGGATTCCATCCCATTTGAGGGTTACTTCTCGGATATACATTATTAGGTCTCCTAGATGTATTCAGTTTTGAAAATGATGGACCTTTGTTTCTTGTAAGACTTTGATTTTTTCTAGGAGGTGGTTGTCTAATGGTAACATGGGAAGGTTTCTTCTTATTAACAATAACAAAATCGGTTCTAGATGAGGAAGCTATATTATTACTACTGTTTGCTTCAGCAGACCCATGGATCCCTGGTTGTACACTAGCCGGTTCCCTTTTTGTGAGATCCGTGACTACAGTGGTTTGTTTTTCTATTGCTTTTACGAATTGTGTTTCTTTGTTTTCACTAGTTGACGCATCAAGTTGCTGAAAACCTAAACATTTTTGGTTGTTTCCTGTTTTAACACTATCTAATATCATATCTAGAGTATTAGTATTCATTCTAGCAATCTTAGAGTCTAGATGATCAACAAGTGTTTGAAGTTGAACGCAAAGTTCACATTCCCCACTTGCTATCTTCCCCTTTTCTAGACGTTTTAATTTTGCTTTTAACTCAATGACTTCCTTTTCTAAACATTGATTTTGGTTTAAAAACTTGTTTTTGTTGATTACTTTTAAACTAATTTTGCAAAGTTTATCATATTCATTATGCAATGAGTCATCATCTAATGATGAACTACTATAGTATTCGTGACATACCTCGTCATTTGCCATGAGACAAATTTCTTCGTCTTCCTCCTCGCTCATTCCCCACGAACCGCTCACGAATGCTTTTTGTTCATCACGTTTGGGACACTTACTAATAAAGTGGTTTGGGTCCCCACATTTAAAGCAAGCGCGATCATCCCTTGCCTTCTCGTCCTCTTTGCTTTTCCGGAATCCTTTCTTGTCGTCATATGGTTGCTTGACGTATCTTCCCTTTCTTCTAAAGAACTTCTTGAAGTCCCTTACAGCCATGGCATACTCCTCGTCATCACTATCCGAAGAGGAGTTCTCTTCATCGCTTGAGTCCTTCTTGGCTTTAAGGGCAAGAGACTTGTGCTTCTCTTTCACTTTTGAGGCTTCGGAATCTTTAGCGAGGACAAGCTCATAGACTTTTAAATTGCCTATGAGTTCATCAAGGGTGAGGATTGACAAGTCTTTTGATTTTTCGATTGCCGTCACCTTAGATCTCCACTTGGATGGAAGTGCCCTTAGATGTCTCCTAACATGATTACGGCTAGAGAAAGATTCATCAAGTGCGTGTAAAGATGTAATTATAGTATTAAAGTTAGAAAAAGAATGATCTATAGTATCCTCATCCGATATTGAAAATTGTTCATATTGTTGAACAAATAAATCTATTTTATTGTTTTTAACTTGTTGATTACCTTGATGAGTTACAACTAAATAATTCCAAATATCTTTAGAGGTTTTAAGCATAGAAATTCTTTCGAATTCCTTTTTGGGTAAAGCATTATATAAAACCATTTTAGCTTCACTATTTTTGGAAAGCTTTTTCTTAATATCATCGGTGAGTTTATCGTGAGGTATGTTAATTAAATTTCCATTTTCATCTTTTGCAGTGGCTTCAAAATCGCCTTCAACAATGATGTACCAAAGATCAATATCTTTATACTTCACATACGTTTCGAATCTATTTTTCTAATATATAAAACCATTAGTTTCAAGAAGTGGAGGTCGTTGCATGGATTGCCCTTCCTTGTAATTTTCAGAACCCATAGTAATTGAATTTTTTTTAAAATAAGGTTTACTTTAAAACTTTTATAAACTTAGATCTTGATGTCAATTGTGGAAAACTAAAAGGGGAGGGGGGTTGAATAGTTTTACCCAGTTTAAGTTAGTTTCAAAAACTTTTAGATTCGATGTTATGTGAAATCGTATGGACGTAGAGATAGTATAGATGTAAGAGTAATGCAAGTAAAGTAAGTAAAGTAAAAGATAGAAATGACACAACCGATTTGTAGTGGTTCGGCTACAAGGACACCTTCCTTGCCCTACTCCACTCCCCGAGTCACCTACTCGAGAGTTCAAGCACTATGTCAACAAACTCCTTCAACTTGGCGGAGAAGCCTTCAAAACGTTGCTTACACCTTTTTCCGGTACAAAGCTAAATACCGAGTCTGTAACACGGAGGACCAAACCAACACTACTATAACACAACAAATATGTAAACTATGAAATACAAGATCTTCGCTACAGAAATCTTGTGGAGGAACAAATCAATCAAGGACCCCTTGCTTGGATGACTTGTAGAATGCTCGTGATCTCGCCATAGAGAAGGACCTATATGAGAATCACAATAGAAGAAAGAAGAAGAACTCTCTAGATCAAGTGATCTTTTGTTAGAAGAGTGTAAGAATATATGAGAGAGTTTGTAAGAAGAGGGGTTAGTAAAAATGAAGAAATGGCTCTCTATTTATAGGCAAATTCTTGCCACTGTTGCACGGATCCCACGGATCCCTTGCTTGAGGGATCCGTCTAGTGTAACTCTAGCGATCCGTGAGACGCTTCTCTTTGCCCATGGATTTTTGGGTTATGGGTCATGGGTCATGGGTTATGGTTTGAACTATGGGTATCTAAGTAGATACAATGTATCTAATAGATGCAATGTATCTAATCAATGGGTATGGGTTAACTCCATAGGTTATGGATATGCTCCATGGATATGGGTCATGGGTTGTGATTTTTACCCATCCTAATAAACTATTACAACAAATGAATTATTACAACAATTTGTATTAAATACCTATATGTAGATGATTTATAAAAATAACATTTATCCTTCTAGTTTTACTTATGATAACATTATATTTGTTATCAACAAAACACAAAGAGATCGCTAAATATTAATAAACGTTTTTATGGTTTATTTGTATTAACATGCCACACAGCCTGTAAATTTGCGTGTGTGTTGTCTAGACACAAATGAGTAAAAATGTGTGCATTGTTTTCGGATTAGAGGTCATCCATGCAACTATTAAAGTCCAGGAACAATATGTGCAATTTTCGTGAAACCACGGACTAATTTTCGTGAAACCACATGGACTCTAAACAAAATGAACATGATCCGAGAGCAATAGTTGAGAGTTCCATTATTTGGTCGGTTTTACTAATTAATCTTTAATCAGGATATTAGGCCAACTGATTAATCTATGCTATTGAAAAACATAGTTCATAATTTCAGTGAAGATATGTTATTTATGAATTTGACTCTATGAATAATATTTATGTAATATTCTTAGGAAAAAAAAGTTATGCCTTCAACAACATAAACAATTATACTTTTTTTCAACAACATAAACAAGTATAGTTGACTTAACTTTTCATTCATGCTTGAGATCATCTAGCTCCATTTATATACATACTTTCTAATGCCTTTGATTTAGAACCATTCCGTATTTAGGTATTATATATCTAACATTTAGTCAAGCAGGGGCGAAGCTATGTGGGGGCTAAGGTGGGCCATGGCCCACCCACAAAGCCCTAGTATTTAGCATATATGTTGTAGTTCAAAGTCGAATTCACTATCATATATTAACATTTGATCCACCTACAAACTAGATATCTCTTTATTAATTCACGTACTTAGTCCTTCATCCACCCATCAATCCATATTCAGTCCTATAGCCAAGAATTTTGGTTCATATTCATTTATAAATGATTTTGGTTATGCAAATGAATGTCGTGTGCAAACAAAACGTTGAATGAACAAATATGTTGCAAACTTTTTACATAGTTCTATATTATACTCCGTAATCTTTTGTTTCCTTTTTAACATGTCGGTGTCTTTTAAATTTTTTTGGCCCCCCCTGAAAAGGATTCCTGCCTGTAGTCAAGTGACTCTTCCAAAACAAATTATATATGCTAGGTCAATAACCTCATAATTTTATGATAAATTTTAATGGTTGTTGGTTCTACTATTGCGATATCTAAACAAAAAACGAGACTAAACTATACACGCCCAGGTGTGCATTGGTGTAAATAAGGCAACTCATCAGTAGATATTGTATATTGGTCTGTAATTGTAGTGTATGATTTCCCTTCTGTTCCCTTGCATGTTACCCCTTTACTTATTAAAAATAAAATTAGTTGCACACTCATGATCAAAAGTGAAAAACAAACACTTCAATTAGGTCGAGCATGAATATATTTTCACCAAACCACAAAGAACGATTTGTGTAATTTAAATATAATGAAAATGATTAATATTAGATTATTGAGACCGACCAATTAAACCAAAACCATATATGCCAATTGTCAACAGCACAAAGATATTTTTTTTAATAATAAAATAATCCTAAAATATCGGGACCAATGTGACAAACACAACTAACGTGAAGACATATCCATGTTCTTTCTTATTTAAAACTACTGAGTCGTTGTCAAAGTGACTCACATGTAACTTGTTAATTCGTCGCATCACATTAATCTGACAACTGTGTGTCGATTCATCTTCTCTCTCTTTCTTAGTCTTCGCAACATCACGTTTTCATACAATGCTGACAGACTAACATCTCATGATCTACTAGATACATACGAGGATAGATGTTCAAGATCATGCCACGTTCTTTTATATAAACATTTTATGTGATTACATATATTTGAACAAGCAAGATTAAGTATTTGTGTGTTTTGTGTAAAGGGTTTTGCGTATATAAATTTTCTTGGTTCGTGTCGAATTTTTTAGAGAGAAAAATATGGCGGATAAAGGGAAGGAAACGGATTATTACTTGATAGAAGATGATGATGACGATGAGGAGAATGATATCGAAGCAAATGATAGTGATGATGGTGATGACAATGATGATGTTTCTAGTCGTAGATCGTCGTTTTCACAATCTCCAGGCTCTCATCAATGGCCGCAGAGTTACAAGTAGGTTTTTTTTACTTTTGTATTTTGCTCTTATTTGCTAGGATTCTTGTGTAGGTTTTCAAAATTTTTAACCTTGTACTATGGTGGGAGAACTAAGATAAAGAATATGAACATTATATCTTTAAGATATAATGTGATAGTAATTTTCTCCAGGGCGTTTCATAGATTTCGGTGGCCCCGTGTCATTACCACAAAAAGGTCTTTAAACGCACACACAAAATGCACATGTATAAGTAGTGCGTGAACTAATTAAACTCACGTCTCATATTGTGTATATATATAATAGAAGTGCATGACTTTGCTCCCAGATAGGTACCCACCTCCGCAAAACCTATGGGCTCACTGGAGAGACTTTGTGGATAAGAGCTCAAGAGTCCGAGAGTCTCGGCTCACTCCAGTTGGTGCCCCACTAGGCCAGGAGAATTGCCCGAGCTATTCCTGGGGTAGACAATGGCTGGTGTCAAAAGGCACCCGGGGTCAGGGTGTTCCCGCCAATCTACACCTTTTTGTGGATAATAGAAGTGCATGAAATTTTGTGGCCCTCGTATGCCTAGCGGTGGCTCTGTGCAATGGCACCGCTTGCACTCCCCTAAAGACGGCCCTATTTTCTATTTAGCAGTTTTCTTTAAAAAAAAAGATAATATTAAAGAAGAATCAACGACAGTCTTGACTTCTTTTGAAACCTAGTAGTTTTGTGTTTAACTCACTTTGTGTAACGCCATATTCATGAGTATTACTTTTTTTTGTTGAAAAGTGATATTAGCACACCAAATGTATAAAGGATTACAAGATTCACAATTAGGATCATTAGACATACCTATGATCTTAATATATCAGACAAAAGAACTAAACATCTAACATTCTTCACTTATATCACACAGGAGATATCTACATTTCCCATCACCATGTAACACACTTATGCCATACCAATGTAGAGCAACATAAGCTCAATACTGACAGGCCTCGCTATCCCCTAAGCTCCAATGCACAGACTACATTTCCTTCATGAAGGCATCCCTACTTTAACTGCAACTTCACCCTCACAGAAAGAAATAGAGATATCATCCGTGAGAGGCATCATCATAGTGCATCAGAACTAGTTGCCTCAAAAATAGAATTACATTTCCTTTGTAAAGACCTATTGGAAATCATGATGCAGCTCCAGCCTAAAAAACATGATTCCAATAACCATCTACAGAAAGCATCATTCTCTACTAAGAAGCCCAGCCATCTCTATACCATGAAGTACTGTCAAACATATCACAATCATGATTCCCTTAACACCTCAATATACTTAATCCACATTACAGCTCAACATCCATTAGAAGCTTATTATCAGCCCACTTCAGACCCCATTCTCTAGACACAGTCAAGACTGATTTTTTGACTCTCAAACTTCTTAACATTCCCCGTACATTGTCTTCAATAAGCCTGCACAGCTCATCCGCTTTTCAAACTTCATTCTTGAATAGCCTTTTATTACTTCACTCATGAGTATTACTTATTTCATTAGTCTCCAGTACAATGCCATTTAGATAAGTTGATGTGCTTATGATGTTAAGAGATACTAGCAGTTTTGGAGTCATAGCATGCATAGATTCTCTTTACGAACAGAGCTAAGTTGATAATAGATGGAGATATGAATGTTGGGTTGCCGCTCGGGTTAACACCATAAATAATAAACGAGCATTTTTGGCAATATATTATGCATATTTGGCTCATAGAAAGGGTTAGCTTTGTTGCAAATATTCCAAAAGGACCTCGGGTTGTTTACATGTTAACTCCCTCTCCACCGTCAATGATTGCAGGCAAACGATTGATTCATACTCGCTTTCAGCAACACCAACTGTGGGATTCCTTAGACGCCCATCTGGTTCAATATATTCTATGTATGAACCGGGGATCGATAGTAACATTGATGATAACATAAAGTCGAAGTTATTGATCGAATGTTCAAAGGTTTATAGTAAAGAAGACGTAGATAGAATCTCAAGAAAGATATCAACATGGTCAGGAAGGGGTTCACTACCCGATCAACTTATTGGAGAACTTCCCATTACCTTCGGATGCAGTGTCACTCAAACTGTTTTCAATTGTAAGAAACTCAACATATCCTTAAAATCTAATCCAAAGATAAACATTTGATTGATTTTTTTATTTTATTTTTTTTGTTGTTGGATCAGCGGTGAATGTGATGGTTGGAGTTGGAGTTCTTTCAATGCCAAATACGATTGCACAAGCCGGCTGGGTGGGAATAGGATTGCTAATCCTATTTGCAGCAATATGTTGCTATACAGCTTATCTCATGAAAAAATGCTTTGAGGGAAAAGACACCATCCAAACATATCCTGAAATCGGAGAAGCTGCATTTGGGACATACGGCCGCCTTTTCATTGCAGTAAGTCAAATTTATATCATATGTGATTAAGAGGTTTTAGGGTTGTAATTATCAGATAATCATTTTTCAAATGTGTTGGAAAAAAAAACTGACTAAATAAGAAAATATAATTAAATTTTTTAAAAATAGCATTTGTGAGAAAACATTAGACAATTTGGGATTGGAACTAAAAGTCTCTATGATTAGTATAAAAGAAGGCTAAATACAGAATTTGGGTATACCATTAGATAATCACTTTTCTTGCAGATTGTATGAAATTGATTATTTAGTAACTTACTTTAAGTCGTGATAATCATTGTTATTGCAAAAATGCTAAGCACTCCATTTTAGTCCATGTTTGCTGAATCCTTTTTGGCATGTTCCCCGAAATATGATCTATTTGCAATAAGAATCTCTTTAGTTAAGTAATTCTAGAATTTGTATGATAGTAATTTTGTCTTTCGTGATTTTGCAGATAATTTTGTACACTTCCCTCTATGTAAGTAAACCACTTCTTAGTAGCTAATTCCATACAAACACCACGCTTCACAGATTTTAAAAGATCAATCTAAATTCAGGCCTATTGTGTGGAGTTCATTATATTGGAAGGGGACAATCTCACTAGTTTGTTCCCTGGTGTATCCTTGCATTTGGGTAGTTTCAACATGGACTCGGTTAAATTGTTCGCGATCCTTTCTGCTGTCGTGATGGCATCCACCCTTCTGGTGAAAAACACCCGAGTGATATCATTACTTTCAGGTACTTTTATTATCTATGCTAATCTGCTTCTAGTTCATTGACTTGATAATATACTGATCTATAATTAATAATTCGCAGCTACTGGTGTTGTGACTACCGTTGTGGTCATCCTTTGTGTGTTTTGGCTTGGCACAGTAAATGTTGGATTTCATGAAAGGGGACCGCCCATTAAGCTGGGTGGCATTGCATTCGCTCTTGGTATATACGGATTTGCCTTTTCAGGACATGTTGTGTTCCCAAATATATACCAGTCGATGGCTGACAAAACAAAGTTTACCAAGGCAATGATAATTTGGTTAGTCACTTTGACTATTTATTTTCACGGCTTGATAATAGTGCTTTTAAAGAACTTAAATTTAAATGATTATCATTTTAATTTTGGGCAAATGATTGAAAAAAGTATTATACTTGCCATCATTTCCTTTTGTGGGTAGCGAACAAAATTTTTTGCTTTTGTGGGTACTCTTTTTTCAAATTCATCCTTTTTAGGGTACTATGTGACATTTTTACCCTTCGGGAAAAAAAATTTCTATTAGCTAAGAAGGGCAAAAATGTCCAAAAATTTCGCAAAATACCCTAAAAAGGATAAATTTGAGAGAAAAGTACCCACAAAAGCAAAAAAAATTATTCGCTACCCACAAAAGAAAATTGTGACAAGTATGATACTTTTTTTAATCATTTGCCCTTTAATTTTCCATTAGGAGTATTGGATTTGACCCGAAATACAAAATGTTAAATGCCATGACCTTTCTGTTTGTTTAAACGGAAAATTTGCTAGTGCTTAAAACCACAAACATTTGGTTGATGGCGCACCTTTAGTTGACCCTAAGTACTTTTAGGCCAAAATGCCAAATGCAGTTGGTAAATGCAATGACTAGTGATCACCTCTTGATGAAATCTGCACTTGTCTTAACTCTTAAATTGTTTATGTAAGCTACTTTATATACTTCGAGATGAGTATAAAAAATATCAGAATCTTTATGTATAATAAGTTTTTTATGAATCAGACTGATTTTCCATCAAGCAGTATTGGGTTTGACCGAAAAATCAATATGATTATTGCTATGGCTAATGAATCAGTGATCACACATCATGATCAAAATTTTAATTTATCATTTGAGATAAATGTCAGATAATTTTCAATAACTTAATGAGTGATATTATCAATGGATCCCATTTTGAGATTCCACTTAGTAGTATTGGGTTTGACCAAAAAAGTCAAATTGACAAATGGTATGATCATTGCTCAAATATTACTCGTTTATTTAATGTCATACGAGCTACTTTTTCTTATTTATATGACTGATTTTAAACAGCTTTGATAACTCGTCTATTAACATTAAATTGTAATAAAATTCATATTGATTTTACATTCGGGATTATTGGATTTGACCCAAAAAGTCAAACTGACCGAATGCCCTGATCATTGATCACACCTTTTAATCAACTCTTCACTTGATATTTTTGGCAGCTTCATTATTTGTGTATTAATATACGGTAGTGTTGCGGTTATGGGTTTTCTCATGTTCGGGGAACAATCCTTATCCCAGATAACACTAAACATGCCTGAAGACGCAGTTGCCTCAAAAGTGGCTTTGTTGACAGTCGTAAGTGTTTATCTCTCAGTTGATTTATTTGGTTATATTTTCACATATTGAATCTAACATACTTTTGCATATTGGCAGGTCATCAACCCGTTCACCAAATATCCTTTTTGTGATCAGTTATTAAAGAATCATTAAATTTAAAAAGTGGAACATTGATAAGATAAAAGTTTCTTACTCTGTAGCAATACCTATTTGTTTGCTTAACATTATCTACATATGCGTTGTTGATGAACCCGTTGGCTAGTGCCATTGAAGAGCTCTTGCCTGTTAAAGTTGCAAATAGTAATTGGAATTTTATTGTTCTCCGGATCGCACTAGTGGCTTCCTCTGTCTGTGTTGCATTTTCTCTTCCGTTCTTTGGTAAGCTTCACATACAGTCAAGTTCTATAAAACATATTACAAAAAAAAATGTAGCTATACAACTATGTATCTCATAATCATTCCATTTAGTGATCTTTATTTTTTACATTTATAAATGTAGACGAATCTTATAGCTGTTAACGCTTTTAATGGCGAAGCCCTTTTTATGCATGATGTTATCATGACTAAAAATATAGGTGTAAAATTGAGAACAACTTTACATAAAGTTAAATGTTTCCCTTGCTATAAAAAGAAAAATAATGTGTGTGTGCGACTTGCATGTTTGTATAGTTTAGGATCATTATTTACGGGTTACAAGCATCACGATTGCTAATCTTCATTTTTTTTTTCTTTATTTTATGTTAACTTGTTGGGATTTCTTGTGTTTCATGAATACAGGTCTTGTGATGGCTTTGATGGGTTCAGTACTTTGTATGCTGGTGGTGAGTAGTTTTGAGTTCAACTAACACATTTTACGTGCATAATCTTACACTTGTACCAATTCGTATGCTAGATCTTGAATTGATCATTCATAGATTTGAATTGTATAATGTCTTTAAACATTCTTGCACATGCTTCTTGCAGTCCCTCATATTGCCAGCTCTATGCTTTTTGAGAATTAACGGGAGTAAGGCCACGACAACGCAAGTAAGTTGCAAGACTTATTTTGTACTGTATAATAGAACTCCATCTGCTCTTAGAAATTTCTAATATATTTTACGTGCATAATCTTATAAAAGACGCGTACTCTGACTCTTCTATCCAAACATAAGGATTTTTGAAGGTCAATTAGTAACTTATGAGAATGGTGTCTGTTCAAATTTATGCAGATCATTTTAAGTGTTGGAATTCTGGTGTTGGGCATTGTCTGTATGATAGCTGGGACATACACATCTTTGGCGGATATCGCAAATGAACTTTGAAAAAAGGACAGTTCCACTTGTCTACGCGAATTTTTTGTTGTTGTATTTGCATTCTTTGGATTAATAAACATCATGAGTCGATTCGGGCATAGAGGCTATGAGTAAGGTGTTTGGTCAAGTTTGAGGAGCTTTAGTTTCAAATTGTTCGAAATGTGTCATAATGCATTTTGACCTGGTTCTGTGTCACACTCGAATTTATTAAGCATTATTAACACTCACTTATAGCGTGTTTTTTTGTTGTTAAAGAAAAAATATAGATGAGATTGTTTTTGTTTGATCTTCTATGTCTTGTGACTCTCTTCCTCGTTTGTTTCTCCATAATACTTTTATTATTTTGGTCTATGCAAAGTGCTTAATCAGATTATCAATGTGACTCACGGATTAATTTATGAATGATTACAGTTTTTCTTAAACGGAAGAAACTATTATATAGAGTACTTGAATTATACATACAAAGCAACAATAGATATGATATATGTCACACTAGTTTAGATGGATAAGCTATCAACTACCTGACTCATTGAGGGTCTTGCCTCACTAGCTTCCTCGGTACATTGCAGTGCAATTCTCACCAATTTTTCCATCGTTCTAGGATCATATTCACCCGTTATTAAAGGATCTACAATCTTATCAACCCAAGATTCTGTACCGCTTGTTGGGATTTTAGATCTAATTAACCAGTAACCTCTACGAGTACGCAGCGGATATTGGATCTAGTTAATACAATTATGTTAACACGTAATTAATAAACACATAATTAATACAATATTAATTAATTAAAAGGGAATAAAGAAGGCTAACCTTGCTTGGCAATTGAACTCTAGTAACGGAACAAGAAACCCTACGAAACCTTAAGTATCTAAATTAGATACCTCGAAGAGTATCACACACAAAACCCGATTCACGATATGCGTTCGATAACCGCTAGTCGAGAACGTAAACTACAAAACCAATCAACACCTTTGACCCTTGAATAAAGTCCACGTCCAGAAAATACCAAGGAACTATTCACCTTATTATGTCCGAGAAAAGAAACTAAAAAGCTTCTTAATTGCACCCGATATCGGACACGCCTTGTCCGATATCACTTACTTCTGTCCAAGAATGAAATCACAAGCGTAGCGTTGTCCCTTGTTACTGGCGCTATTGTGTCGCTAAGGAGACAAAGAACAAACACTAACCAATTAATCTAAACACTTAAGTTGAATGCAAGTTTAGATACTAACCAAACAAACAAACCCTTAATCGTTTACTTGAGATAAACTATCAAGAGCTAGAAGAGCAGATATATTAATTGGTTTTAGGCAAGGTTGTCAAGATCGGGATCCTACCCAGGATCGTTTTCATCTTTGCAAGATCGTGATCGTAAGATCGGATCGGGATCTTAAGATCCTACTCTAATGTTATTTCTTAATAGTTTATGTAATTTTATACAAATCTACAAATTCTAATACATTATAACCATAAAATACTATGAATGTTTCATATAAATGTTGTCATAAATTATGATTATAAAATGTTTAAAAAGATTAACATGTTGTTTTTTAAATTCTACAAACAAATAACCCATAAATTTGTAGTTTTTTAGTTTGTAATTCGAGAAAAGTAAGATCGGATAGGATTAGATCGTAAGATCGTATGGTAAAGATCGGGATCCTATAAGATCTTAAGCTTACAAAGATCCTATGTAAGATCCGGATCGTTTTTGCTTTGCAGTATCGTAAAATCGTAAGATCCTAAGATCAGGATCGGGATCCTGACAACCATGGTTTTAGGGATAGGAGAAGGTTTTTGTACGTGAGTTTTGTCTTGGGTATGTTTGTTTATATAGCTAAACAAACCAACTCCCACAAGGAGTATAATCAGCTTGTGCGACAAGTCAAATCCCAAGCCAAAGCCCATGTCCTTTTCCAGCCTTGTATTACCCGATCAATAAAGCACTCAAGGCCCAAGGCTTGCTGAATTCGTCCCATGTAAGAGTCCAAGACAGCCCATGGTCTATAAAACTGATCGGGTCAAAGACAAACATAACGGGTACAATATAATTCAAGTAGTAGTTTATGCTCAACACGTATACTCGTGTTTATCGCGTGTGCCCCCATCGGCTCACACACTTCTAGTCGTTTATGTGTGTTTTAAACTCCCACAATCCAACAGCTCCCACCTGGGAGTTGGTGTGTCGAATGACACACAAAACTAACGACGGAAACGCCTAGCAAACGCTCTCACTCGTTTTTTTTAACTAAAAGTGTCGAGAGAATAGTTTCAGTAAAAGTTTCTCGCAGAGCATGGTCATTCAATGTCTTGCTCTAATCATCCTTTGTTATAGATACCGTTAAACCATGGATTATGGATCTCTAATCATTCCATATAGTTTAACCATTTAGAATCTCGTTATAGATTTTAATTCAGATATACCAAATGTAATCAAGAATCACCTTATATTACCCTTTGGGTCGGCCGACAGTTATCCGATTAAATCTGGAGCGCCATGGTATCTTTCCGCACATATCAAGTGGAGTAACAAATCCTTTATTGACTACAAGTGTTGTGGATGCTTGCTTCACATCACTCCGAAATATAGCTTTTATAACTACCTTGTTCAGATAGCGTTTTGTATATACTTACAAAAAATGATATCCACACATAACCGAACTTGCTTGTATCTCAAGTCTAAGGATGAAGATAACAAACCATTTTCAATATTTTTTACTTATGACAAGGATCCAAAAGTAAATGTTTGAAAGTTGGGGAATCCAATATGCATCTCTAGTGAATACATATGAGTTTGGTGGGAACAATCCGAATTCTCGTTAGAATTATAACCAACACTCACATTTGCCTTATCATAACAATATTCCCATAATGTTAACCGACAATGGACATATTTAGAATAATAAAAATTATTCAAGGATTAAACATGCAAATATAGGATAACAATTATTATATGAATGAATAACAAATACCAAGTATCTTTATTCATCATAAAGTAAAAATTGTCTATCAATCCCAATTATCCAAATACTAAAACAAATATGCATGAAACTCATTTAGTAAGTTGAAGCCTAATGTTTCCAACATTACCAACCTTTCTTTTACAAGAAAAACTAAATAGTCATCTGAGTAAACTTTCCGAATACTTGTTTCAAATATCACATATAGTGAGTGATTTGAAATATAAGATGAGTGTCTTATCTCATATGCTCATACTATTGCAAGAATTATAGTATGGAGATGTCGTTTTACCTTGCATGAGGTATTAGAAATGAACGACATACTGACAATCATCTTTACAGTTTCTAAAAGTGTAAAGTATTCTCATTCATTAATGTGTAATGCAACAATGCTCTATGTTGAGCATAACTAGTTAGCAGATTTTTCATAAATGATAAAATCCTACTACAAGTAGTATAAATAATCATCTAGCATCATTTGTACTTATACAACACTATGCTTTATAATTCGTAAACATTTATAAAAACAATAATCTAAACACTCTCAATTAGATATTGTTGTTGTCAGCTCATTTTGTTCTTATACAAAAGCAACAACTAGTCTTATACACAATATAATATATATACATGACGAATCCTTAGTTTAAAAACACAAGGTTTCCATCAATGTAAATTATTCCAAGTGAAATATATCATTGAAGACTTGCTTGAATAATATATTGCATTTGTGTTAGAATTTATTTTCCGCATTTGTTTATTCCATATAAACATCTATTCCAAGGTTGTTTGTTTTATTCCCTAAATTTCAAGTGAAGTTTCATTCCAAGCTTAAGGATCAATATCTAGCTTAAATAGAATGATATCTTCAACATGTAAATTTTAAAGAAAAACGCAATGCTCCCACTCAATGTCAGATGTACTCAAGAGATGTCTTAATTTAATCAAAATCATATTGTAATTAAATTCAAGATCTCAGCTCTTAGATGCATGATCCAATCCAAAATATGGATTGCTCAAATTTTGTATACTACATAAAGATAATAAAGATTCATAACCCTTTTGATTACACACCGTCCTCTCAAAAGGTAATCATAAAGAAAGAGTTATAAAATCTAATTGTCATATTCAACATACAAATCACATGTATGACAATTAAATATCTTTATATAATTAATGCGTGTATATGTAAAAAAATTTAATCACAGTCAATTGCTTAAGTATGATTAAAAACTTCTTATGAAATGCCATGCATTAATATGTATACAATTTTGTCCTTGTGAGTCTTTCTTCAAAAGAAACTCATTCCAACCTCATAGGTTAACAGTTAGGAGAAATAATAATCAAGCTCAAAACTCGATTTGCCTTTTAAGGAATGCATCTCGTCATTCATAGTTCTAAAATATTTATCAGATTCAATATGTGATAATATATTTTAGCGTAGTTAGCGATTTACAATAATCTCTAACTAATATCCCTCAACATTGATATAAAATATCACTCAAGTGATGAGGCATCCTTTCGGATTTATGAATGAGAGTAATCATTATACTTTGGTCAACATTTTCATGTTTAACCTTAGTATGACATTAATAAGTGCATTTTAGAAGGTTAAGTATTTTGTTCTCAAAAACTTTGAGATATGTGTATACTCCCACTTACTTTTGTAAGTAGAGACAATTCTCTAAATACTAAGTATTTAAGCAACAATAAATTATCCTTTATGGAGAATCACAAAATACATTTTAAGTTCTCATCTCAAGATTTTGTTAATAAAATGCTTCATAAGATTTTAACAAATTCAGAACTTAAATCAAGACATAATGGAATTCCTTCCAACAACTCAAATTAGGGTTTATAGAAAAACTCTAATTTAGCATCACTCTATAACCAAAAATTCTAGCAATAGTTTTATGTTTCGTCAAGCTAGGAAGAACATCAAAACTATAATCTTCAAGCTAGGAAGTGTAGAAAAATCAAAAATCCAAAAGGGTTTATGATTCAACTAGTTTGAGTGGCAAAACCTCAAATCCCTAATGAATTAGGGTTTTCAGTTATGTGTTGTCTTGAATACCTTCTAGGTTTGAACTATATTGAGTGTATCCATGACACACGCAATTTCTAACCCTGATATGTTTTGGAGGTAAAGCAATTAAAGCTATCATGAACCAAACAATGTGAATAAGGTTTGATTCAACACATTAGACATACCATAATGAAGTGGTATCCTATGAGTTATTATAATTGTGAAACTATATCGAATTCTTAGATAACTTAATTCTCTTTGGACCAAATACTTGTCAATTGGGTCAAGCCAAATTGCATATAAAGTATTTACGAACCAAGTGCATGCAATAATGTATATTCATTGAACAATACAAGAACCTTATGTTCACGTGTTCACAAGAAGACAGAACTGTTCAAGTATTATATGTTCATGTGTTTACATGAAAACAGAACATGTCAATAATACATTATTAAGTCTTTGAATAATTCAAAGGCCTTATGTTTATGTGTTAACTAGAAGACATAACAATTTTACTATATATACTTTATGTTATAAGTCATTGATTAATTCAAGGATTTTATAATTATGTTTTAACATGTAAGCATAATTATACTAACAAAAGTAATCATGAACGCAAACTATTGAGTTCTATAGTAATTTCAAGTTAATTATATACTTCAGAATTATGATCATTATCATATAACCATAATTATGTTGACTAAAACATGTAGTCTAATGTTGAAGTATCTATACACAATATTATGACATTTGAATGTAGTTGGGCAACAAACATCTAGCGTGTTCAAGTCCTAGTAGAATCATTATTAGAATGTAGTAGGGCAATAAACATCTCATGTGTTTAAGTCCTATTAGAATTCTTATTTACATGTAGTAGGGCATTAAACATCTAACATGTTTAAGTCCTAGTAGATTTATTAGTTTTCTTACCTTGCGGTCAAGAGATACCAATAATCTTGTTGTTCCTTGCACACATTTTGAGATTTCTCCCACTTGTGTAAGGTACAACATCATATTATGAAAACAAACAACACGTGATTGATTGTTCAAACGATATGATAATGTCATAGATATACCATAAGTAGTTTAGAACCATAACCTGTAATAAGGAATTGTGGATTATTATTCTATAGATAACAGTTCAGGAAGCGACAACAGGAAGGCAACGTGTTATCTTATAAAATAAAATGCAATTTTCCTTTAAGCAATGGTTGTTCATATTCGGAAAGTAATGGATTATTTCAAAGCTAGTTTGAAATGATATAGGTGACTATCAAGGAATAAATCCCGTAGCTCCCACTGAAATTGACAACATTACATGAATGATATTTCAGTGATAAAATGCAACTGCTCCCACTGGATTTGTCAACATTGTAAGTGTTACATTTCCAGTAGAAAACATATAGCAGTTTTATATACTTTCCTATTCTCTTCAATTGCCTACGAGTAGCATGTACTTAGGTATTGAGCAGAGTATATGAAGTTCTACTTATGTAGACAATGGAGTAACCATTATATTATTCAATTAACTTGAATCTTTAGCATGCAATTCCTCCTTTATCGTCTACATAGCCCCAAGGGTAATTAGCACTTCAGGAATAATAAGAGTTCAAGGAGATTACCTAGCACATATGCTAGTAATTCCTTTACTCTTTGCGGCTTAAACTCATACATCGTGACAAGTGCAGGATGTTATTTATTTTAGTAGCTCTAAACACAATGTTTCCAGTTACACAAAATATTCTATCTTTCAATTAACTCTAGACCACGAAAAGGGTAATGAAAGATCATATAAGAGTTTATCAATTTTGGAATCCTATCTTAGTTTGTCAACTAAGGAGAAAATATAGGTATAAGTCTCACTCTTCTTACTAGGAAAAGAGACTAAGTTTGTCTTTCAAAGAAAAACAAATTTGTTTACGAATTATGTTGCAATAACACAATTAATTAAAACATAAAAAGTTCAAATCTAGTATTTTCGATAATTACATTCTTAAAAGAATTAACTACCCAATTAATTACTAATTAAGACTAAGATCCATCTTGCAACCCCACTTAATTACCATAGGTCTGACCGGTGTGTAAAAAAATAGGACAAGAGGTAAGCGGCGGCGTTAATTGCAAATTGCAACTCTTAGATTTATGAGACTGTTTAAGGCATTAGTATCAAGTAATAATGTCAAAAGCATGTTTAGTTCACTTCTTATGCCTCGGGTCGAGGTCCTGACCGGGTTAACTCGATATAAGTCGACCAAGTATGAACGTGTAAAAATAACAGAGGTCGACCGTGAGAAATAATTACCATGGGTTGGAAAGGCCCCTAGGTCGACAGAGAAGTCAATCCAAGTGCACGTGTTCATAGTTGGATGACATAGACTTAAAATTAAAAAATAGGTATGCACATATAAATGTGGTAAAAGTCGTGTACAAAGAAGCATGCAAAACAACTTTGTAACACTAATTTTAAAAACTTTGGTAATGACACTGTAGTGATCATCATGGTTCATGGAAGCTCCAATCGAACGCCAGGAGGCAGAGGACCGGGTAAGCGCGAAGCATAACCTTAGACATCCTTTTCATTGAGACCGTGCTCACTTCTTTAAACCCCTTTTGAGTTTGTTCTAGTGGGTGAGCCGTACATCCCAAGTGTCCATAGCGTCTAGTTTTAAATTCTTGAAAACGTGTTTCATATATTAGGTCACTTTATTTTACAAAAACAATTTTCCACGAATCAAATAGCCGGTCACAATGAGCATGGTATTTTGGCGTGTAAATAAAGACCAATATTAATGTTATGGTTACGATATGTATTATTCCATATTGCATACAATTAGGTGTCAAAACAAGTAATAATGCACATATAGGAATCACAAACATATAAGCATAAACATCAATATATAAACACATATTGTTCCGAGTTCTCTTGCGAGTCTTCCCCAAACGGAGAACCATAAGACCGTCACTAGGATACAATACCTAGATCGCCCCATACATCACTTAGAAAAGCAATTGAGTGGGTCTTGTGGCCGGAAAAACACATAAAAGCATGGCAATCCCAATTAACAAGTAATTACGCAATATATGTATTTAAATCAATATGTAATTCTAATTATCACAATAATTCTAATTAACAATTAATAAATACAAAATAACTTTTAATTCTAATTAGCAAGTAATTTTAATTTAACATGTAATTCTTAATTAACAATTTAATTTTAATTAACAAGGTAATTATAATTCACATGTAAATTAAATTCTAATTAACAAATTAATTCTAATTATCAATATAATTTTAATTTGTGTGTGACTAGTTATTATTTATTAAAAATTGACAAGTATTGCATGTAGTTGTCAAAATTAAAATAAAACAAAATAACTAAACTAGGTTTCATGCAACCCTTTTAAAACATGTTTATTAATATCAGAAACGTGTAACCCATAATCGCAAAAACGACCTGGCTCGTGATGCCACTGTTGGGATTTTAGATCTAGTTAACCAGTAACCTCTACGAGTACGCAGCGGATATTGGATCTAGTTAATACAATTATGTTAACACGTAATTAATAAACACATAATTAATACAATATTAATTAATTAAAAGGGAATAAAGAAGGCTAACCTTGCTTGGCAATTGAACTCTAGTAACGGAACAAGAAACCCTACGAAACCTTAAGTATCTAAATTAGATACCTCGAAGAGTATCACACACAAACCCGATTCACGTATACGTTCGATAACCGCTAGTCGAGAACGTAAACTACAAAACCAATCAACACCTTTGACCCTTGAATAAAGTCCACGTCCAGAAAATACCAAGGAACTATTCACCTTATTCTGTCCGAGAAAAGAAACTGAAAAACAGCTTCTTAATTGCACCCGATATCGGACACGCCTTGTCCGATATCACTTACTTCTGTCCGAGAATGAAATCACAAGCAGAAGCAGTTGCGTCCCTTGTTACTGCTGCTATTGTGTCGCTAAGGAGACAAAGAACAAACACTAACCAATTAATCTAAACACTTGAGTTGAATGCAAGTTTAGATACTAACCAAACAATCAAACCCTTAATCGTTTACTTGAGATAAACTATCAAGAGCTAGAAGAGCAGATATATTAATTGGTTTTAGGGATAGGAGAAGGTTTTTGTACGTGAGTTTTGTCTTGGGTATGTTTGTTTATATAGCTAAACAAACCAACTCCCACAAGGAGTATAATCAGCTTGTGCGACAAGTCAAATCCCAAGCCAAAGCCCATGTCCCTTTTCCAGCTTGTATTACCCGATCAATAAAGCACTCAAGGCCCAAGGCTTGCTGAATTCGTCCCATGTAAGAGTCCAAGACAGCCCATGGTCTATAAAACTGATCGGGTCAAAGACAAACATAACGGGTACAATATAATTCAAGTAGTAGTTTATGCTCAACACGTATACTCGTGTTTATCGCGTGTGCCCCCATCGGCTCACACACTTCTAGTCGTTTATGTGTGTTTTAAACTCCCACAATCCAACACCGCTTCCATCAAACTCGTGAATGCTATCTCTCACCCAGTTAACTAGTCCAAGTCCACTCTTGCAACTTTCTCCACTTGTTTGATACAAGGCACTCCTTCCTATTATCATCTCCAATATCACCACCCCATAGCTAAAGACGTCAACTTTTGAGGTGATTGGAAGGTTGAACGCCCATTCAGGAGCCATGTAACCTCTAGTCCCTCGCATCATGGAGAAGTTCCATTCATCGGTACAATGTCTATCAAGCACTTTGCATAGACCAAAATCTGCAACCTTAGGATTGTAATTGGAATCCAACAAGATATTTTGGGGTTTAACATCACAATGTAGAACCCACTCTAAGCAGTCTTCATGTAAATAAGCTAGTCCTTTTGCAGTACCCGTTGCAATGTTAAGCTTTGTTGCCCAGTCCAGTTTACCAAGCTCCAAGTTTATAGCCAACGAGCCGTTCTCCATATACTCGTAAACCACAAGCCTATGCTTTCCTTCTGCACAATAGCCCCACATCTCTATTAGGTTCATGTGATTCACGCTCCCAATCGTACTTATCTCAGATTGAAATTCAGCTTCTCCTTGGTGATTAGCGTTCTTGAGATTCTTGATTGCTGCAATTCTGTTGTCTGATAATTTACCTTTATATACAACACAGGCTCCACCTCTCCCTATTTCTTCACTGAAATTACAAGATGCTTTCTTCAGCTCGCTATATGTGAACCTTCTGAAACCTGTTGCAGTTGGATGATAAATTGGCTTTGTATTAGATGAGTGTTTGCTGGTATAGTACCAAAAAATTACTATGCAGGCTATCTCAATGAATCCAATAATGCATCCAAAGACTAGGATGGCTCCATATTGCTTGACATCATTATTTTTTTCCTCAAAAGCCCGTATTATGGGCCTAACGACAGGGCGTGGACAGCTTAAGCTTGATGGAATGGCAATATTCTGATCAAAGGATGATACCAACGTCTTTGGTAGTTTGATATACATTGTAAAGTCGAACCCCATTTTATACCCGTTACGCAAAGACCTCTTCATGAAACAATAAAAAATGTTCTGGTCAGCTTTCCATCCGAATTGAAACCCTCTGCAAGTCCTATCATGTAAGCAGCTCTTCTTGCAAGAATCAAGATTGTATTCGCTCAACAGCCCACTATCAAAGCCAAAGAACTCTACGTTATTAAGCTCAATGAAGTCACAGTCATCGTGCGTGCATGGTTTGAATTCAGGTTCACACCCATAACTCCAGTCTGTAGGATTCACCATCTTGTGTCCGTGTAAGCAAGTGCATGTACTACCTGAATCTGGAGAACTAGTACAAAGAATGTTTGGTCCACAAACACCATGAATTGTGCATAAATGTCATACAGCTTGCCACTGAACTTCCCATTTCATTTTTCTTCCATGTGGAATCAAACTGTAAACTCTTAAATTACCGTCTTTGTCAAGCTTCATTATTCTTTGTGGCCCGTCCCAAAATCAGCTGATGTGAAGTCAAAACCATCTGATGAATTGAACTGACCATAAGAATCAAGGCTTGCTATTCGACTCTCTGTATACTTAAATCTCCCAGCTTCATATGCTAGCTTATGGGGATCAGGCCAGTATATAGTAGTTCTCCCTGAACCACCATAAAGCAGTCGAAGAATGCTATCATCATCGAAAACAAGCTTATATAAACCTGAAGAGAAAGTATCAGAACTTCTTGAAGATACAAGTGTTGTGTTCTCAGTAAAGAGCTGATTTGGAAGAAGGGTATCTGTTGGATAATCGAAGCTTTGCCAAATAGGCTGTTCACCTTCTTGGAGCACAAGGTTACCTATTAGTAGATAAAGTATATATTAGTTATACATCAGATTGAAATATATGTATATGTTATAAAAGATATATTAGTTACTGTCATTCTCAAAGGCATCCCATAGTGAATGTGATACAAATTCTAGCTATTCTGATGTCATGCAATGAACACAACAATCTCTATCTATACAAAATATATTGCAGTAAACACTCGCCGCCTCCCACAGTTTTGAAATTATATAAAATAGCTATTTAAGTAGTAAATTAAACTATATACTAATGCAACGTATATAAACGTCTTAAAAGTACACTAAAACCATTTCTTTTTGTTCTCTCCATACTGAAAGCATACACATATAAAGAGAAAACCAACAATCTATCTCTAAGAGCATAGATAAAAACTGTAAAATACATAACTAGTGTGGTTACAACGTCGCATATATAGCACAAGACATTGTAGCCAGCAGCCACTAATCTGACAACATGATTAACTGCCACAACAAATCTCTGGATATCGTTCGCTGTAGGTGCCTCTCCAAATACAGACCTTCCTATTTTCACAAAGACAGAGCTAGCTAGGTGTCGTAAAGTACTATATGCATGGCTGCACAGTATACTACATGATTCCCTAACTTAGATTATAAGTCTAATAGATTATACCATGCACTGATTTGGTAAAGAAGGGAAGGATGGTTAATGATAAATTTCATGTTCTCGAGTTCGAAGAGAAAGAAACAAAACAATCCCTCGTTATTACCTCGTAGTCTTTACATTTTTATGCCTTTCATGCATGTCATCGTGTGTAAATACTTAAATTGCCAATTTATGATATAAAACAAAATTAGCAGCCACGCTCAATTTTTTATAATCTAACTTTCTGAAACATTACATTCAAGACTTGATTTTTAACTTATTAGTCTTAAATTACATGGTTATAAATTATTGATCTGATGCTCATATAAAATTTCAGGCATTTAAGTCTTCACCTATGATCTTATTCATAAATATTCATAACAGAGGACAACATTGTTGGATCATGCATACTACCACTTGTAATTTCTTATAAGAAAACAAAATATCAAACGAAACTCGTCCAGGCCGCAACATATTAGTTGCCGATACAGAATACATCATAAATCATAAGTATCAAAACCATTTTGCACAAAACTTTAGTTCCAGCTCTGACATCTCGAATGATGCCTACTGAGCTGCTAATGATCCAAGCTATTGGCCACAACCGGTTCTTATATGATATGATGGGTACAATCACAAATAGTATGCACATAGATAGTCTTGTTTCAAATTAGCATTAGTCCTAAAGGTGTTCAATTATGAAAAGGATTCTAGCTTATAGATGGGAATCTTTGGTAACCTCAAATAACACAACAAAAACGATGAAAGTGTTTATTAATGGTTCTATACCGGTGTCATTTAGTTGTAACCGAAGTGAAGAAGAGGATGACTTTGTATGGGTAGCCCCAAATAACACTTCGACCAGCATCTACTAAAACAAGATTTCCATCTTCCCTTAAGGACAACTTGGAGCGCTTTCCATTTACGGGTACATCTCGGTTAGCCATCCAAACCACAGTGCGATTCTCGGATGTAACTTGCTCAGAGAACCAAATGGCAAAGCAGTATGCATTGTCTCCAACTTGATGAAAACCGGCAGTGAAAACCCTGTTAGGGGAAACTAGAGGCCCATCCTTGTTCGCAACGTAAAGAGATGAGCCTCTAGTTAAGACATAGTCTAACGAAGAGATAGAAGAAAATAGGGATAGCATCAACATGGTGAAAAGGAGAACATGAAATTGAGCAGCCATGTTTTTTGCTGTTTTGCACAGGTGTTTATTCACGTAATTAAGCATATAAGTACTAGCGTTAAAACAAACTATAGTGGCCCTTAAGATAACGTTATTCACAAAAAGTCAAAAAGTTAACCACAGTGGTCTTTTTATATTGATTATACTAGACGAGTACCCGCGCCTAGCGGCAGCGGTTCCTAGCGGTAGATAATTAACGATATGCGATATTGTGGTAAGTGTTTTGTAACATGCAATAATTCAACTGAAGCAAGAATTATTAACATGTATCAAAGAACATATAAAAATATTTATTGAAACTGAAAATAAAACATTACATCAATTATGAGATAACTAACAATGCACGCTACTCGACGTGTAAAATTTCTTAGTACACGGCATTTGAGGTGTTGAATCCTCTTTGACAGAACTCTTTGATTGGCTTCACTTTGTAGTTATCATTCATCAAGGCATGAGATTTGACCCAATTAAAAAAAACTACAAACCTAAGAAACTTAACAGAAATATATACACCGGTTGTATAATGTATTTTGACCAAATTATTTCAAAAAACTTTGTATAATATCTTTGAAATTAATGCGCCGGAACAATCACCGATTAAAGCACCAATCATACACAATCATTATAGCAATATTTTGAAACAGATTTGTATTTAACGTATTTAATGCGCAAGAACAAGAACAAAAAAAATGAACCCCGTGACTAAATAATAAATCAATACAATGTTTTGTGATTGTAAACATTCAAGTTATCACAACAATATCCCTGCAATTTCAACTATACAATATATAAATGTCAAAACAATATTTTTAAAAATCATATGGTCATTGCACACATTTTAATATTTTATAAGTGAGATCGCATATGATCCACACACTATGAACTAACATAACAATAAAAAATAAGTTGTAATATGGTGCCTTATAAAACATAATTTGTTGGTAAACTTTTAGAAATTTTTAGTGTTACGCTTAAATAAATTAAATTTTTTTGTTGGGAAATTACATTAGTAAAAGTTGTCAAAATTTGTCATTCATTTCTTTGAAATTTTAGGTATGAATTGTTACGGTAGCTATTTAATTAAGGTCAAATTCTTTGAATTTTTATGTAAAAATTTAGTTTGAAAGGAATTTCAGAAATTTAACATTACTCACTTTTTAAGTTTCAAAAATATGGATACATGCTTTGTATGTATAATAATAATAAAAAAACTTGTATTGACTTTCCAACTTTAAATATGCCGAATCTGTTTCTATTTAATATTAGTTTGCATATTTAATGGTAATTACATACATATAGTTATAGAATTGATAAGTTAATGGTAATTATATTACATGTGAAAATTATTTCCTCAACATTCAACAATGCATTAAAGATAATTGGTTCAATATTCAATATTGACTTTTAACTTTCAATTTTTTACTTTAGTACTTCAGTGCCATTTGTAATTACTCTGTGTAATAAAGATAACCATAAAACAGTAGATTTAACCAAAACTATGTTCATAACCTCCTTTCTTTAGATTTAACCAAAAGTATGTATAGTTTACCTGTAAACTTTGCTTTGTTTTTTGTATTGCTTAACTTTAAGAGTGTTCGTGGGCCTCTTACGTCATTAATATGTTTTTTAAGTAATTATTGCTCACCTTTCAAATTTTTTATCTTTCTTTTTTACTTGTCTAACGGGACTAAAATATATTTTTTTCATTTCCTAACACAAAACAAAAATTATGTTAATTCCAGTAACAAAGAAGGCTATGAAACAAGAAAGCAAATCAATTATTAGTTACCAATATTTATTTTCTGTTGAATACGAGAAAAAGTAGCACAAGTAGCACACTATTAATTACATATTTCCCCACCAAAACATCATAATAACAAAAATACCCGATTTTACATATTAAATTCTCATATTTACCCATCTTGTTAAAATTACTTTAGCATATGACATTTATACCCTTTCTTGTATCCATCTCTATTTTCAAAACCATTTACTACAGCTTCCCAATTAGAGGTGGCAAAATATGCCCAAAAGCAAAAAGATAGACTAAATTGGCAAAAATTTTAAAAATTTGGGCACATTTAACCCCCTCATTTTTTTCTAAAATTGGCACATTTAGCCCATTGAAAACTTAAATGGGCACTAACGGGCACATTTTTTTCCTCCATTGTAGAACATTACGATCGTTTTAAAAAAATTTATATAATATATTTAAGTTTTTTAATATAAATAAAATATTACGTTTAAAATTTTTATTTCGTCGTTTTAGGTATTTTATTAAGCGATTTGTATAACCGTTGGGCCCGTGCCCGTTTAGGACCGTGCCCATTCTTGCCCGTGCCCGCCCGGCCGCCCGTTTTGCCTCCTCTATTCCCAATTTTATTTCCAGCAAATCACGACAAGTTGACAAGCATACAGTTACATAACAAAACTATATGAGTATTCCCTACAATAACACCATAACATCAATAACACCGTCCACGTCAACGCCACATCAGCTTTAACAGTTCACCTTAACATCCCCAAAAAACACCCACAACAATAACATCCCAATAACATCAATAAAATTCCTAACAATTTATAAAAACAACCCCTCATTTAGGGGCATAAAAAATAAAAAAAAAAAAAAAAAAAAAATAACGCCCGTTATCCCCTTAAAGCCCATGGACTAACGGCGCAATAACGCGCGCCCTCCAAGGGTTTAACGCCAAAAACGGCGTTATTTCGCCCCATAACGGCGTTATAACGTTATGGTTGTAAATGCTCTAACATATCTTAAAGTTTAACAAAAAAAACTTTAGTCACATCATTTGATTAATTTTATATTCAAATGTTGGGTCATTTTGACAATAAAACTACGATGCAAGTTAAACATGAATACATGCATAGTCAATATCAAAGAATTACTCATAACAGATATGGTAGAAAATGATTCTCGCTTTGGCGTCAAACTTGAGAAAAGAGTGAAAGGGTAAACCGAGTAAAAAAAATAAGGATTGAATTAGAAAAAAGATTGGGTATATTTGTTATTTAAAAGTTTTGGTGAGGAAATATGTAATTAATAGTGCTTAAATGAGGATACATGTAATTTCCCCTATTTAGTGGAAATTATGAATTCATTTTAGAGGGATCTTAAAGATAACATTTTTCCTTAATATTTAACTTTGACTTTTCAAGTTTCAAAGTTCAAGTTTTCACTTTCACCTTTGACATTTTTTCCATTTTATATAGTAAAGATATATCCATTTTAAACAATAAATATGATAGATACCGAAGTAGAGTTGCGATCCTCTACAAAGGGAATAAAAATAAAAAGTTTGCAAAGCCATTCAGCTTGTGCCACGTGTCCTCCACCCACTCCCTTCTTTTTTTCTTATTAAATTTGGTTAGAGGGGTATTTTTGTCATTTAACCCGTTTTTCATATTCCACCCCAAATTTCAAACGCAAATAACTTTCAAACGACAAACTTTTATGAAAAACCGATTTCACCATATTTTTTAAAATTCGATTCTCTTTAATTTGGTATAAATCTTGATAAATATTTCAAACTTTTTTTTTTACATATCAAGTGGTTCTTGATTTTCTTGATTTTTTTGACATTTTCGGCCCTATTTTTTACGCTCATAAATGTCGAATCTTGAAAAACTTAAAACATGAAAGTTATAGATTTTTGTTCACTCTTTACCCAAAAATTCAAATCACTCAAATTCGATGTCATATGGGTAAGATATAACACGTTAAAGATGGTGTTTTACTCATATTTGTTGCATACAAGGTGTTTGATGAAATGTCTAGCTTAGATTTTTAGTGTTAAAGTTGAGCTAAATGCACTAATTTTTGTCCCACAATGCATCATTAATCATTTTATTAATGTAAGATTCAAAAAGTGATGTTTTTAATAGTTAATGTTTTTAACTATTAAAACTGATGAACCAAATCAAACTGTTAAAAAAAAAAGCATAAAAGCAAAACAGATGAACCTAACTAAACTGATGAACCAAACCAATAACTGATGAACCAAACCAAAACTGAAACTATGATTGATGAACTAAACCAAACTGATGAACCAAACCAATAACTGATGAACCAAACCAAAACTGAAACTATGATTGATGAACTAAACCAAACTGATGAACCAAACCAAAAACTGATGAACCAAACCAAAAACTGATGAACCAAACTAAAACTGAAACTGTGATTGATGAACCAAAATAAACTGATGAACAAAACAAAACAAATACCAACATGTTAAGTTGAAACTATGATTGATGAACCAAAATAAACTGATGAACTATGTTTGATTTGGTTCATCAGTTTTGGTTTGGTTCATCATTCATCGGTTCGGTTTGGTTCATCAGTTTTGATTTGATTCATCGATTCATCGAATAGATGAACCAAGATTAACGATGAACAAAAGCGTGCATTTTTATTTTAAATTAAGTACTAAAAAAAATCACTTTTTGAATCTTACATTAATAAAATGATTAATGATGCGTTGTGGTACAAAATTTAGAGCATTTAACGCAATTTTAACACTAAAAATCTAAGCTAGACATTTTATCAAACACATTGTGTGCAACAAATATGACTAAAACGCCATTTTTAACGTGCGATATCTCACTTATTTCATATCGGATTTGAGTGATTCAAAAACTTGTGTAAAGAGTTAACTAAAATCTACAACTTTCGTGCTTTAAATTTTGCGTAAATCAACCTTTAAATTAGATAAAAGTAGGGTTGAATATGCCGAAAATTTCAAGAAAATCATAATCCACTTGAAATCTTAAAAAAAAAAAATTCCGATTTATATATCAAAATGTATATCAAATTAAAGAGGATTAAATCTTAAAAATTATGGTGAAATCGGTTTTTCGTAAAAGTTTGTCGTTTGAAAGTTATTTGCGTTTGAAGTTCGGGGTGGAATTAAAAACATGTTAAAGACAAAAATGCCCCTAGACGAAATTAGTAAAATAAAAAGGACGGAGGTAGAATATTTGTTGGTGGACACGTGTCAAGTTATAAAAGGCTTTTTAGACTTTGCAAACTTTCGTCTCTTTTTAATAGATCCGCTGTCTACCGAAGTATAACAGTTTTTCTTCTTACCTACTACAAAAAGACTAAAAATATCTATTGAACATTTGTTAGAACTAAGAACTAAAAGACTAAAAATATCTATAGACCTGTAACTGGGGGTGTCAAATGGGTCGACCCGACCCGAACCCGATAAGGTCTTATAGGGTCGGGTTGATTCGGGTTCAACATAGCTTATCGGGTTTATCGGGTCAACCCGATAAACCCGATAGCCTTATAGGGTCGGGTTAGGGTCATAATTAGTTCGTTATCGGGTTATCGGGTTGACCCGATATACCCGATAAGCTATAATGTCCCATAAAAAAATTGATGTTTTTTGAGCTAAATTCCTTCTTTCAGTTTGCTGCTACATGATGCTTTAGTATTTGCAAACTTGGTAGACAAAGTATGATATATTACATCTTTGAATTTAGTTCTAGTGCCCTGCATGATGCATCCAGTAGCTTAATCTTTTCTTTTTTGTAAATCTGCTGCTACATGATGTAAAAACAACTTGTAATATGCTTTTTTGTTTCGTACTGTAATATGTTGGGTAAATACTAGTTAAGTAGTATTTTAATACTACATGAAATTCAAATCTGCAAAAAAAATGATGAAACAAATCTGCAAAAAAAATGCTGCAACAAATCTGCAAAAAAATAGATGCAATAAATTGAGGGATGAGCTTAGCATGTAACCCGACAACCCGATAGACCCAAACCGATAACCTGCAACCCGATAGACCCGAACCCGATAGACCCGATACCTTATAGGGTCGGGTTGCGGGTTAGTTTTTAATTTTTCAAAACCCGATAGAACCGACCCGATAAACCCCAAACCCGACCCGATAACCCGTTTGACACCCCTACCTGTAACGACTAAGGGTCTGTTTGCAAGGGGCAAATTATAAAAAAAGTTAAATATTTTTTAAAATTTACACTATAATTTTTTTTCGCTATAGGCACTTGCCCCTTGTGACCCCTTTTTATCTTCGCTCATGTCTGTTTGGTTTGTAAAAAGATTTGGAATTAGATTTGAATTCGGATTAGAATGAAAGAAATGAGATAAGAGAAAAAAATATATATATTAAAATGTTTATTTAAATAGTTGATAAATAAGAAAAATGATTCCGATGCCTAACTCATGTGCCTACTATTGTGTCTAATCCATTCATTGTTGAATACATAGATTACATAATTTTTCTCTTTTCAAATATATCATTGGTCTTGCCAAGTGTATGGTAATATATCTTAGGCATAAAATTAGTCATTCTAATTAGTTATGCTAATCACTACTCGATAAATAATTTACTAAGAAAGTGGGATGATTTTGTTTTTAATAATTAATTTATGTATAGATTCTGAGTGAGGATATAAATGTGGGGTGCATTATTATATGTATAGATTTGCTAAAAATACCTTATAAATCATGAATCAATCTTTCATTACCGGGTCTATTTCGATTGCAAAAGACTTGAATCAAACACTTGAAATTTAGAATGAAACCATTACTTGAATTCAAAAGGCATAAACTAAAAATGTGATTTAACAAAGCTACACGCTCTTACCTATTCCAATGAAATTATTAAAAAATATAAATAAATAAATAAATAATATTATTGAAAATGTGATTTTAACATAAATTAAGACATCTTGTGGGGGCGGACCTAGGTGCAATCAAACGGTGCCCAGGAATCATCTTAGAAAAAAATTTCTTTTACAAGTCATGTAGTCATTTTCTTAAGAACCACCTTAGAAAAACTAAGGAACTACCTTGAAGTCTTTGATCTAATCATGGTAAAAGAAAGAAAGGAAAATGAAAAAGAAAAAAGACGACGTCGGAGATTATTGGCTGCAAAACCAGTACAGAATATGAGAAATTTGGTCAAAGTGAAAGTTCTTTAGTAGATACTATAAAAACTTTTTCAATAGTCCATTTTATTTTGGAATAGCAATTTAAGGAAAGATATTTAGTACTGTAATTGATAAGGAAGTCCATTTTAGTGCTGGATATAGCGATATTAGATTTGGTTGAAGTTATTTTTGTTAGCCCGTATGATTTAGTTAGCATAAGTTTGTATGGGCAGCCCACTTCTAGATGTTTCTATGTAACCTGTACATATCATACGTATCAATACAATGCAACACATGATTTCCTATTAACCTACATGGTATCAGTTAGCCAAAAGATTCGATCCTCTCAAAAACCCTAAAAATACCGATCCCCAATAAACCCTAACATCAAATCTTCCAATCGTTCTCCATATTGTTCGTGTTGGTGATTCATGCTTGGTCATAAATCCACACGCTTAATAGTTTGTTATTCGTGCTAAGGTCATGAATTTTCTTATCACAGATTGTTTCTTCATTGTGCATGGTCACAGTATTGTCTTTTTCTCCATAATATCACAGTGTGCTTCCTTTAAAATTGGCATACATATTTTCCTACTACAACCATGTGTTCCCTCGTACCCAAAAATATAACATAACTTCATCATGACCGGCTCACCAGTGACTCCCATTGTTTCCCTCTCGGACAAGTTGTCGGCTGTTACTCATCATCACCTCCTCACCCGGGTTCCCGTCAAACTTGAGTTTGACGATTGGAATTATGGATCTTGGGAGTTTTTCTTTGAACAACTATGTGAAAGCTATGATGTTTCCAAGTTTATTCATGGCACTACCAGTGGGGCGACTACTAGCACTCCCGCTATCCTCACACCGGACGAGATAAAGGTCGACAAGATCATTCTTTCTTGGATCTTTTCGACTCTTTCAGATTCACTCCAAAAACGGTTAGTCATTGCTCGACCTAAATCCGCACAGGCGGCTTGGGACTTTATTAGTGACCTTGTGAAGGACAACAAGCAGTCACGAACTTCGGCTTTGAAAACGGAATTACGGTCCATCAAGCTTGGTGATTTAAGCATGGAGGCGTATTTTCAGAAAATTGAATCGCTTATGACTATCCTTGCTAGCCTTGATTCGCCCGTTAGTGATGAAGATGTGGTTCATTATGCCCTCGACGGTCTCCCGGAAAAGTATAATAAGGTTTGTGGTTATATGCATTACAAAGACACGTTTCCGGATTTTAAAACGGCTCGCTCCTTGTTGATTACCGAAGAGATGCGCTTGAAGTCCAAGTCTATTTCCATGGATTCTTTATCATCGCCTCCCCTCGTCCTCATGGCACAATCAGGAAACACACAACGCCCCTCGTCTCCTCAAGTTAATTCATGGCGTCCATGTTATAATTTTGCTAAAGGAACATGTCGTTTTGGGAGTGAATGTAAGTTTGTGCATGATCATAATGATAAACGTGATACACCTAGTGTAAATAGCGTGAAGTCTAGTGCAAGTGATGATTTGTTGGCAAAATTATTGTCAAAGTTGCGGTTGGAAGACAATGTTGATACAAAAAAACCCACGAGTGCTAATATAAATTCTTCTCAGTTGTATGCCTCGTCTCCAGTGGCATTCTATACATCATACATGCCCATTGGGCCTCCTTATTTGGGTAGCCCAACTACTCCTACTATACCACATCAACAATGGCCAAGTCTAATGGTCCCTCTTGGATTCTACGGCCCACCACTACATCCCTACTATCCAGGCCTAGGTATTCCACCCCAATCTGCTATAGCAGCCCAACCATCAGTGGGTTCGGCCCAACCACAGATTACCAGTGGCACATCTTTGAATACTACCCCAACAGCACTTTCTACGGATTCCGCGGGTCAAGCTACGTCCTTACCTCATGCTTTTACTACCGGGACGCTTCATGATCTCAGCGTATGGAATATGGATACAGGTGCGTCATCCCATTTAAATAGTTCAGTTACTAGTTTAAGTGAAATTTTTAATGAGTGCATGTTTCCATCTATCTCGGTTGGTGATGGTTATTCTATACCTTTCACTAATACGGGCCATAGCATTTTGCCTACTTCTGTTCGTCCTCTTCATTTAAATAATGTTCTTATTACACCTCAAATTATTAAAAATTTAATTGTTGTTTGTCAGTTTGTTCGTGATAATAATTGCACTATTGAATTTGATGCGTTTGGTTTTTCTGTTAAGGATTTCACGACGCGTCAGGTTCTTCTCCGATGTGGTAGCACGGGTGATCTCTATCCAGTCACGACTCCGTCTCATGTTCCTCATATTTATCTTGTCAGTCAACATACGTGGCACCAACGTCTTGGTCATCCAGGAAGTGACGTGTTACGTCGTTTAGTTTCTAATAATTTCATTTCGTGTAATAAGGAAAAACCTCCCGTGCTATGTCATGCATGTCAGCTTGGCAAACATGTGAGACTTCCATTTATGGTTTCGGATACTGTTGTTTCTTCTCCTTTTGACATTATTCACTCGGATGTGTGGACTTCACCCATTCCGAGTCTTTCAGGGTTTAAATATTATTTCTTGTTTTTGGATCATTATTCACAATTTGTTTGGGTTTACCCTTTAATTAATAAATATGATGTGATGTCTAAATTTGTATTGTTTCGTAAATATGTTCATACTCAGTTTAAGTGTGAAATTCGTTCTTTCCAGTGTGATCATGGTGGGGAATTTGATAACCACAATATGCATAAACTTTTTGTCAACAATGGAATCCACTTTCGTTTTTCTTGTCCAAAAACATCTCAACAAAATGGTAAGTCTGAACGTATGATTCGTACCATAAATAACCTTATTCGGACTTTGCTCTTCCAAGCACACCTTCCCCCGACATTTTGGGTTGAGGCCCTTAATATGGCCATTCATTTACTGAATATTTTACCCTCCACCGCCATAAACAATGATACTCCATACACACGTCTTTTTGGCAAACCACCAGACTATAGTCTTTTACGTACCTTTTGGTGTTTATGTTACCCTCACCTTGATGCCTCGTATAAACTTGAACCACGCGCTACACCTGCTATATTTTTAGGTCACGCATCTAATCACCGTGGGTATCGATGCCTTAGATTAAACACCGATAAAATAATTATTTCGCGCCATGTCACCTTCGACAAAACCACTTTTCCTTATGGCTCAACCCAACCTGCTACATCACCATCCTACACCTTTTTGGATGATATTCCCGATATTACACCTCCCGTTATCTACCCCTCTATGCCTCCGCTACACACAACTGTTGACAACACCATTCCTGTGGATCCACCTAGCCCAACAAATATACCTGCATCGGCCCACCAAACCTCCCTTCTTCTCACCTGGGCCAAGATAGTACACCTTCTACTCCAGTGGTCTAACCTAATGTCACGGCCCCATCATCCATCCAAACCACGGCTCATTCATCAGACCAAACCCAACCCCCTGTTGTCTCGATTCCACTACTGTCCTTTCACCTCACATAATTTCGGACCCACCTATTAACCTGAACCCGGTTTTGGTTCACCCCACGGTCACACGTTATCGTGTCGGGACAAATCGTCCCACTGAGCGTTTTAGTATGCTTGTTAGCCTGTATGATTTAGTTAGCATAAGTTTGTATGGGCTCAAGCCCACTTCTAGATGTTTCTATGTAACCTGTATATATCATACGTATCAATACAATGCGACACATGATTTCCTATTAACCTACAATTTTTTCTTGTCTTGCGTAAACGTTGGCTATATATTGCTTGGTGGTTACTCTGTTAAATTTGTTCCAGACTTCCAGTAATTATGTAACAACGTAACAGAATAAATTGTTATTTAAAATAATCTAATTATCAAAAGTTATTTCATATAATTTTGCTTTAATCTTTGTGTTATACATATAGTAACCAACAAGACATAACTTTACTCGACACGACCCGACCCACTGAAAATAGTTGACTTGTTGACCCGCTAATTTTGTCGTCTCGGCTAAATGAAGGAACCGCTTTAGGTTTCTTCTAGGTTTGCCACCGTATATCTTGCATATCTATTGCTTAAGAATTTCATGAAAATTTTAATACTTGTACTAGAAATTTACTTGTGTTATCCGACGGATATCCAAGCAAATGGGTAGATATATTGCGGAAAAGACCACGTTCCCCTTATAATAATGGAGCAAAAATAACTATTGTAAATATGTGAACACCCACCCAACATAATTTGTGTGTGAATCGATCAACCACAACTCAATAGTATACTAAGTCGCAAAACGACCAACCACACTACTTGAACAACAATACATTAGTTCAAGTATACTCTCACAGTAAGTGCAAGTTGTAGCAACTAAAAGGGGAGGGGTTGAATAGTTTCACCGTTGTAATTACGTTTTAAAACTTTCAATACTTTTTATCTTTTTTGAAAATCTTTTGATTCGAAGTTATATGAGATCAATTAACAATATATATAAACACAATAGACATGCATAAAGAAAACAATATATGAATGAAAGAAAAGATAAAGAGATAGAACAATCAAACCAAGGCACGGAGATTTATAGTGGTTCGACTACGAAGCTCTATCTTCGCCCTACTCTACTCCTCGAGTATCACACTTGAGAGTTCACAATCACTATGTCAAAAAACTCCCTTCAGGCGGGGAAAACTATACACCTTTGCTTACACCAATTTCCAACACTAATCGGAGTGTCGAGTTCTAATCTAGCTAGAACCAATCTACACAACACTGTACAACACTACATCAAGGGTTTGGTCAATAGCCAAGTTAAACTTGTCGAAACCGTCGTCCGAAGTAACGTTAAAAAAAGGACAATTTATGATTTTTGTCTAAAATGTAAAAGTGTTAAATAACAACGAGACTAGTATTCGTTATCGAGTCCGAGCATGTTGGAATCGCTCCTAACTCGTAAATGGAACGACATTGACGGGATTGCGTTATCTATCCTAGTTAGCTAAAACACATGGGCTTGTTATGTCATTTAGTCATAGTTGTATGTGTCTAGCTATAAATACCCTCCTAGACTTTCCTAGGAGGGTGAGACTCTTAGTGTAATTTTCCTTTTCATTAATAAAACACACATAGTTCTCTCCCTTCTCTCTTGTTTCTCTCTCTAACTTGAAGATGGTGTTCTTCCATCTTCCAAGACCTCCTGAATCATCATATCACCCAAATATACGGTCCTAACATTGGTATCAAGAGCCCGGTCGGTATCATTGGTATACCACTGTTCTCTAACATTTGATAACATCATAAGAATGATAACATTTAAACATCAATGATAACAGTGGTCGGTCCTAACATTTGTCAAAATATAAAAACTCTCACAGTGGTATCATTCGCCATCTAGTTGGGTGAAACATTTTTGTTTTTGAAGTTTTTTATCTATACGCATGAGTTATGTGTATTTAACTTTCATACGCATAAAAGCTCAAAGTTTTACACTTTAAAACTCAAGATTTTTGTGGTTCAAGGTTCATTTAGTGTTAAAGTTTAAGTTTTGAGTTAACTACATTTTTGGTCCTTGTTGTTGTACATGGATTCCACTTTTGGTCCATTTGTTCAAAAAGTTGCGATTTTAGTCCAAAATGCATAGTTTGGTTCCACTTTTGGTCCATTTTTCTAACGAAGTTAGTTCAGTTAGTTAAGTCGTTTGCAACGTTAGTCCTTTATAACGGTCGTTTGCAACGTTAGTCCTTTATACCAAAGATCTTTTGCAACATTTGCAACGTTAGTCCTTTCAGTTAGTTAGTCCATTAAAAAAAATTTAAAAAAAAATTGAGAAAAAAATTTAGAAAAAAAAATTATAATTTTTTTCTAAAATAAAATTCAAAAAAATTTGAAATATATTCTAAAAGATAACTTTTTTTCGAAATAAATTCTAAAAAAACTTTTTTCAAAAATAATTTTTTTTCGAATTTTTTTTTAGAAAAAATTCGAAATATATTCTAAAAAAAAACTTTTTTTTCCGAAAAAAATTCTAAAAATATATTCTAAAAAAAACTTTTTTTTTTCCGAAAAAAATTTCAAAATATATTCTAATTTTTTTTTTAATGTATATACATTGAAAAAACGTTTTTTTAAAAATGTATATACATTGAAAAAACGTTTTTTTAAATGTATATACATTTTTTCTAGAATATATTTCGAAATTTTTTTCAATGTATATACATTTTAAAAAAAACGTTTTTTCAATGTATATACATTTTTAAAAAAAGTTTTTTTTAGAATATATTTCGAAAGTTTTTTCGGAAAAAAAAAAGTTTTTTTTTAGAATATATTTTGAAATTTTTTTCGGAAAAAAAAAATTTTTTTTTTAGAATATATTTTTAGAATTTTTTTCGGAAAAAAAAGTTTTTTTTTAGAATATATTTCGAAATTTTTTTCTGAAAATTTTTTTTTTTCGGAAAAAAAAAGTTATTTTTGAAAAAAAGTTTCTTTTTCGAATTTATTTCGGAAAAAAAAAAGTTTTCTTTTTAGAATATATTTCGAAATTTTTTTTGAATTTTATTTTAGAAAAAAAAAATTATAATTTTTTTTTCTAAATTTTTTTTTTAGAATTTTTTTAAAGGACTAACTAACTGAAAGGACTAACGTTGCAAATGTTGCAAAAGATCTTTGGTATAAAAGACTAACGTTGCAAACGACCGTTATAAAGGACTAACGTTGCAAACGACTTAACTAACTGAACTAACTTCGTTAGAAAAATGGACCAAAAGTGGAACCAAACTATGCATTTTGGACTAAAATCGCAACTTTTTGAACAAATGGACCAAAAGTGGAATCCAGGTACAACCACAAGGACCAAAAATGTAGTTAACTCTTAAGTTTTTAGCATCAAGTTTGAAACTTTACGTGTGTAGAATAGTTTTTGAGCTTGATTTCATTCGCGTACTTTTGTCTACGCGTAAGGTAAAAAAGTGTTTTTGTTCATCAAGTTTTAAACTTTTGTGTTATTTTGGTGATATTGAAGCTCTTTCATCATTAAAATCAGGTTTCTAAACATTTTTAAGCATAAAAATCAGTTTTGGTGATAGTTTGTACTTTCTACTCGTAACAAAACCTAGTTTTACTCGTAAGCTCCAAGGTTTACGCATAAGCAGCAGTCTACGCGTAAGCAGTTCATCATTTTATCTTCAGTGATGTTGGTTTACTCAGTGTTTTCTTGCTTGGATAAGCCTGAAAACACTTCGACTTTGGATATCTTTTACATTGGTATAAGTGTAAAGGATTTTTGGGCAAAACCCTAGTTTTACGCCTAAGCTAATATCTTACGCATAGAATTCTCTTTGCCTAAGCATTTCTTACGCCTAAGCTTGTCTTACGCATAAGCAAATATTACGCATAAGGATTCTACTACTAAGCCTTTGGTTTACGCCTAAGCTAAGTTTTACTCAAGTCTACACGTAAGCTATTCCTACGCATAAATTCTCTTTTACGCGTAAGTTGGGTATTACGCGTAAGGTGATTTCTACGCCTAAACTGGTTTATACGCATAAGGTTACTTCATCAACATTTTTTCATTCGACTACAAAGATCCATCATCAACACAAGTTTCAAGATGTCTCAACCACCATACTCTTGCTACTTTCCTCATGTGTATCCTCAACAACAACAACAACAAGAATTCTATATACAATATCCTCCACCATCTCCACAACAAATGCAACAATTTCAACAACAAGGAGCAATTCCTCTTCCACCACAAATGGTTTCACCAAACCCTAGTAAACAAGTACAACACTACACATACTTTCAAAATCAGTATCCCGCCAAGTATGATATGAATGGTACTACACCAAAGGAACCGTCTTGGTGTGCAAAGGTGTGTGAAGCTTTAAGTAGCCAACAATCCATTCATGAAGCTGGATCCCTTGATAGACCTCCAATGCTTACTCCCGGAAACTACGATCAATGGGTGATACGGTTCTTTAGGTTTTGTGATCTAAAGAAGCCACATGGAAAGTTTTTGAAGAAGGTCATCCTTGAAGGTCCTTTTCAGATGCCTACTCTCACTGTACCCGGAGATCCGAATGCTAATCCACCTAGAGATGATATCACCAACGTTGTCGGTCTTGATCAACTTACTACTGACCAACTTCTAAACTTAGAAGCCGATGAACTTGCAATGCAATATATCCTTTTGGGATTACCCAATCCGATACTTCGTAGTGTTGATGCTCAGAAGACTGCTAAAGCAATGTGGGAGCACATTCATCTTCTAATGGAAGGCACATAACTCAATCAAGAAGACATGGAATCCAAAATCTACTTAGCATATGAACACTTCATGATTGAACCAGGGGAGACATTAGAGTCATATCATCATCGATTCTCAGACATCATCAATGACTTGGAGAAACATAATATCATTATGCCAAGAATTGCAGTCAACACAAAGTTCCTTAGTAGTCTTGGTCCTGATTGGGAAAAGTATGTTATTTTCATCCGTCAAGCGAATAATCTTCATCATGCTACATACGGATTGCTTTATGACTATTTAAAGCCCCACCAAAAGGAAGTTGACAAAGAAAGGATCATTCGTGGAGTCCCTGCTTCGCCTTCACTCCCGGATAATCAAACTCTAGCTTTGTGGGCTCAAGCATGTTATCCTCAATTCCCGACCTTACAAACTGTCTTCACAAATCCTCCACAACCAACTGCTCAAATTACACCATATGATCCATCACAGCAACAATCCCAAGAAACTCAATTGGTTCCATACAACAACAACAATGATCAAGCACTCTACAGTGAATCTAATGAGGATGCAGAAGCTTTCGATGCATTGCAACAAGGGTTTGTCATGATTGCTAGAGCCTTCGGTCGATATTCTAACAAATCCAACAATCGCATTCGTACCTCATCTAACACAAGGAATCAAGCTGTTGTTAACAATGGACGTGTTGAAGTTCAGAATCGTGGTAATGTTCGTCAGATGGGTAATGGTCAAGGGTTTAATGCTAAAGTAAGGAATAACATGGGTGCTCCACAACAACGGGCTCAAGTGGTTGATCAGGGAAATGCTCAGACTGGGGTTAATGGTCTTCGTTGTTATAACTATAATGAGAAGGGTCATCTGGCTAATGCATGCCCTAAGCCGAGGACAAGAGGCAGCGCTTATCAAAAAGAGGATTTACTCTTGGCTCTCAAGGATGAAGCTGGTGGAACTCTTACCCACAAGGAACAGAGCTTCATGGCAAATGCACATTCTGATGATGACATGGAGGACTTGCAGGCTAATGCAACAGTGATGTTAATGGCAAACATGCAAGAACTCCACATGAGTGACACAGGCCCAGTGTATGACACTGACAGCTTGTCTCAGGTACCGGATCAAACTATATTCATTACTGATCTGATATCTCCGCCAACATCTACATCCGACGAGGATCAGAGTGTTCAACATGAGCCATCTATATCTCATTCCAATGATAATCAAATAGATCCCGTAGTTATATTTGACGATCAAGATGACCTTATGGTTAATATTGATAATCAAGTTGACTCCGTGGTTATATTTGAGGATCTAAATAATGATCATGTTGAGACTCACGTTGAACAAGCTGAACCTTTGTCTAATCCAGATCTTGAGCTCATGACCAATTTAATTAAGACCCAAAAATCTTGACAGGAAAAGTGCCAAGACATCAATAAGAAATTACAGGATAAAATTGCACTGTTGACTAAGGATAATGAATGCTATAAGTTCCAACTCAACATTTTTCAAACTAAAGAGAAACGTGAAAAAGGTTTTGAAGTCGCATTTGCTAAATAATACCAAAATGAAAAGTCATTGGAAAAACAGATATGTGATCTAGTTGCATCCAAGAATGCTCTGTTGTCTCAAATAGAACAACTGAAATATGATCATAAACAACAACTTAACGCTCTCACTTCGGAAACTCAAAAAGCCAAGTCTGAGTTGTTAATTGTCAAAAACAGTTTTGTGAGTACAAAAAGCATTCAAGGAAACAAATAGATGACTATCTTGAGGAAATTGTCGACTTACAAAACAAAATCAAAGAATTTCGAAATGTTGTTTACAAACATGGTGAGTCAATCACAACTATTCAAAAGTTTACTTTTAAACCAAATCCAAATGGATATGGACCAAATCTTGCTGATTACAAACCAAAGTTTTCACATAGAGCATTCAAACCAAATCCTCAAGTTTACAGTGCAGAACATAGAATTGATGACTCCATTATGAGTGTTGTTGAATATAATCGTATGGAGGAACTAGATGCCGAAGACGAGAGTCGGTTAAAATTGGAAAATGTTGTTTATAACAAACCTTTTAACTATTCAAAAGCCATAACTTTCGTCACACAACAGGATAATTCTAACACACCTTGGGTTATCACACCAACGTCTGAGTCCTCTTCCAATGATGGTCCCCTATCCAATGTTGCACAAATTAATGGTCCTTTACCTTCATTTAGTGAAATAAAGCCATTAGCTGAACAATGTCAAGTTCTCAAATATTTTGCCACTTTTATGTGTGACATAAAACTTTTGGAACATGCAATTGAAGTTAATTCTGAAATCAAAGCTGAACATTTTCAATCGCCATTTGCGCGACAATAAAGGGATATTTTTCAGAAAGGGCTTTTACCACATGTCCGAAATCTTAAAATGTGTGCAATATATTGGGAACGGGATCTTCAAAAGGAGATAGGTCTTATGAAAAAAGTTTTTGAGGAAACTGAAACAACGATTTCAAATACTAAACGTAATAAGATAATGTTTCGAAATCATGTTGATCGACTCTTTGAAGATGTTATTTGTGCTGATACCATAAATGTTGTATTACTTCATTCTGTTGCATATGCATTCAATTATATTGCTGTTGATTCTGTTGAAAATGTTGAGAATATCGATAATGTGCAGCAAATCAAATCTTTGAAAATTGAAAATGAGCGTTTGATCAACGAACTTTCAAATGCAAAACGTCGTCATCAATGGTGTCAAAAGGATTGTCAAAATCGAGAACTTGCTTTGCAAAACAAAATCAACCAGTTGCGTTCAAAATCTTTTGATCCAAAAATAGAACATCTGGATGATGAAAACGTGTCTTTAAAATGTCAAATTTCAAAATATGAACAAGAAATAGCCAAAGTCAAAACAGAATATGGTGTCAAATTTGATTTGCTCAAACAGACTCGTGAAAAAGCATCACAAGAACTTGATAATTATCTTGCACACACTAAAGATGTTTTACATGTTAATGCAAACTGTAGAAAACTAGAAGGGGGGTTGAATAGTTTTACCAATTTAAAACTTCTTTTTAAAATATTTTGATCGACTTATGTCAATCTACTTAGATGTGTATGTTAGACGTTGATAGATAGATATATAAAAGTGTAATGAAAGATAAGGAGTAAGAAGCACATAACCACGACACAAGTATTTATAGTGGTTCGGCTACAAGGACACCTTCCTTTCCCTACTCCACTCTCCGAGTCACCTACTCGAGAGTTCGTAATCACTACACGACACCAACTCCTTATGGCGGAGAATCCTTCACAATGTCTCATACTCTTTTTCCGGTACTAGGCTAACCACCGAGTTCTTTTACACCAAGGTGACCACACCTACCACAACGTCGCCTACCCTTTATCCGGTACTAGGCTAAGTACCGAGTTCCATTACAATGGAGGAACTACTACCCAACACTACACAACACCTAATCCCAAAGGAGACCAACTCCTTATTACAACACCAACAAGGATATCAACATCCTTGAATATAGACAATCACTATATGTATAACGATGCACCTCATCGATTATACGACCTAGGCATTCTTCACTAATGCCACTTGATTTGATTCCTAGGCATCCTTCACTTAATGCCTTTGACACAACGCTTGGCACCTTTCACTAATGCCTTCGTCTTGACACCTTTAGCATTCTTCACTAATGCTCTTGACACGGACGTTAAGCATCTTTCACTAATGCTTTCGTCTTGACTCTTTCGGCATCCTTCACTAATGCCTTCTACACAACACTTCTATGGAGAAAGAAAGAACTATCAACAAGAGAACCTCAGTAGTCTTGATGATGACGAAGCATGGCAACTCATGGACTTGAGCTTGCTTGACTTCAAGAAGTGGTGATCTCGCCTTTAAGAGGAACCTAGAGAATCACACAAAAACAAAAGACAAACTACATAGAAAGATCCTTTAGGATCAGTGGTTAGAGAGTTACAATACTTGGGGAAAGTATGTATGAGGGTGGCAACCCAAAAGGAAGAAATGGCTCACTATTTATAGAGGAGAAAAGCTTACTGTTCCCCGGATCCCACAGATCCCTCCCACAAGGGATCCGTCTAGTGTAAAACTAGGGATCCGTGGGACGCTCCTCTTTGCCCATGGGTATTTTGGTTATGGGTCATGGGTCATGGGTTATGGGTTGATCCATGGTTCTTTTATTAGATACAATGTATCTTATGAGTGCAATGCACCTAGTCAAATGGGTATGGGTCAATACCATGGGTTATGGATATGTTCCATGGGTTATAGTTTTTACCCATTTATAATACATACTAGTTATGTATATATATTTGCTCAATATGTAAACACTAGTTGTTGTACATATGTATTACTAAATCATAAAATCACTTATGCTTGTTTAAGTATTTTATGTGAAAACGTAAGTGTGTTAGAAAACTATTGGCTCAAACTAATTACGTATTTTATTTGTTTCGTTAAAATGATTTTACGTTTGTTATCGACAAAACATTAGAAGATCGTAAAATATAAATAAACGTTTTTACGGCTTATTTGTATTAACAATCTTTCCCTTTTTGTTGATGACAAAACATAAAATTATTTTAAGGAAAAATTAAAAATTTGTAAAAGTTCGAATTGGAGTTTTTACTCTCTTCTCCGCCTTTTTGTCGAAACAAAAAGAGCGTCGAAAGGAAACTAACACATTGTTTTAACAAAAACATAAAAAAAAATGTAAAGAGAGCAAGTTACGGGAATGGTTCTCATCTTAAATCCCCCTTGACGAGTCCATCCCTTTGTGAGGGCGTCAAATAAATATAAACTAACAAATTTTGTTTGCAAATGGTTTCGTCCTTGTGACGAAAATGCTCCCCCTTGAAGATTGCATCTTTGCAATGGGGTGTCATGAAATGTAATCCAAATGAGGATTAAGTTGCAAATGGTTTTGCAATGTATGGTTTGACACAAAGCTCCCCCTAGCTTAGGGTGTCAAGTTCTACATGTGTATTTTGAAAATCTACAAAATAGAGGTTAAAAACAAGAGTCTAGTGCATAATTTCCTGCAAATAAGACTCAAGTTAGTAGAATTTTGTTCTTCTGTACCACGGATCCCACGGTTCCTTCCTTTGTGGGATCCGTCTAGGCAATTTCCAGGGATCCGTCTTTCTGGTGACAGATTATTCAGCAAAGGTGATATACCAATCAATGCTAAATATAAGAGTGAGATATGTATACAAACAACAAAATATATACTCAAAGCAATATGGCAAATAAGTTATCATTCAATAAACAAAGATATAATCAACAAATCTCTAAAACTAAGAGAATGATTTAGCCATACATTTTCTACTAATACTAATAAGTTACTAAAGCCTAGAATGCAACAAAGTGCTTGAGTCTAAGGATGAGTGGACTTGTTGATTTGATCCAATCTTTCAAGAAGATGATTAAACATGAAATGCAACTCATTTCGTACTTCTTGAACAAGTCCTTGGGTGATTAGACAATTAGAGCAATTATTGTCTTGATTTGGAACCGGAGGAAAATGGATGTTTTGAGGAGGCTCTATGAATGATGGTGGGGTTTCATTAAGAGACGTAGGGTGAGGTTCTACTAAGAATGAGGGTGGTGGTAATGGGTATTCCTCCATATGATCAAGTCCTTGGTGGTTCCTTGTTTCCAATGATGGAGTAGTTGGTGTTGTAGGTGGTTCCCTATTTAACGAGAAAGTTGGTGAGTTGTTCTCGGTGGTGAATGCTCTAATGAATAGAGATTTGGGTGAGGAAGAGGCTCGTTGGATGAGTGTAATCTATGCTCTAGGAATGAGGGTTTAGATGGTTTGCTAGAGCTAGCCATGTTTGGTTTTGAACTAGATGACCCTTTTTCTAGCCCAAAAGGTTTGACGCTAATTCTTGCGGTTCTCTTGGCAATTGTTGAATGGGTTTGTTGAGGTGGAATTCTAGCATTGTTATCTCTTACGGGAGATGATTCGGTTGATGAAATCTCATGAATCATGTGGCCCTTTCTTTTAGATGAGCCTTTAGTTGAAGAGTTGTTACCAAGTGCTTTGGTCATGGTGATGGTAAGGAACCAATATAAGCTTCTAACTACTGATTTTTGAGAGCTAGGTGAGAGTGATGATTTAACCTTAAGAGTGTTTGGTTTATAAAGGATAATTTTGAATTAGGGAATTAAATTCTTGGCCACTAAGGGGATTAAGCATGCACTTAGGATATTGATCAGCTCTAGGAGGATATTAAATGGTAACTAAAAGTGGTTAGAAAATCAAAAGATGACTAACAGAATATGGTGTCAAATTTGATTTGCTCAAACAGACTCGTGAAATAGCATCACAAGAACTTGATAATTATCTTGCACACACTAAAGATGTTTTACATGTTAATGCAAACTGTAGAAAGCTAGAAGGGGGTTGAATAGTTTTACCAATTTAAAACTTCTTTTAAAATATTTAGATCGACTTATGTCAATCTACTTAGATGTGTATGTTGAACGTTGATAGATAGATATATAAAAGTGTAATGAAAGATAAGGAGTAAGAAGCACATAACCACGACACAAGTATTTATAGTGGTTCGGCTACAAGGACACCTTCCTTGCCCTATTCCACTCTCCGAGTCACCTACTCGAGAGTTCGTAATCACTACACGACACCAACTCCTTATGGCGGAGAATCCTTCACAATGTCTCCTACTCTTTTTCCGGTACTAGGCTAACCACCGGGTTCTTTCACACCAAGGTGAACCACACCTACCACAACGTCGCCTACCCTTTATCCGGTACTAGGCTAAGTACCGAGTTCCATTACAATGGAGGAACTACTACCCAACACTACACAACACCTAATCCCAAAGGAGACCAACTCCTTATTACAACACCAACAAGGATATCAACATCCTTGAATATAGACAATCACTATATGTATAACGATGCACCTCATCGATTATACGACCTAGGCATTCTTCACTAATGCCACTTGATTTGATTCCTAGGCATCCTTCACTTAATGCCTTTGACACAACGCTTGGCACCTTTCACTAATGCCTTCGTCTTGACACCTTTAGCATTCTTCACTAATGCTTTTGACACGGACGTTAAGCATCTTTCACTAATGCTTTCGTCTTGACTCTTTCGGCATCCTTCACTAATGCCTTCTACACAACACTTCTATGGAGAAAGAAAGAACTATCAACAAGGGAACCTCAGTAGTCTTGATGATGACGAAGCATGGTAACTCATGGACTTGAGCTTGCTTGACTTCAAGAAGTGGTGATCTCGCCTTTAAGAGGAACATAGAGAATCACACAAAAACAAAAGAAAAACTACATAGAAAGATCCTTTAGGATCAGTGGTTAGAGAGTTACAATACTTGGGGAAAGTATGTATGAGGGTGGCAACCCAAAAGGAAGAAATGGCTCACTATTTATAGAGGAGAAAAGCTTACTGTTCCCCGGATCCCGCAGATCCCTCCCACAAGGGATCCGTCTAGTGTAAAACTAGGGATCCGTGGGACGCTCCTCTTTGCCCATGGGTATTTTGGTTATGGGTCATGGGTCATGGGTTATGGGTTGATCCATGGTTCTTTTATTAGATACAATGTATCTTATGAGTGCAATGCACCTAGTCAAATGGGTATGGGTCAATACCATGGGTTATGGATATGTTCCATGGGTTGTAGTTTTTACCCATTTATAATACATACTAGTTATGTATATATATTTGCTCAATATGTAAACACTAGTTGTTGTACATATGTATTACTAAATCATAAAATCACTTATGCTTGTTTAAGTGTTTTATGTGAAAACGTAAGTGTGTTAGAAAACTATTGGCTCAAACTAATTATGTATTTTATTTGTTTCGTTAAAATGATTTTACGTTTGTTATCTACAAAACATTAGAAGATCGTAAAATATAAATAAACATTTTTACGGCTTATTTGTATTAACAATCTTTCCCTTTTTGTTGATGACAAAACATAAAATTATTTTAAGGAAAAACTAAAAATTTGTAAAAGTTCGAATTGGAGTTTTTACTCTCTTCTCCGCCTTTTTGTCGAAACAAAAAGAGCGTCGAAAAGAAACTAACACATTGTTTTAACAAAACATAAAAAAATGTAAAGAGAGCAAGTGACGGGAATGGTTCTCATCTTAAATCCCCCTTGACGAGTCCATCCCTTTGTGAGGGCGTCAAATAAATATAAACTAACAAATTTTGTTTGCAAATGGTTTCGTCCTTGTGACGAAAATGCTCCCCCTTGAAGATTGCATCTTTGCAATGGGGTGTCATGAAATGTAATCCAAATGAGGATTAAGTTGCAAATGGTTTTGCAATGTATGGTTTGGCACAAAGCTCCCCCTAGGTTAGGGTGTCAAGTTCTTCATGTGTATTTTGAAAATCTACAAAATAGAGGTTAGAAAACAAGAGTCTAGTGCACAATTTCCTGCAAATAAGACTCAAGTTAGTAGAATTTTGTTCTTCTGTACCACGGATCCCACGGTTCCTTCCTTTGTGGGATCCGTCTAGGCAATTTCCAGGGATCCGTCTGCGGTGACAGATTATTCAGCAAAGGTGATATACCAATCAATGCTAAATATAAGAGTGAGATATGTATACAAACAACAAAATATATACTCAAAGCAATATGGCAAATAAGTTATCATTCAATAAACAAAGATATAATCAACAAATCTCTAAAACTAAGAGAATGATTTAGCCATACATTTTCTACTAATACTAATAAGTTACTAAAGCCTAGAATGCAACAAAGTGCTTGAGTCTAAGGATGAGTGGACTTGTTGATTTGATCCAATCTTTCAAGAAGATGATTAAACATGAAATGCAACTCATTTCGTACTTCTTGAACAAGTCCTTGGGTGATTAGACAATTAGAGCAATTATTGTCTTGATTTGGAACCGGAGGAAAATGGATGTTTTGAGGAGGCTCTATGAATGATGGTGGGGTTTCATTAAGAGACGTAGGGTGAGGTTCTACTAAGAATGAGGGTGGTGGTAATGGGTATTCCTCCATATTATCAAGTCCTTGGTGGTTCCTTGTTTCCAATGATGGAGTAGTTGGTGTTGTAGGTGGTTCCCTATTTAACGAGAAAGTTGGTGAGTTGTTCTCGGTGGTGAATGCTCTAATGAATAGAGATGTGGGTGAGGAAGAGGCTCGTTGGATGAGTGTAATCTATGCTCTAGGAATGAGGGTTTAGATGGTTTGCTAGAGCTAGCCATGTTTGGTTTTGAACTAGATGACCCTTTTTCTAGCCCAAAAGGTTTGACGCTAATTCTTGCGGTTCTCTTGGCAATTGTTGAATGGGTTTGTTGAGGTGGAATTATAGCATTGTTATCTCTTACGGGAGATGATTCGGTTGATGAAATCTCATGAATCATGTGGCCCTTTCTTTTAGATGAGCCTTTAGTTGAAGAGTTGTTACCAAGTGCTTTGGTCATGGTGATGGTAAGGAACCAATATAAGCTTCTAACTACTGATTTTTGAGAGCTAGGTGAGAGTGATGATTTAACCTTAAGAGTGTTTGGTTTATAAAGGATAATTTTGAATTAGGGAATTAAATTCTTGGCCACTAAGGGGATTAAGCATGCACTTAGGATATTGATCAGCTCTAGGAGGATATTAAATGGTAACTAAAAGTGGTTAGAAAATCAAAAGATGACTAACAGAATATGGTGTCAAATTTGATTTGCTCAAACAGACTCGTGAAATAGCATCACGAGAACTTGATAATTATCTTGCACACACTAAAGATGTTTTACATGTTAATGCAAACTGTAGAAAACTAGAAGGGGGGTTGAATAGTTTTACCAATTTAAAACTTCTTTTTAAAATATTTTGATCGACTTATGTCAATCTACTTAGATGTGTATGTTGGACGTTGATAGATAGATATATAAACGTGTAATGAAAGATAAGGAGTAAGAAGCACATAACCACGACACAAGTATTTATAGTGGTTCGGCTACAAGGACACCTTCCTTGCCCTACTCCACTCTCCGAGTCACCTACTCGAGAGTTCGTAATCACTACACGACACCAACTCCTTATGGCGGAGAATCCTTCACAATGTCTCCTACTCTTTTTCCGGTACTAGGCTAACCACCGGGTTCTTTCACACCAAGGTGAACCACACCTACCACAACGTCGCCTACCCTTTATCCGGTACTAGGCTAAGTACCGAGTTCCATTACAATGGAGGAACTACTACCCAACACTACACAACACCTAATCCCAAAGGAGACCAACTCCTTATTACAACACCAACAAGGATATCAACATCCTTGAATATAGACAATCACTATATGTATAATGATGCACCTCATCGATTATACGACCTAGGAATTCTTCACTAATGCCACTTGATTTGATTCCTAGGCATCCTTCACTTAATGCCTTTGACACAACGCTTGGCACCTTTCACTAATGCCTTCGTCTTGACACCTTTAGCATTCTTCACTAATGCTTTTGACACGGACGTTAAGCATCTTTCACTAATGCTTTCGTCTTGACTCTTTCGGCATCCTTCACTAATGCCTTCTACACAACACTTCTATGGAGAAAGAAAGAACTATCAACAAGCGAACCTCAGTAGTCTTGATGATGACGAAGCATGGTAACTCATGGACTTGAGCTTGCTTGACTTCAAGAAGTGGTGATCTCGCCTTTAAGAGGAACATAGAGAATCACACAAAAACAAAAGAAAAACTACATAGAAAGATCCTTTAGGATCAGTGGTTAGAGAGTTACAATACTTGGGGAAAGTATGTATGAGGGTGGCAACCCAAAAGGAAGAAATGGCTCACTATTTATAGAGGAGAAAAGCTTACTGTTCCCCGGATCCCACAGATCCCTCCCACAAGGGATCCGTCTAGTGTAAAACTAGGGATCCGTGGGACGTTCCTCTTTGCCCATGGGTATTTTGGTTATGGGTCATGGGTCATGGGTTATGGGTTGATCCATGGTTCTTTTATTAGATACAATGTATCTTATGAGTGCAATGCACCTAGTCAAATGGGTATGGGTCAATACCATGGGTTATGGATATGTTCCATGGGTTTTAGTTTTTACCCATTTATAATACATACTAGTTATGTATATATATTTGCTCAATATGTAAACACTAGTTGTTGTACATATGTATTACTAAATCATAAAATCACTTATGCTTGTTTAAGTGTTTTATGTGAAAACGTAAGTGTGTTAGAAAACTATTGGCTAAAACTAATTATGTATTTTATTTGTTTCGTTAAAATGATTTTACCTTTGTTATCGACAAAACATTAGAAGATCGTAAAATATAAATAAACGTTTTTACGGCTTATTTGTATTAACAATATTTCCCTTTTTGTTGATGACAAAACATAAAATTATTTTAAGGAAAAACTAAAAATTTGTAAAAGTTCGAATTGGAGTTTTTACTCTCTTCTCCGCCTTTTTGTCGAAACAAAAAGAGCGTCGAAAAGAAACTAACACATTGTTTTAACAAAAACATAAAAAAAATGTAAAAAGAGCAAGTGACGGGAATGGTTCTCATCTTAAATCCCCCTTGACGAGTCCATCCCTTTGTGAGGGCGTCAAATAAATATAAACTAACAAATTTTGTTTGCAAATGGTTTCGTCCTTGTGACGAAAATGCTCCCCCTTGAAGATTGCATCTTTGCAATGGGGTGTCATGAAATGTAATCCAAATGAGGATTAAGTTGCAAATGGTTTTGCAATGTATGGTTTGACACAAAGCTCCCCCTAGGTTAGGGTGTCAAGTTCTTCATGTGTATTTTGAAAATCTACAAAATAGAGGTTAGAAAACAAGAGTCTAGTGCACAATTTCCTGCAAATAAGACTCAAGTTAGTAGAATTTTGTTCTTCTGTACCACGGATCCCACGGTTCCTTCCTTTGTGGGATCCGTCTAGGCAATTTCCAGGGATCCGTCTGTCTGGTGACAGATTATTCAGCAAAGGTGATATACCAATCAATGCTAAATATAAGAGTGAGATATGTATACAAACAACAAAATATATACTCAAAGCAATATGGCAAATAAGTTATCATTCAATAAACAAAGATATAATCAACAAATCTCTAAAACTAAGAGAATGATTTAGCCATACATTTTCTACTAATACTAATAAGTTACTAAAACCTAGAATGCAACAAAGTGCTTGAGTCTAAGGATGAGTGGACTTGTTGATTTGATCCAATCTTTCAAGAAGATGATTAAACATGAAATGAAACTCATTTCGTACTTCTTGAACAAGTCCTTGGGTGATTAGACAATTAGAGCAATTATTGTCTTGATTTGGAACCGGAGGAAAATGGATGTTTTGAGGAGGCTCTATGAATGATGGTGGGGTTTCATTAAGAGACGTAGGGTGAGGTTCTACTAAAAATGAGGGTGGTGGTAATGGGTATTCCTCCATATGATCAAGTCCTTGGTGGTTCCTTGTTTCCAATGATGGAGTAGTTGGTGTTGTAGGTGGTTCCCTATTTAACGAGAAAGTTGGTGAGTTGTTCTCGGTGGTGAATGCTCTAATGAATAGAGATGTGGGTGAGGAAGAGGCTCGTTGGATGAGTGTAATCTATGCTCTAGGAATGAGGGTTTAGATGGTTTGCTAGAGCTAGCCATGTTTGGTTTTGAACTAGATGACCCTTTTTCTAGCCCAAAAGGTTTGACGCTAATTCTTGCGGTTCTCTTGGCAATTGTTGAATGGGTTTGTTGAGGTGGAATTCTAGCATTGTTATCTCTTACGGGAGATGATTCGGTTGATGAAATCTCATGAATCATGTGGCCCTTTCTTTTGGATGAGCCTTTAGTTGAAGAGTTGTTACCAAGTTCTTTGGTCATGGTGATGGTAAGGAAGCAATATAAGCTTCTAACTACTGATTTTTGAGAGCTAGGTGGGAGTGATGATTTAACCTTAAGAGTGTTTGGTTTATAAAGGATAATTTTGAATTAGGGAATTAAATTCTTGGCCACTAAGGGGATTAAGCATGCACTTAGGATATTGATCAGCTCTAGGAGGATATTAAATGGTAACTAAAAGTGGTTAGAAAACCAAAAGATGACTTAACTTTGAAGAGGGAAGCTGATTAAAGCTTTCTGCGAACACGGATCCCACGGATCCCTTTCACCAGGGATCTGTCTGGTTGTAAACCAGGGATCCGTCTGTCAGACAGTTTCTTGATGAAATGATTATGCTTTTTGCAATGTCTAGTACCTATGTATCTCGAGGTTTTGACTTTATTTTGATGTCATGAGAGGTGGATGTCTTAAATGCTCAACCATAAGAGGTGAGGGTGCTTAATGATGGTTTTGGGTAGAAGAGTGGACTTTGGATAGTCTAACTAGGTGTTTGAGAAGAGTATCATTTGATTTGAGATGGAAAAGTGGTGGTAATTAGTCCTAGAAGTCAGATGATGCCTCAAGAAAATTTTAATAAAATCTTAAAAAATAAGGAAAAATGAAAAACTAGTTTCAAGCTTATTTTTGAGTTAATGATGACTAAAATCAATTTGCTAAAATTGACGAATATATCAAACTAAGTGTTGTGAGATGTGAGAAATAAAGTGTGAGCGTTGGAGCGGAAATATGGTGAGTTTTGATGAGTTGATAAATCAAAAGCATTTTGAAATAGATCCTAAGTGAGCTATGGGTGAGTGTGAAGCTTTCAAATGTTTGAGGAATACTTAGTTGGTTCTAAAGTCTTATGTTTGACTAGTGTGAGGTGATCTAGTGAGCTGTTTTTGATATAGTGAGGTCTGTATTGCTCATCTGTGGTCACGGATCCCACGGTTCCCTTTTGGGAGGGATCCGGCTAGTTATATTGCTGGGATCCGCCTACTGCAGATCAGAAGGCATACAGCAAAAGTGCAATTTTGCACTCTTAGCAAAATGCTTTTCCTATTTGTTTCTACAAAGACTAAATGCAATAACACATCAAGTATAATGCATAGCAAATGTGGGGGAACTAAAGGTACCTAAAGATGAGTGACGACGACTACTTGAAGAAGTCATAAAATCTCATCCTACACGTTCCTAAGTTAAGATTGTTCAATGCCAAGTTATGGCAATAGCTACATACTACATCCTACACTACATGAGTATTTGTTTAGTTGTTACAACCCATTGTTTCAAATTGTTTTTCACAAATTAAGGTCCTATGACCTTACCTTACTTCTCCACCACTTCCCGTCTTCACCCCTCCTCCACTCTTTATCACACCATCTCTACTTCTTTTTCTTCAAGAAGTTGGCGAAGCACTTGAAGATTCCCTTGGTTTGTTGCCATTCGGGTGATGCGCTAGGAACGTCCGGAAATTGGTTGATGTAATCCAAGGGGTCGAGATCGGTAAGTCTGAGTGGGTTGCTACTACCTTCACCTTCTCTTTGCCTCTCCCTTTCATCCGAGGAATCCGTTGGTGGGTGTGGCCTTTTGCCTAACACCATAAACCTTGTAGTTCTACCCTCGGTCAATGACACCATAACTTTGTTGCAAAAGTTATGATCATAGGATTGCGGAGAAGGATCTAATGCAAAGATGAATTTAGCAAGACGGGTTAGGAGCATTGCGTACGGGAGCACCATTTTGTCCATGCTTCTTATACTTTCCATTCTCTTAATCATGTAGTAAGCAAGGTTGAAGCGAGTCTCGGTTACTAGGCAATAGATCATGAAACTTAGACATGCGTTGGGGTGATCCTTGTCTCCTACTAGGCACAACACATTCTCCCTTGCCACATTTTCCCATTTCCTATACAATGCGTACATCTCGGAGAGCTCCATTTGGAAAGGATACCTATAGATCACTTTCGAATTCCTAGTGACCCTTGATGGGGATGCTCTTGGCATGAACACGGTGTCCCTCACCGTGGTTGCTTCCAGGATTAACATGTTATAGATTTCATGATGATCAACCATCGCGTGTATCTCTTCCAAAGACCACTCATTAGAATACATGCAAACACCTTGATATGGAACCCCTACTATTCTTCCAAACTCCACAAGCGAAAGAGTGTACTCACGCTCATTTATGATGAAGACAATTGAGATGGACCCATCATCATTTCTAACTATCCTTATTGTCTTGTAGAACTCGAGTACGAAAACCGGGCAAATTTATTTGTTTATGTCCAATAAACAATCAAAGCCAATGGTCCCAAAAACTTGTCTTATGTCGGTGTTAGCAAGAAATGATGGTTCTACTACTCGACCTTCGTGAGAAAGTCTCTTTTCGAGCATTTTAAAGGCTTTCCTATCTTCCGGGCTAAGTCCATCTTTCCTATGGTACATGGGTATGTAATGAGTGGTATCTTGATAGTCTTGTTGTCGGTTACTTGGCATGATTGTTCCTAAACAACACTACCACATTAATTGTGAATAGTAACCTAAAGGGTTTGATCACAATTTTGCTCAAATCATTTTTATTGAATTCAAGAAATGAGTTTAATTTGTATTAACAATGTTAATTCTTTGATTTGGATTATCTTAGAAAACAATGTGGTAACAAATTATGATAAACCCATTTCAACTTCTAAAAATGAAGAAATTCTAATCCTAGAAATAAAGGAATTAAATTAACAATGTAGTGAAGATTATACTTACACAAGAGATTGTTATACTTGAAGGAAATTATCAAATTGCTCCTGTGAGCAGTAATTAGGTTTTTGTTCGTGAGTTTTTGAAGGGAAAGTGATTGTGGAACTTCCACAGTGATCATTACTAACTTATGCTGTCTTCTGTTGCACAGATCTCTCGGATCCCTCTCATTTGGGATCCGGCTAGTTCAAACTCAGGGATCCGGCATGACAGCAAAAATTAGTTTAAGCATTCCTTGATAACTTTGGTTTGGGAGCTCTAAAACGCCTAGGATTTGATGTTTAAACTCTATAACTTATGATTTGGGGTTTTGACGGTTTAATACTAATCCTATTTGACGAGAATCCCTTTTTATGAATTAGTCATAATTCTTGAGAGGTTTTTCAAAGATTATGATAAAATCCCATTTTAACATAATATAAGAAATTTCACATGGATATTTATTGACATAGGTGAAGTGTCAATAATCCTTTTGTGATGAATAATGATTGAGGCTATCGAATAGCCGAGATATCATTATTATAGATTAGTAGTGTAGTCTATACAAATCAATCGAAGAATTCTATTCTTGATGATGGCTTTCATATAGATAACTACTCAGGTAATTACAAATAGAGATTAATTTTACAACTAAGATTTTAACAATATTAAAACAAATGTAAATTATTAACGATCATACCTTTGCTAAATATTCATCTTAAGAGAAGAAGTATTTAGAGAAAATGCTTTGTGATCTTCTTGGAATCTCCAGATCCATGTGTGAGAAGAACAATGCTAAACATTCTTTTCACGAAAAGAAATTTTTAGATAGTTTCTTCATGATCTTCATGGTATGTCCAAATCTAAGTATGGAGAATTCTTAACTAGGAAAGTATTAGAACATTCTATCATTTTTCAACAATAAACACTATAATGATTTCTAAAACATGACTTGAAAAATCCTTCTTTGTAGTTTTCAAACATACACGGATCGTATCAAATTTTTAAAGTACAACATACTCTAAGAAACTTGGTAACGAAGCTCTGATACCAATTGTGGAAAACTAGAAGGGGGGTTGAATAGTTTCACCAATTTAAAACTTCCTTTAAAAATATTTTGATCGACTTATGTCAATCTACTTAGATGTGTATGTTGGACGTTGATAGATAGATATATAAAAGTGTAATGAAAGATAAGGAGTAAGAAGCACATAACTACGATACGAGTATTTATAGTGGTTCGGCTACAAGGACACCTTCCTTGCCCTACTCCACTCCCCGAGTCACCTACTCGAGAGTTCGTAATCACTACACGACACCAAATCCTTATGGCGGAGAAGCCTTCACAACGTCTCCTACTCTTTTTCCGGTACTAGGCTAACCACCGGGTTCTTTCACACCAAGGTGAACCACACCTACCACAACGTCGCCTACCCTTTATCCGGTACTAGGCTAAGTACCGAGTTCCATTACAATGGAGGAACTACTACCCAATACTACACAACACCTAATCCCAAAGGAGACCAACTCCTTATTACAACACCATCAAGGATATCAACATCCTTGAATATATACAATCACTATATGTATAACGATGCACCTCATCGATTATACGACCTAGGCATTCTTCACTAATGCCACTTGATTTGATTCCTAGGCATCCTTCACTTAATGCCTTTGACACAACGCTTGGCACCTTTCACTAATGCCTTCATCTTGACACCTTTAGCATTCTTCACTAATGCTTTTGACACGGACGTTAAACATCTTTCACTAATGCTTTCGTCTTGACTCTTTCGGCATCCTTCACTAATGCCTTCTACACAACACTTCTATGGAGAAAGAAAGAACTATCAACAGAGAACCCCAGTAGTCTTGATGATGACGAAGCATGGAAACTCATGGACTTGAGCTTGCTTGACTTCAAGAAGTGGTGATCTCGCCTTTAAGAGGAACCTAGAGAATCACACAAAAACAAAAGACAAACTACATAGAAAGATCCCTTAGGATCAGTGGTTAGAGAGTTACAATACTTGGGGAAAGTATGTACGAGGGTGGCAACCCAAAAGGAAGAAATGGCTCACTATTTATAGAGAAGAAAAGCTTACTGTTCCCCGGATCCCGCAGATCCCTCCCACAAGAGATCCGTCTAGTGTAAAACTAGGGATCCGTGGGACGCTCCTCTTTGCCCATGGGTATTTTGGTTATGGGTCATGGGTCATGGGTTATGGGTTGATCCATGGTTCTTTTATTAGATACAATGTATCTTATGAGTGCAATGCACCTAGTCAAATGGGTATGGGTCAATACCATGGGTTATGGATATGTTCCATGGGTTATAGTTTTTACCCATTTATAATACATACTAGTTATGTATATATATTTGCTCAATATGTAAACACTAGTTGTTTTATATATGTATTACTAAATCATAAAATCACTTATGCTTGTTTAAGTGTTTTATGTGAAAACGTAAGTGTGTTAGAAAACTATTGGCTCAAACTAATTACGTATTTAATTTGTTTCGTTAAAATAATTTTACGTTTGTTATCGACAAAACATTAGAAGATCGTAAAATATAAATAAAGGTTTTTACGGCTTATTTGTATTAACACAAACATTTGCTCTGAAAATCAAGATTTGTTGCACACTATTGTTGAGTTGAAAGCAAAGCTAAGAAAGTATGATAAAGATAAGTCTAGTAACACTAATGGACTTGCAACTGGAATGTTTAAAATTGACACTAGAACACCTAATGACAAACCACAAGATACTAATGTGCTTCCTTCCACTGAAACAGGAATAGTTGCCTGATAACATCAAATTCGCCTGATCTTTTATATATCAAATTCCCGTGTTTATGGCCTCATTTGCATTAATATGGTACTTAATTCTTTCATATTCGTTCATATTTGCATTTCAGGATAAATGAGGCATTGAAGCAGAAAAGATGTGATAAAAGGCCAAATACATGTTCTAAAGATGAATTTACGAGGGCCTTTGGATTTTATGTGAAGATTACGCCTTAACTAGCTAATAAGGTTACGACGTAAATATGAGCTTTGAAGGATACAGCGTAACCTATTCTTATGGTTACGTCGTAATTATTTTTGTGAAGGTTACGGCGTAACGTTGCAATTTAGTTACGTCTTAGAGATAATTTCGGAATGGATAATCATGTGTGGACGAAGGGTTACGGCGTAACTCGGATTATTAGTTACGCCGTAATTTATTTCTTGGGCGCAAAGTTTCGAGGTCCAGGGATTAAAAGTGACAAGTTAATTCGAAGTTTATTAAGTTCAAGGACTTGTTATAAAAGTAACAAGTGCGATGAGGGGCCAAAAGTGTCAACAAGAGCAAAATAGTTTCAATAATTTAGCTTGACATGAAAAGTACGAAGTTTGAAGTTACAGAGATTAGTTACGCGTAACTTAGTTACAACGTAACTTAGTTACAACGTAACTAATTATTTTAGTTACGGCGTAACTTTAGTTACGACGTAATTAATTTATTTAATTACTGCCAGTAACTATGTCGCGCCTATAAATACGACCCTAAATCTGCATTTTTGAGTATCTCTTCACCCTCTCTTAGGGTCGATTAGGGCGTGGGCACCACTCCGTGGCATTTTCCAGCCAGTCCGAAGCCAGCTTTGAAGGAAGAATTCACTCGCAATCATCATCATTATTAGCTCTACATCAAGTAATTTGTATCAAACAATATGTTCAATTCAATTTATGATTTATTCATCTTGGTTGGTATGATTTATTATATGTTTGGCTAAGCACCCCGGTGTGCCGCCTAGTTATGATTCTTTAATTGTTTTGTTTGCATTTACTTTACTTCCGTACAATTATTTCTAAGTGTATGCATGCATAGTTTATTGGTAGCCACCCTTGGTTCGGTAGTTTTGAATGGCGGTAGAGGCCAATTGCCTAGGAGATATGACCAACTGACCCTAGGTGAGCGGACTAAGATGGGAAGGGTAAGATATGACCAACTGACGACCCTTTCTTCTTGTACGATTTGACCAAATGATCACCTATCGTTTGGATGAAATTAAGAATTAGGGGGTGAGTGTCTAAGTTCCTAATGGCCGGGCACTCACTATTATAAATCTAGCATGTAGCGGTACTTAATGACTCGGCTTAGGTGACCAGGAACAACAGACTTATGACGGTGGCTGATTTCTCCTGTGGTGGCATCTTTGCTGATAGGTTAGGGCGAATTGACCAAATGTTGTCCTCTCGACTTTGACCCCACCTGAAGTAATTAGAAGTAAGTAGACGTAGACATAACTAGCTAGGAGGATTAACTAGGTTAGCACCACTCTCCTTCTCTTGCCTTTATCTGTTTTCCTTTATTTCCTTGTTTAATTAGTTATTTTTATTATTTCAATCTTAAAGCAATTAAAATCGTGAATTAGACTTAAGTTAATTTCCAATCCACGTAGCTCTTGGGACGACCTCGGTTTTACCGAATACTACACTACACACGACCGGGTACACTGCCCGTTAGTGCATTAAGGTAGACCATAGGTATAGCGAGACACTATAAATATTAAGACCTGGTCAGTAAAACCTGCATCAAGTTTTTGGCGCCTCTGCCGGGGAGCTATTTAGGATTTTAATTTAAGTTTTTCTTTTATTTTCTTTTATTTTTGTTTTTAGTTTTTCTTTTTCTTTTTCTTGCTTTTTGTTTGTTTTTGATATTTCAGGATATGGAAGATTCAGATTTTGACATGCTCACTATGGAAGATTATATTGCGTTGACTCGAGATAACCAAAGATCGGGCGTGGTATGCCCCGAATTGAATGATGACATCGAGTTTGAGATCAGCTGCCAGTTCATGGGTGAACTTCGACAAAAAAAAATTCGTGGGAACTAACGATGATGATGCCCACCTGCATGTTCGAAGAGTATTGGAGATTGCAGATCTTTTCCACACTCCGGGAGTTTCTCAAGATGCATTAATGCTTAGAGTGTTCCCAATTACACTCACAGTGCAAAAGTAAGATGGATGAAGATGCTTCCTGCGGGGTCAATCAATACGTGGGATCTTTTGAAGAAAGCTTTCATTCGGAGATATTGTCCTCCTTCAAAGATTGCCAAGAGGATGGAAGAGATAAGGAGTTTCAGACAGAAGATGGATGAAACGCTTGATGAAGCTTGGGAAAGATATAATGACCTTCTCTACAGATGCCCAACGCATGATATCAGCAACCATCAGATGGTCCTTATTTTCTACATAGGTTTAAACATCCCATCCCGCCAAATGCTCGACTCTCAAGGACCTATCCCTACAAAGCCACTTGCACAAGCCCTTAGATCAATTGAAAAGATGGCTGACCATTCACGAAATTGGTATGATGGAGCAACCACTTGGGTAACAAATAACAAGGGCTTGGATGACATTGGTGACATCACCAAGCAGATTGATAGACTTGGATGTGATATGAAGATGGATAAGGAGAGCATTCATGCTATACAAGAGCACCATCTCCAAGAAGAATATGAACAGGTCAGGTATGTTGAGTCATTGGAGGAAGCCGTCAAGAAATTCTCGGATAATTTAAAAGGGATGCACGACTCAAATGACGAAGGGATTAGGAAATTCAAGGAGGGCGCGGACTTAAATTTAAAGAAGCTTAACGATAAGAGGAAAAGCTTGGAGGCTAAGCTTGAAGAATTAAACCAAAAGGTCCTAGAAAGTAAAAATTATGCGGTTGGAACTATCAAAGCAACAGTGGGAAAGATGAAAGAAGTCAACAAGGAGCTGGTTCCTCGTGATTTACCTTATATCAGAACCTATGTACCACCTATCCCATTTCCAGGACGTTTGAAGACTGTGAGAAAAGAAGAAACAAGCGACGATCAATTGAAGAAAATGGAAGCAAAGAACTTACAGAGTGATGAAGCAACGCCACAAGCTAATGAGGAATCAACCATAACACAAAATGGTATTACTTCTAACTCTTCTTTTATTCCTAACAATCTTGCTTGTTTTTATATTCAGGATGCTGAAATTATGGATGAAATCGTGCAACCTATCACATCACTCGATGATGGCTATGTAGCTCCAGCTACTGAACCTATTTTAGTTGATCTTGCAATGGAATTAGAGGAAAAGATCTTGGATACTTCAGTGATTAACGAGAAGACATACGAGCCTATTAATCAGCCACGTCACGAGGTGATCCAATCATCAGTGCCATCAACTAAAACGGGTAAGGTATGGAGGGAAATGACATCTCCTTTCAGGTATGATCATAATTTATCATTTCCCCATCCCGTAGCAAATTCACACCCTCATGGTGTTTATTGCTATTTTCACCCACACTTGATTTCAAGTGAGGGGATGAACACCCTTTTACGTAATAAATAAGGGTGGAGTCAAGCTCGTGACTCGAACAAAAACAAGCGCTTCGTGGGAGGCACAAAATGCCTATCTTTTCTTTTTCATTTTATTAGTATAGTTGGGTTTTGTGTTTTCTAACCAATTATGCAGGATACGAGGAAGTAATTGCTGCTGCAGTTTGCTGATCTGACCAGAGTTACGGCGTAACTCATCTTAGTGATTACACCGTAACCAAATTTTTAGCAGCAGAATTCTTGACGCATTAATAATTACGCGTATACCATCTCCGTGGTTACACCGTAACCACTCGCTTGCATCTTATGTCGTTTTGCTAGTTACGGTGTAACTCCTTATAAGAGTTACGACGTAACCTTCCTCTTTTAATTCTTTCATTTTAAAACACAATAACCTTGTATTAGTATTTTAAATGAACTTTTTGGGTGTGTTCCCTGTAAACCCTCACGAGACTTCACTCGTCCACTTGGGACACCAAGTGGTTTAAAAGGCTTGTTGCATACGCTAAATGCAACCGTGATTCCTACGAAAGTGAGTTATTTTTTTCTTTTTCTTTTATTGCTTATTGTTTTTCTAGTATGATGCGTTTGGTTGTTTTATGGGAATTCAGGTTATTAAAGTTTGCTCATAGATCTCAAAGCGGGACACGTTTGTTCGTGTGTCTTCGATCATGCCGAGCAATACCAGGGGAGTTTTCTGTTCCAATTCTAACCCTTCTTATCATTCATTTATATGCTTAAGTATGACCCAAGTGGGTTGAAGGGATTAGACATAGACACCCGGTTGATTTTAATTGCACTTATTTTTCTAGTTTTTGATGAAAAGTGTTTCATTAATAAATTTTGACATGTTTTTCATTACTTAACTGGATTAATCTAGACTGAGCACACCTACCCTATATTTCCACTGTGTGAGGATAAGCCTTTCCATTTTCCCCTTATACATAATTCCATAAAAATAAGTGTGCCGGTGGCTGTAGTAGACTTTAGAACTTGGCCTTGCATATCTTTTCGAGACCATTATCATGAGCATTACACTAAGGTAACTTGGTGTGATCGGTGCAGCTAGGATTTAAGGCAATTTTAGGATTAAACCTAAATAGCCCACATATGTATTGTGTATATTGACTTTTCACATCGATTAGTCAATCCCCCTATGAAACCCCTTTTTTGTTGCACTCACCATTAGTGTAGATACTCCTAGATACACCCTTCAGAGCCTTTCCTTTCATTTTATTCACCCATTATTATTGTTTCGTTTCACCCATCGCCTAGCCTACCCTGTAGTTTCCTTGTGTCCATGGTCCGGGCGCTGTTGGTTAATTTTGGTTCCACTAGTGAAAGTCGCGGGTTTTGAATAAAGGGTTTTGGAAGAAAATCGGGTTTAGATGATAGGTGATCTCAAGTGGGGGGATACTTTTTATGTTCGTATTGTTTATATCCATGTATACCTTGTCTTGCATAAAAAAAAAAAAAAAAAAAAAAAGTGAAAAAAAAGCATTCAAGCAAGTGTTTTGTCTATAATTAGTGTTTTCGCCTTGTTCAACTGGTGCAAATTTTTACAAATCCGTTTTGTCTTACGGATAAAATTAGAAACCCGAACATTTCTATCTCGCCTTTCAAATTTTAATCAATATTCGTACAATGGGAACATTGTACATTTCAAGTCGGGGGATGAGTGATAGAAATGATCGATTTTGATAGAAATATGTGCTAAATTGACCCAAATTTTAAAATTTTTATATAGCACATTCTTTTTTCCATTAATTATGAAGGCCGAGTTAATGCATCTTATTTGCCTATATTATGGAGTTTATGAGGCACCACATTACATTTCTTATGCATTAACTCGTGTATTGGATTATTGAATACCCCTTGACTCTTGACCCTCGATTTTTACTATGGGATTGAATGCGACTAGTGGTGGGGTGACTGTGGACTTAGGAATCTATTTGTTTCGTGTCTTTTTATTTACACCCATTAAAATTTCCCATGCCTTATCCTACCCTTGGTCGTGAATCGAGCTTAGGTGAGGAAGCGAGCAATCATTGGTGTCTTGGCCATGGATTTGGTCATGTATCATTGGTTTTGTCCCCCTCGCCGTAGCTCGTTAGTAATGACAAAATAACCCCATAAGCCTATGTTGTGTCAACCCATTGCCTTTTAGAATAGCTGCATCTATAGACTATAGTGGTGGAGATTAGTATCTTTGCCAAGCCTATGATAGAATACTCTCCATGACTGAGCAGTTGAGTGATCACCCCAAAAATATTAAACACGTGAATTATAAGAGAGAGTGTGATTTCAATTCCCTTTTGGTGAGGTGCTCGGTTTGGAATTTTCTACCTTAGGTGATTTTTAGACTCATAACTTCCAATTAATCCTGTGAGATATCTTTTTAAGAATTATTTAAAGGGTCTACTTGAGGACAAGTAGGAATCAAGTGGGGGATATTTGATAACATCAAATTAGCCTGATCTTTTATATATCAAATTCCCGTGTTTATGGCCTCATTTGCATTAATATGGTACTTAATTCTTTCATATTTGCATTTCAGGATAAATGAGGCGTTGAAGCGGAAAAGATGTGATAAAAGGCCAAATATATGTTCTAAAGATGAATTTACGAGGGCCTTTGGATTTTATGTGAAGATTACGCCGTAACTAGCTAATAAGGTTACGACGTAAATATGAGCTTTGAAGGATACGGCGTAACCTATTCTTATGGTTACGTCGTAATTATTTTTGTGAAGGTTACGGCGTAACGTTTCAATTCAGTTACGTCGTAGAGATAATTTCGGAATGGATAATCATGTGTGGACGAAGGGTTACGGCGTAACTCGGATTATTATTTACGCCGTAATTTATTTCTTGGCGCTTAAAGTTTGAGGTCCAGGATTAAAAGTGACAAGTTAATTTGAAGTTTATTAAGTTCAAGGACTTGTTATAAAAGTAACAAGTGCGATGAGGGGCCAAAAGTGTCAACAAGAGCAAAATAGTTTCAATAATTTAGCTTGACATGAAAAGTACGAAGTTTGAAGTTACAAGATAGTTATGTATGTAACTTAGTTACGACGTAACTAATTATTTTAGTTACGGCGTAACTTTAGTTACAACGTAATTAATTTATTTAATTACGCCGTAACTATGTCGTGGCCTATAAATACAGCCCTAAATCTGCATTTTTGAGTATCTCTCTTCACCCCTCTCTTTGGGGTCGATTAGGACACCACTCCAGGGAATTTTCCAAAGAGTCCGAAGCCAGTTTTGAAAGAAGAATTCACTCGCAATCATCATCATTATTAGCTCTACATCAAGTAATTTGTATCAAACATTATGTTCAATTCAATTTATGATTTATTCATTTTGTTGGTATGATTTATTATATGTTTGGCTAAGCACCCCTGTGCCGCCTAGTTATAATTCTTTAATTGTTTTGTTTGCATTTACTTTACTTCCGTACAATTATTTCTAAGTGTATGCATGCATGGTTTATTGGTAGCCACCCTTGGTTCGGTAGTTTTGAATGGCGGTAGAGGCCAATTGCCTAGGAGATATGACCAACTGACCCTAGGTGAGCGGACTGAGACGGAAAGGGTAAGATATGACCAACTGACGACCCTTTCTACTTGTGCGATTTGACCAACTGATCACCTATCGTTTGGATGAACTTAAGAATTAGCGGGTGAGTGTCTAAGTTCCTAACGGCCGGGCACTCACTATTATAAATCTAGCATGTAGCGGTACTTAATGACTCGGCTTAGAGGACCACGAACAACAGGACTTATGACGGTGCGCCTGATTTCTCCTGTGGTGGCATCTTTGCTGATAGGTTAGGGAGAATTGACCAAATGCTGTCCTCTCGACTTTGACCCCACCTGAAGTAATTGGAAGTAAGTAGACGTAGACATAACTAGCTAGGAGGATTAACTAGGTTAGCACCACTCTCCTTCTCTTGCCTTTATCTGCTTTCCTTTATTTCCTTGTTTTATTAGTTATTTTTATTATTTCAATCTTAAAGCAATTAAAATCGTGACTTAGACTTAAGTTAATTTCCAATCCACGTAGCTCTTGGGACGACCTCGGTTTTACCGAATACTACACTACACACGACCGGGTACACTGCCCGTTAGTGCATTAAGGTAGACCATAGGTATAGCGAGACACTATAATATTAAGACCTGGTTTGTAAAACCTGCATCATTGCCTCTTTTCCCAACTCTAGCACTTCACAGCTTAAGAGCACCACAAGGATGAATAGGAAGTTGCGACGTAAGAAAATAACAATAAAGACCTCTGAAGTAGAAGAACACCTTAGGACTTTGAATAAAACTCATGTTACTCCCACTTTAGATATTACGTCTGACAAATGTAATGGAAAAAGTGATGTAACGAATGCTAAACCTTTAAGTACTTTAAATGTTATGTTTGAAGCTTCTTGTGTTGGTTGTCGCAAAAGCATGTTTTCTGGTTGTCATGGTAAATGTGTTGCTAATGCTATCTTATCTCGTAAGCGGAATAATAGAAAACGGAATACCTCTAGGCCCACTAATGCTTCTAAGTCTGTGCTAGGTAAACCACCCTCTAGTATTCCTGCTACGATCATTGATGTACCCATAGAACCCCCTTCACCTCCTAGGAAGAACTAATCACCTAGTGCATTCACTAAGACTAAAGCTAAGACTAGTTGAAGATGGCAGAAATGGTTACAAAATACACTTGGCTTTAAATGGATTACTAAAATCATAAACATGTGTTTCAGCTTTATAATGTATCGAACCCTCTAACTCTTTGGGTTCCACCTCTAATTCTATTCCACCTATGTCATTTGTGTGTAATGCAGGTGATACAGATCATCCTCTGGGTTGTTGATAGCAGATGTTCCCGACACATGACAGGAAATCTTAAAATGTTATCAAACTTTGTTTCAAAGTTCATTGGCACTGTCAGATTCGGGAATGATCACTTCGCGGCTATCATGGGCTTCGGAGATTACATCAATTGAAACATCGAAATTAGCAGAGTTTATTATGTGGAAGGTCTCGCTCACAATCTCTTTTCAGTCGGTCAATTTTGTGATGGAGATTTGGAAGTTGCTTTTAGGGAGAAAACTTGTTTCATTCGTGATCTACAAGGAAACGATCTTATGTCTGGTCAATGCACATCAAGTCTTTACACAATCTCCATGCAAGACATTATTTCTTCATCTCCCATATGTCTACTTTCTAAGGAAACCGCTACTAAATCCTGGCTATGGCACCGTCGTCTCTCACATCTAAACTTTCAAACCATAACCAACCTTGCACGTTTCAAACTTGTTGAAGGTCTTCCAAGATTTCGGTATTCTAAAGATCATCTATGCTCAGCTTGTGAACAAGGGAAAAGCACTCGTGCTCACTTTCCTTCAAAGGTGGAACACAGCTCTCAGCATGTGCTTCATCTTCTTCACATGGATTTGTGTGGTCCGATGCTTGTGCAGACAATTAATGGCAAACACTACATTTTGGTAATTGTCGATGACTACTCAAGATGGGCTTGGGTTTATTTTCTTCGAACTAAAGATCAAGCTCCACAGATGATCATCACCTTTCTCACGAAAATTCAAGTTCAGCGCCGGAACACAGTCAGACAAAGGAACTGAATTTGTGAATCAAACTTTACGTTCTTATTATGAGAAAGTGGGAATTGAACATCAAACATCCATTGCACGTAACACCGTAACAAAACGGAGTTGTTGAAAGACTAAACCGCACGCGTTAGTGGAAGCGCAGAACGATGTTGATAAATGCAAAACTTCCAGATTACTTGTGGGCTGAAGCCGTATCTACTGCATGCTACACTCAAAACCGTTCAATGATTACTAAAGGCCACAACAAAACACCTTACAAGCTTATCCACAACCACAAACCGAATCTCAAACACTTTCATGTCTTTGGATCCCTTTGTTATCCAAATAATGATCGTGATGACTTTGGAAAGCTCAAGGCTAAAGCTGACATTGGAGTCTTTGTTGGATACTGTGAAAATTCTAAAGGATACCGGATTTGGAATCGTCATACAAGGGAGATTATGGAAACGATTCATGCCAATTTCGATGAGGTTACAGAGATGGCTTCTGAGCAAAATAGCTTGGAACCCGGACATAACCGTCTAAACTTCCCCCAAACCCCATCATCACCGAACCAAGCTATACACTTACTTGACGCCAAATAGAACAGCTATTTGCTCCTCTCGCTTAGTGATGATATTGATCAATGTGCTCCAGATGTATCAAATGTTTCCGCCGCTTAACTCGATAATAATCCAATACCACACCTAAACAACAACAATCGTTGAAGAAGCACCTCCAATTGATTCTACAACAAAATTTAACAAACCGAATCCAATGACACTGAACCATCTGATGATCTTCTGAATCAAGAAGTACCTACACCTGCAGATTATGATCCAAATGCGTTCTTCAATCCTTTTGCTAATGAAACTGCCACTTCTGATGTTACGGAATCATCTACAAGCCATTTGAATCCTCCTAATCTGCACAATGTATTTCAACATCAACCCTCCACACATCGTTGGACTAGAGACCATCCTCTTGTGAACATTATTGGAAAGCCAAATCAACCAGTCATAACTAGACAACGCCTTCAGACTGACGGTGAACATTGCATTTATGCACTCACCGTCTGCCAAGCTGAACCCAAAAATATTAAAGAAGCCATGACATATGACAACTAGGTTGAATCCATGCAAGAAGAACTTAACTAGTTTAAACGTCTTGAAGTATGGGAATTGGTTGCAAAACCAACAAGGGTCTATCTTATTGGTCTGAAATGGATTTGGAAAAACAAGTTGGATGCTGAAGGTACGGTTATCAGAAATAAGTCACGTCTGGTGGCTAAGGGTTATAGACAAGAAGAGGGGATTGACTACAAGGAATCATTCGCACCGGTTGCTAGACTTGAGGTCGCTCGATTTTTCTGGCATTCGCGCTCACATGAACATCACGGTCTTTCGATGGACGAAAACCTGCTTTTCTAAATGGTAATCTGAAAGAAACAGTCTATGTTAGTCACCGTAAGGATTTGTTGATCCGAGTTCCCTAATCACGCCTACAAACCAACAATGCTCTACTACGGTCTCAAACAAGCCCCTCGGGCATGGTATGATAAGTTGTCATCCTTTCTCATCTCTCATAACTTCGTCAAAGGATCGGTCGACCCAACACTATTCATACAATATCAAGGGGAACACAATTTAATCGTTTAAATTTATGTGGATGACATCATATTTGGGTCAACACATCTAAAGTTCTCAAACGCTTTTTCAAAACTTATGAAAACATATTTTGAAATGTCCATGATGGGTGAACTTACATTCTTTCTAGGACCACAAGTTCATCAATCACCCCGTGGTATTTTCCCGAGTCACCCAAATATGCCTGTTGAAATTTTAAACAAACATGGAATGTAAAACTGTGATACCTATGCCACAACCATGGCACATACCAAGAAACTGACGCCGATTTGCATGGGAAATTGGTTGACCCTACCAAATAATCGAAGTATCATTGGGTTTCTCATGTATCTAACAGCCAGTAGACCTGATATTGTATTTGTTGTATATCTTTGCTCCCTTTATCACCAAGACCAATCAAACTCACCTCTTTGAGGCTAAAAGAATCCTCCGATACATCAAGGGAACCATTAATTTGGGGATCTGGTATCCGAAGGATTCCGGTTTTGAACTAATAGCTTTTTCGGCATTACATCGATCACATGAGTTGCTTAGATTCTTGAAAAGTACTTTAGGTGCTCTACAATATCTTGGTGATAAACTGGTGTCATGGCAATCGAAGAAGCAGGATTGTACATGGTTGTCATCAACGAAGCGGAATATGTAGCCATGTCGCATGTTGTGCTCAAGTCATTTGGATGAGAACACAACTCAAAGACTATGGTTACGATTTGATGTAATCCCATGTACTCGCGACAATCGAAGTGCTATTGCAATCTCGTGCAACTCCGCCCAACATTCAAATCGGCACTTCGATCTTCGATACCATTTCATAAAGGAGCATATGGAAAAGGGTAGTGTTGAATTATATTTTGTGGGTATCGATATCAATGGCAGACCTTCTCACCAAAGCCTTAGCTCCTGCTAGGTTTACCGAGTTGGTCCACCGGATTGGTATGAGGTGTTTGACTCAGAGGAACTGACGAACTTTTGACACATTCTTAAAACCAGTCAAACACCAAAACCTCTTTTGTAGATATTTTATCAAAAACAAAATACAAAAATATAAAATTTATAAAATAAAAAAATATTCTTCTATCTAAATTTCTTTCAACATGGCAAGTACAAATCTTCCGTCAACACTTTACTCTTTCAAACATTTCAATATTTTTACGGTCAAGTGTTGAGGGGGAGAATGTAAATATTTTCTGTTTCATAAAACCTTGTACTTGCATGTTTGTTAGGAATTATAAAATTCAGTCGTTAAAGAGTCGGTCACCTCAAGTATATGTATTCGATAGAAAGCTCGTAGTCGTAGACAAGTTATGTTAGTAAGTAGTTTGTTTAGTAACACCGTGGAGGACGGACGGGTCTTTACCCATTGTATGCCTGATCCACAGCTCGTAGGTGGTTTATTTGTAAGACACTATAAATACCCTCTACCTCCCAAGGTAGAGGGTTGGAGCTTCAATACCATTTTTCTTTGTTTCACATAGTTCCCAACTCTCTTCCCTTTCTCTCTCTAGAACTTTCTCTCTCTAAACCTTGTTAAACGCCTCATATGATTATGGTTTAATGTGTTTGTGAAATCCTATATACTACAATTGGTATCAGAGAGCCAAGGTTTGATCATCTCTCTTACATATCCTTGGATTTCTAGTGGTTTTATATGGTTTTTGAGTTTGAGAAAGTTTAGTGGTTTTTGCATCATTTGGATCATTTCTAGTGTTAAAGTTTGAATTTTGGGTGTACTTTTGTGTTTAGAATCATTGTAAGTGCTTGGGTTTTGATTTGGTAAGCTTGAATCACTGTGGTTGAGCTTGTTTTGGATTGAAAAGTGTGTTTTAGAAGTTTTTCTTGCTAGCGACTTGGTTCTCGTTTTAATTTTCATCGTAGCAACTTGCTTCAATAAAAGTTAGCGAGTTACAGTGTTAGTTGTTAGCGACTTGACCCTAGCGACTTGTCTATTGAGACAAGCCGACAAATAGTACAAGTTAGTGGCTTCTCCACTACGGCTAGCGACTTGGTGAGGTTAGCGACTTGGATCTTAGCGAGTTGCTCTTTAGCGACTTGGACCGTGGTAGCTTACTTGGTGCTTTAGCGATTTGTGTCCGACTTGGGTCTTAGCAACTTGGGCTTAGCGACTTGGTTCAATAACTCTTAGCTTAACTTGGGTGATTTCGCTTGTAATACGGTTTTCTCTTGATTTAGTAAAATCCGTGAAAGAATCTATTTCCCGGTTTAATCATAGAGTTATAAAATCCCGCTTAATCTGTTAACATGTCTACCAACGTACCTACAATCATCTCCACAGTTGCTGAGGATGTTCAAGCACCGGTTCTCGATACTCGCCCACCCATGCTTGACAGAACTGACTACGACTCTTGGGCTCAACGAATCGATTGTCTTGTCTTGAAAGGAAAATGGGGTCAATATTCTCAAATCAATTGATGAAGGACCGTGATCGATTGAGACTACAAGAGACATAATTGATACCGCTGCAGATGGAACCATGATCTTTGGATTGGACAGACCAAAGACGCATGATGAGCTCATGATAAGGAGAAAAGAGATTCGATGTCTTGATATCGTGGCCTCAAACATCATACTACTGTGGTCTTCCAAAAGACATCTACAAGCTTATCAATCACAACATAAAACCGGCCAAGGCAAGTGTGGGATGATGTCAAGATGTTTCTCTCGTGTTCTGTATTAACCAAGGAAGATAGAGAATCACAATCAGTATGATGAGTTTAAGCATTTCAAGATGAAACCAGATGAGAGTGTCTATGAGTACTACGTGAGATTCCATAAGCTTGTGAATGATATGAGGAACATCAAAATGACCATGCCAAACATTCAACTGAATTCAAAGTTTGTAAACAACATGAATCTCGAGTGGCACAAATTTGTCACCTCTGTGAAGCTAACCAAAGGACTAAAGAATACAAAATATGAGCAATTGTATGCCTTCCTTCTTCAGAATGAGAGGCATGCTATGTTTGAAAAAAGGATTCTGGATCAGCTCAAAACCAATCGGGAGAAACAAGCTCACCAAATGATTCTACAGCTTTCTACACCAATGTTGGTATTACCACCAAAGCATCTCAAGTCATACCCATGGGTAATGGTAGTTACAAGCTCATCCCTCGATCCAAAGATATAAGCCTCCGACTCAAACACACTCATGGAAAACTTCATCAATCAACTGTCTCTCATGGTTATTCAAAACATGAAATCTCTCCCACACACCAACAATAACCTCATAACAAAGATCCAATCCACACAATCAAGCTACTGTCGAGATGGGAAGGTTGTGGTGCAACCACTCAAGAAAGGCAAGTATGAACATGGAAGAGGTGGAGTTGGTAGAGGATATGTAGCAAATCAGAATCATGGAAGGAATCCAAATCGTGAACAAGCAAAGCCAGCCAAATGCTACAACCGTGGTGGTGAGGGACACATTGCTAGGAACTGCACATCTCCAAACGCCCACGAATGCGTAATACTTCAGACAAGATGTTGCTCGTGCAAGCTCAGGATAATGGTGCAGCTTTGGATGAAGAGGATTTGTTGTTTCTGCCGAGGGCAATGCCAAGACATATGATGCAGATGTGGATGAGCAGCCAATTCAGGAAATAGGTCACAATCATTAGAATGCCTTTCAAGTCAGCCGATGGTGATGCATACGACTCGACGTCGATGATGAACCTATCGCACAAACAATTTTCATGGCTAGCATTTCTCCAATGATCTCCTAAGGTCTCATCATCACGCAAAGCTGGTTCATCCAAAGAATCAATCATCTCAGAGGTATTAAAACTATATGATGAAGTTGATGAGCAAAAGATGCATAATAAAGTACAATCTCTTGAAACTTATGAATCAGATATTGATGATGAGGGTAATAGCAATACTGTCCCATATGATCAATATGTGATGCAAAGTGAATGTGAGGTTGTACCAAGTAATGCATCTTCCGCAATCAATAATGACTATGTTTTTGATGAATACACCGCATGTGCCCCAGATGATTATGTGATCTCTCGAACCTAATGCCTATAAAGAACAAGTTGCTATTTATGAACAACGTGCTAAGTTTGAGTTGACCACCCGTGAGCAGGAAATGGATGACCAAATGCGTACAATTATTAGAAAAAGTAACTTTAGAGAAGAAGTCTTAAAACAAGAGTTAAACTCCTTACAATAAAAGCTTTCTAAAACTGCTAAGCAAAAACAAGAACTTCAAGAAAATGTTAAAATGCTTAAGCAAGAATTCAATGCTAAGGAATCAAAACTTTTGAATGATTTCTCCGATCAAAAAACTTTGAAAAACAAGCTTGAAAATAAGTTATACATACAAGGGAATACCATTCAAACTGCTCACTTGATCACTAAGCATAGAGTCTTAAGCGATAAGCATAGCATTCCCCTTGTTGTGGAACCTAATCCCGAGGTTGTTAAAAAGGCTAGAGCAGCTCATAATGTAATCTATGATGGTAATGAGATTCTTAAACCTAGACAGAAACCTAGTTGCGTTGAGTGCCCTGAGGAAGATAGAAAATTAGATGATGCATCTAGGGTGAAAATGAATAAGAAGCTCAAGATCCTAATGTAAAGAGAATAACATAACGATCAAACCCCATGATTACAAAAAGGAAAATTGGATTTCCTTGAACAATTTTAAGCCTCAAACGTTGTTAACACCCAACAAGTGTTCGAAAAAGGATTTAGATAAGCAAAAAGTAGAGAATCTTGTTGTAACAAACCCTCCTCTTAGGAAAATGCCTCAGCGATCTGTGTATCCTCCGAATACACCAATGCATTTAGTTCCTAGAACTATTGCCACTAAAAGCAAGACCTTAATCAGTCAATATGTTATTTTTCAATTATTTGTTGATTTTGAGAAAACTTGTAAGAAAAGGATCACACCCACTGGGATAACTGAAGGGGAAAGGGGTTTTGAGCAAACTAAAGAATGCTATTTAACTGAGGTGTTAGGTTCCTAGTTTTACAACACAAGCATCAAGAGAAGAAATAGAGAGGCGGTTGAACAATAAACCAAACACACACACACACGATATAAGTAAACGGTTATGCGTAGAATATGTGTGAAAGAAATAAATTGAACAACCAACCCTCAAGTGAGGGTTTACATGAGGTATTTATAGGAGGGAAGCTAGGGAAACACTCCTAGTTCCCATCCTTTTCCTTATTGGACTAGGCCTAGGCTTATGGGCCTTCTACATAAGCCTAAGGCTAATTACTAACATAAAGGCCATATTAAGCTAACTATTACATATAAATTACTAACACTTGTATTAAGGTTTAGGAGTGATTCCAACAATCTCCCCCTCAAGTGTTGGTGATGAATACAAACGGTGAAAGTGCTGATGTAATAGTAGCTTTGACATCTTCTGACATTCTTCTTTCTTGTGAGAAGAATTGCCTTGATTTTGAACAATCTCCCCAAAGTAGAGAAATCGCTTTAAACAGCTCGCTTTGACGCCATCATAATCTTTGTTCTTTGAACATTGTTCTTTGTGATGGTAGTGATAGTATGTTGTTGTTGTCCGCATCAAGTCCGCCAGTGTCTGCTTCGCCGCTCCAATGTCTCCACGCCATTCTTCAACATGCTCACACGCTCTTTAACGCTGGAATTCAGATCGATGAAGTTCTTTAAATCTTTAAACTTTGTAGATTCTTTGATTGACGTAGAATCATTCTGACTTTTGTGTTGCCTTTCGAGAGAACTTCCATTAGTGATGATGTTGGCATGAGCATGTGAAGAATCTGCACGATCGTTCCGGCCCGAGCTTCCATAAGAGGAAAACATGAAAAACAGTTAGTAATAAGCGGATTCCGCACTTACAAGTTTGAACTTCGAGAGTGTTAACAGCATAGTGTGAAAACACAACTCTAATTCTTACAGAGGCCGCTCAACCGAGTCCCACAAGTGAGATAACACGATGTACCGAAGTACATCTACGGTTCAGCTGAGTCGTTGAGGTACACCGGCATCACCTCACGCATCAGTAGACCGCTTGAGACACACTGCGTAATCCACGGGAGTTACCGAAGTGACCTGGGCCGTGGCTGTTTGATGTTGACCCGGCGTGAGTTTTCATTCAATCACTGAGGATCACAGATGTGAACCCCTCATAAATGTTCTTGACAGATTGCTAAGATCTGTGAAGGACTCGATAACGCACTACACACGATGTTCTTATTGTTGAACACCAAGTGATGAAATGTCAAGTGTACCTAAGAGATCTTTTGATGAATCTCGTGGCTCTAGACTCAATAGTGCGCTTTTGGTTTTCCTGAGCGGAGACTAAGGAGAGGGTCTCCTTCTTCAATACCAGCGATCTCTAAGAGAAAGCCAATAGATTACATAGGGTTCCCTGTGAGAATGAAACAAGCTTCTGTTGAGAGAAACTTGAGTGGCTAAGAAGGTTTAGTGCATGCGTCACTGGGTCCATGATGACTGGTATGTGCTAAAACACATACCTTTTCTATATCAAAATAGACCCAAAATAACCAAGAAAGAGCCGTTTATTGCTAATATTTGTGGTTTTCTTGAGTTTATGCTTGTGCAGGTACGGATATGTAAAAACACGCAAAAAGGAACCAAATCAGACGTAAATCCGAGCACGAGAGATTAAAAGAGCTTAAGTCGACCCGGAAGATCAAAATTGAGCATTAATGAAGATTTTATTCTCCGAGGATGATTTTTGGAAGTTTTAATCAAGTTTGAAGAAATGTCAAAAATGACCCCTCAAGTTTCAGAAGTTGCAAAATCAACCCTTGGATTATTTGAGATTGACAAGAAAGGCCCTTGAAGAATATTTTCAGAATTTACAGTTTGGCCCCTGAAGTTTCAGCTTGTACATGTTTAGACCTTATGTTTACTCTTGGATCCATCATTTGTCCAAAATCCATTTACACTAAACCTAGGCCCATATTATTATCCAAGCCCAAACCCAAAATGCATATATACCCGGTCCACTTAACAAACCCACCAACCCGTTTAATAATCCCACCCGTTAAACCATCTAGACCCGGTCAACAAACAACCCAAGTCAAAATATAATAAACAAATCCATCCATTACCAAACGCGCCTAAACTAGAAATACCCATTTACGCCATTACCTCCTCCCACCTTTTACCCGGTTCTCACACAAGTTACCCACACTTAAAGAGTTGAAGCCTCGACACATGTCAGAGGTGTGCACCAAGGGGATAGCCAGCGTGGTAATTTGGAGCAATCTCATTGGGCGAAACACATCATCCAAGTGATCCAAGGGTGTAGAATGGATATGGTGACAAGATGATGAATCAATGGTTGATATTTGAGCATCTAGGAGCTTCTGAATGGGATCCCAAGTCTTCCAAGCATCTGCTATTTATACCCCATTCCCTCACAATGTAGAATTCGTCCAATCTCTTAAGCTTTAGAGAGATTTTGACCATTCATCTGCCATTGCTCTTTAATCTTTTAGAAGTTGTAATTTCATTTTAAAGTTGTAAGCAATCTTTTGATTAATGCAAATTTACTTTTCAGTTTGTTACATGAATTTCGCCAATACTCATTTGATTGTTAAACTTGTTTTAAGCTTGTTATTTCAATCATTTTAAACTCACGTAAGCCTATCTAAGCTTCGTGGAGTGATAGTTGCTTCAGTTTTCTCTTAAAATTCCATTTTGCAAAAAAGTCAACTCGGGTCAAAATTTGAGAGTTAATCCATTTTAGATAATTTCGCTTTCAACTTGTTAAGATGTTGAGTTTTTGAGTTAATTTGAGTGTTTACATCTAGTTTATTCGTAATTCATCGCTTTAAAACCGATAATGCATTTGATATGTTTTAAGGGGTGTTTGGATTGTGTAGTTATTTGAAGTTTAAAGTAAATTCTCTAGTTGAATTTGATACAGCAAGGTTTGGATCTCATGTTCAATTCATTTCACCAAGGTCTCAAGGTTTCTTAGTGCTAAATTGTGTTTTTAAGGTCAAAATCATTTCTGTCTAAAGTTCACTTTTCTGTCCTAATCATTGATATTCAGTAGAGCATTTCATTGTCCAAATCAGTTATGTGTGTGGTTTAGTATGTTTTATTTGATGATCTAGTAGCCGTGTTAATCTTTGTTTAGCTTGTTTAAGACTGCTTGTGTACTTTCCTCGTTGCATCGCTTAGCTATAAGTTCCAATCCATAGCCATTTGTTCTAGTTTTAGCAAAGGAATATAATAGTTTAAGTATGATTGTTAGTTAGTGTTAGATTAGCTATGCTTGTTTTCTATTAATCTAGGATCACCGAAAGTTAAATTTTTAGCATTTAGGAGCTTAGTTGTTTAGCTTAATCAAGTCTACTTGTCTCCTTCATGTCTCAAGTTGCATCGCCAGCACCATAAGTCCTAAATAGTCCTTTAGTGTTTGATCTCTAATTTCTTAACCACTAGTCCTAATTGGCTGAAATTTGGTACAAGCACTCTCTGGTTGGTAGACTAGAGATTTCCATCCTTGGTTCTCAGTTTGACTTATTGAATAAGCAGTTGCAACAGCTTACAACAGTGGGTCAGTAGAAGTTTTGCTAGAGTGAGTATAGCTTAAATCATTGGTAGTTTGCATCATATAAGTTAGGATGGCTGCTATTAGTTGGAATTAGCTTATTATAGCATATATTAGCTTAGATTACTTGTGTGATAGCTTAATTCACATCTAGCTTTTATTTTAGCTTATTTCATATCGGTTCTGACTTTCATATCTCTCACATAAGCATCATATTTCTTATTTTTCATAGATTTAGATTAATATTTTAGAATTTTTCCGGAGTTTTTTCATAATTTTTTGGTTCTTGTTTGCTATTTTTCTCAATTTAAAATAGTTTTTAATCCTTTAAATAGCTTTTTATTACAAATAATTAGAAAAAGTTCCAAAAATAATTTTTCAATTTTCCCAGTTTAAGAAAAATATAAAAAGCATAAAAAATATTTTTCCATATTTTCCCCTTTTATTTGGTATTTTTCACAATTTAAATTAGGTTTAAATAGATTTAAATTTGTAGAAAATAGAAAAATAATCAGAAAAATAAAAAATTAGTTTTGAAATTCTTAGGATATTTTAGATTTTATAAAAATAGTTTCATAATTTTCCCTTTGATTTTCCTAATTTTTAGTATTTTAATTAGTTTTATAAGTAAAAAAAATAGATTTTAATTCAAATAAAATCCAGAAAAATCCTAAAAAATAGTTTTAATTCTTAAATAGTTTTCCATTTACATTTTTAGAGTAAAAGTAATTTTAGATCATTTTTAGGATTTAGAATAGACGTAGTTGCATTTTATTCGCGTTTCGTTTTAATCGCGTATTTAGGATTTCCCGTAGTGTAATTTCCCTTTTATGCTTCCCTTGCCCCGTAGTTTAGATAACTTCAATTTATCCCCTTTTCTCATTCAAATCCCGATATTCGTGACGTGAGTTGGAAATTTCATTCAACCCTCGTTCGGAACGATCTCGGTGCTCAAACCTAACACGTTTGAGTTACCCGTAATACTACTACACTTCTCTTATTGGTTTTAAATCGCTGTCCGAACTGCTTAAGTTTACGGTGTTAGTCATTCACAAGTGGCTAGCTTGTGTGAGATAACTGGCGGTTTGGTATCTGCAAGGAATCAATTTTTAAAATGGGCCGGAGGGCTTGTAAGAAGTTTTCGTATTCCGCCTCAATCGTCGGTGCATTTGAAGATCCTTCCTCGTGAAATTATCATTGATATTTGTACATATCCCTTTTATAAAAACCCAAAAATATTTTCCTTTTCAAAATTTGTTTTCCTTTTATGTTTGCTTTTTCTAAAAACCCAAAAATATTCTTCTTTATCCTCTAAACCGTCAATTCTTTATCTCTTTACCCTCTTATTCGTATAATTCTTATCGATGTCTTCGTCTTACCATTATGGTTGTCAATGGTGTAGGGGACCTCAAAATGGTGGAACCTGTAGCATTGTGAATACGGGAAACGAGTTTGTCTACGACCAACATCCCTACAATGAAACAACCGATTTCCTTAACCAATCCCCATACCATGAGACGGAGTCATACTCTTGTGAGTATCATGAGGTCCTCACCAAGGTTTTCAATGTCAAGCCTAATTTAACAATACAACCTTTGGTTATGAACCTTATCCATATACTTCACCAAACCCGCCACAACAATCATAACAAGTATATGTGGAGGTCCGCACTTTAATTTCGATTGTCAAATGCAGAATCCAATTGTTTACGAGCAAGTTCCTTATGACTATTCTTATGACCCACCTCCACAATACCAAGAAATTCAACCACATCCTCCGATAATTTCTCCGAATTCAAAGATGTCTTAAAATACTCAAGAATTTGTTAATAAACATGTCGAAGATCGAGCCGCCTCGCAACGAAAGATCTATGTTAGAATTACTCAGAAGAAAACGAAAGCGTACCGCATTGAAAATGTCTCAAGAGATTCAAATTGAAGAAAAAGCACTTGAAAGATGGCTCATGGCTCGAGACTTACATTGATGATGATGATGAGGATTCCATCCAAATGAAAGAATATTATGAAAGTTTGTCGGCCGAACCCACCCCCGCTTTCGAGCCTTTCATTTCCGACTTCCCCTTCACTCACACCGCTGAGAGAAGTGACGCCATTTTGGAAGAGGTCGATGATTCTATGTCTTCGATAATTGTTGAACCCCAGGATTCTCTCATAATGGGGACGGTGAAGCACTATTCCGGAAACGGAATCTTCTAGTGTTGAGCCTTGACCCAATCCTGCTGAGTCCGAGGATGTATCTGATAGTGACCGTGATTCGCTTATGTGATTCTTTGACATTTCCGAGGTTACTTGTGGATTTTCTCAAATCCTCTTTTGAACTCACTATACCTTTTGGCGGTTAACCTCTTTTCGAAAGATTGAGTCCGATCTCAGAGACCACAATCAAGTGGCGGATATTGCTAGCTCGCAGCACACCACTTGTCCCATCTCTCGTGGTTCGACGCTTCCGCCATGTGATGTTATGCAAGATGAAGAAAGTGATGAATCCACATCAAGATATTATGGAGATTGATGAATTGACTAAAGTGGTTGAAGACGATATTCTTGATGATCCGACTTATGATTCTGATATGGAAGAAATCACTTATTTCTTTTCGATGATCCAATACCGCCGTGTATTGAGAGTGACTCCGTGCCACCATCAAGATATCCTTTTTTCAAAGCTTGCTTAATGATGATTCTCCTTCCCTTCTGAGTCCACCCCTCACTTCTATCCTCATGGCTTCCACATGTAAAACAAGATTTTCAACCCCGGATACGCAATGATGAGTTTTATGCAAAAAATGTTTATCCGAGATAAGGGCGATCCTCGATGCCTTCGTGATGAGCTTTTGAGTACCACTTTCTATACCACGGGCCCACTTTGAGTAGCCTTTTCTATCGGCCCTTCATCCGGCCCGCTCGCAAAACCACACCGGATGGATCGATCTTTCATATGCCTTATGTGAGTTTGGGAGTCATTCCTTATGCGCTTGGAGTCTCACATTTTCTTTCCCTCCCAAAACCACCCAGCCTCATTCTTTCGAATGAGGACACCGCTTGACCCTCGTATCTCTACCATTTCTTCCCCAAGGACAAATGACTCCGGGACGAGTCGCTAGCCACTCGTGACCAAAAAACAAGATGGGAGGCAACCCCATGCTTATCTCTATCTTCTTTCTATTTTCTAATGTGACGCCAAGCGGGTCCGCTTCTTCATTTCTGTTTGGTTGTTTGTGATGTTGTGTTTAGATTTTGCCGATATGAAGACTCTCGCCTAAGTTTGTCATTTTCTACCGAAGTTTCATGATCGAGCGCCGATGGAAATCCGATCCTAATCTTATCCACTAACGCTTATCTTCGGAGCATACTTAATAAACCGCTTTTAGATTGCATATTCTTGCTTGCTTTAAAACATTGAGGACAATGTTTCGCTCTAGTCCGGGGTAGTAATCTTCGATTTGATTTGACCAAGACTTGCTTATTTTGTCGATACTCTCAACCCTGCCTTAGAAAATGAAAAAACAGTAAAAATGAGCAAAAATTTAAAATTTTTGAAGCTTTTGTTAAGTCCTTTTGATTGAAAAGTTTGCTACTCTCAGATGTAGCTATAAAATGCTAACTCTAGCTCACAGGCCAAGATTTTGCAAGTTTCGAAAGTGACTTTTATGCTTACAATTTTATTTCATTAGACGTAAGCATTTGCTAAGTTGATTCATATAAAACCGTCAAGCTACTCCTCACACAAGCTAGCCACTTGTGAATGGCTAACCGTAAGAAGCTTAAAACCGCTTAAAACACAAATACAATGAAGTCCCGAGAATAGAATGAATTCCCTCGTCGTTAAGTCCCACGAGACTCAATGGTGCAAACACTAATTCAGATGATAGAATGATCACTAAGGATAGTGATCAGTAGGTTTGGATTGATATTATACTACCGATTGGAATGGAATTGGAAATGCATTGGAAAGCTCAACAATCGATGAGACAACGTGAATACGACGTTTAAAAAACTACTAATGATACTAATAAATAAAGTGATATCTAAGAAATAAAAGACCTAAAAATATAAAATGACATTTTTGAATCCTAAAATAAAATAAAATTATTAGAAAAATAAAATTATTTTTACAACTATTTAATTAATTATTATTAATTAAAAACTATTTTAAACTATTTAATAATAACCTAAAAAAAAGAAAATATGAAATAAGGCTAGAAAAATAAAATTATGATTGGGAAAAATCTAAAATATTATAAAACTAATTTTAAACTGAAATATATTTTTTATACTTTTTAATTATTTATTACTTCATAATTATTATTTAAAATACCTAAATACTAGAAAATATAAAATAAACCTGGAAAATGAAATTTCAACTTGGAAAAATCTAAAATATGATAAAACTAATTTTAAAACTGAAAATATATTTTTATGCTTTTTAATTATTTATTACTAATTATTTAATACTTTTAACTATTTAAAATTCTAATAAATACTAAAAAGATAGAAAAAAATGTGAAACTTTTTCTAAAAATAACTTAAGGTGACAGAAAACTAATAAAAATATAAAAACTAGATTTGCTTATTAAGAAGATGAAAAGAAAAATCAAAAAGCTAAAACCAATTAAATAAACACTATCAATCGCTTTTAAAATGAAGTTTTTCCTCGGATTGAGAACTACTTAAATACCTGAAAATATGAAACTTTAACAAACAAAAATTTTACAAATCACAAATAAGCTTTGAGAAGCTTATAGAGCTTATATTTTAAGCTCAAACAAGCTCACTAGCTGAAACAGAAGCTCAAAATAGATGCAAGATGCTACAAGCTACTCAAATGAAATTAGAAAACACAAAGAAGCATACTAATAAGCTAAAATAAGCGTGATAAGCACTTGTGATCAACACAGTAAATGGGACAAGGGTAGAGCTTATTAAAGCCTCTAGCAAAACAAGCTAGAAAAATGAAAACCAAGCTTTCAGACTTCAAGATGGCTTGGTTGGCTTTCCAAAGAACTAAGAATCACAAGATTTGACCAACAAATAAGCTCTGTGTGAGCTTATGTTTGAGCTTGTAAAATCAGGATCAAAACTCAGTAATACACCGAAGTGAGATGTGACAAATAAAAAGCTACTAGCAACCCTATTAAACAAGCCAAAAAGCCGAGAATAAGAACGGAATGAGAAGACAGCTAGGTGACCTTTCCAAAAAGCCAAGATCTGTCCACTAACAAGCTCGGTGAGCTTGTGAAAGTGGGACTTGAAACGGTGCACATGGCACAATTTTCAAACAAGTCCCAAAGGAAACTAGAAAATAAGCACTTAATAAGCCGATTCAAAGAAAACTAGCATTTTTCTAATTTAGATTAGCAACTAAACTTTGATATTCCAAGAGCTTATATCCTAAATCTTAATAATAAAAACACAAAGGAAATCCTAGAGTTTATTCAAAACAATTCAATGAAAATTTTGACTTTTTATCAAAACCAACAGAGTTGACTAATATGAACTTTGATTCACTACTACTCACTGATTTTGTTGTTTTAAGGTGTAATAAGACTATTTTGATCAATGATAACAACTTGTAAACACAAAATGATGACCATGAATCATTAAAACCCAACAAAGGACACACCCGCTTTGATCAAGAGAGATTTTGACTTTGCTTATGAAAATCGATTTTATCTTGCTTGCATTGACTAGTATGGCCAAGTTGAACACAAAACAACCAAAAGTGATAACACAAACACTCAATAACACAATTTAATTAGCAAAACCAAACAAGCCTTGATATAACGCTTTGATTATTTTCAAAGCTAAAACACAAATTT
>OU343225.1:254435469-254667855 GCA_910596185.1 Chrysanthemum makinoi
GCATCATGAGACACGCCCGGAATGTTGAAAAGGCTTGCAATGTATAGGACATTTTCAACGTGCTCATATGCATCTTCGTCCATGTTTCCTGAAAAAGGGTTAGCACGAAGCTCCCTCATAAATTGGTCTTTGATTTCGAAACGGACATCCACTCCAATTGCCGGTCTTACGAGACTCGGCCCTTGTCCCGCTCTTGTCAACGCCAAATATTCCTCAAGAGTGAGGTCATCGATGTTAACAACTTCTATGGTACCTGAAAACTTGAAATATGATCGTGAGAAAAGTTTAAAATGAAATTAAAGACTTAATATTAATCCTAAAATAACTCCCCGGCAGCGGCGCCAAAAACTTGATGCAAGTTTTACTGAGCAAGTCTTAATATTTATAATGTCTCATTATACCTATGGTCTACCCTAGTGCACTAACGGGCAGTGTACCCGGTCGTGTGTAGTGTAGTAATCGGTAAAGCCGAGGTCGTCCCAAGAGCTATGTGTGTTGGATTATTACTAATTCTAGGTGTCACGGATTAATAATGGTTTCGAAAGGGATTTAATTAATTAAACTACTAATGCAGAATAAAGAAAATAAAAGCAAATAAATGATAAAGGGAAATCAATAGAGGAGAGTGGTGCTAACCTAGTTAATCCTCCTAGCTAGTTATGTCTACGTCTACTTACTTCCAATTACTTTAGGTGGGGTCAAAGTCGAGAGGACATCATTTGGTTAATTCGCCCTAACCTATCAGCAAAGACGCCACCACAGGAGAAGTCAGGTGTCCCCACATAAGTCCTGTTGTTCCTGGTCCCCTAAGCCAAGTCATTAAGAACTTAGACACGCGCCCCCTAATTCTTAAGTTCATCCAAACGATTGGTGATCAGTTGGTCAAATCGCACAAGTAGAAAGGGTCGTCAGTTGGTCATATCTTACCCTTCCCGTCTCAATTCGCTCACCTAGGGTCTGTTGGTCATATCTCCTAGGCAATTGGCCTCTACCGCCATTCAAAACTACCGAACCAAGGGTGGCTACCAATAAACTATGCATGCATACACTTAGAAATAATTGTACGAAAGTAAAGTAAACGCAAACAAAACAGTTAAGGAATCATAACTAGGCCAGCACCAAGAGGTGCTTAGCCGCTCATATTAATCATGCAAACCAATTCAATATTCAAAGGTACGAAATACATGAATTGAAAGTAAAGAAATATAAAACGCTAATGCTTATCGTGAGGGGAGTGATTTATCCCTTGGAGACAAACTCCAGTATGCTCCTCTAGACCTGCCTTGAGTTTTTTCCCACGTTCTCTGAGTGTTGTGTGTGGAATGGAATGAATAGAAATGCTGGAATTTGTGGGGTATTTATAGGCCAGATCTGGGTTACAGCGTAACCCATATAGGAGTTACGCCGTAACCTTCTATTTCTTCATATTTTGCACTATATCTGCTGGTTACGGTGTAACCTTATGAGTGGTTACACCGTAGTCTTCAATAAACTCGGTTACGTCGTAGTTGATGCAGTAGTTACGGCATAAGTATCAGCGACGTGGAACCTCATTTGACCTAATATAGTTACGTCGTAACCTTTGGGAAGAGTTACGCTGTAACCTTCGGATAAGTGGGTTTTCTGAGTCACGCAATAGTTACGGCGTAATGTGAGTGACGAGTTACGCTGTAACTTCTTCAAAGTAGCATACTGTGATAATTCTTTGGATAATTCTCCTATTTCGCGTCTCTTTAGCTCCAATGCTCGTAATTTACCTGAAAGTGGAAAAAAATGGAAAACAAGTGTAAATCCATATAAATGATATAAATTACAAGCATTATCAGGGGAAATTGACACTTAATATTCAGGACTATTTGATGTTATCACTCATCAACAAAGAAACAAGGTGTAGTACTGACTGACTGCCTACTCACTGATGACATTAAAAGTCTCCAATCGTATTTACGTTACTAAGAAGCAGTGACCTTAGGCAAAGTCGGATTCATGGATGAAAAGTCTTCCGCCATACCAGTCAAGAAGACCAGAAGATCGGGCAGTGCTGGAAGTGTAGCAAGCGCTGGGAGTGCCCTGAAGTATCCGAAGAGGAATCTTCCCCGAAAAAGAAAATTTCCAACTAAGGGTGCCATTCCAAACCGGCACCTAAATTAGAGGATCAAGACTCCAAGGATACTGAAACTGATGAGGAGGTTCACTACTCAGAGTCATTCGATGATACAACATCACTAAAGATTGCTGATAAGCCAACTAGTCCCAAATCAGACAAGGGAAAAACTCCAGTTACAGAGCATGAAGAAGAGGAGAGTTCAGATGAAGAACCAAAGGACGAGGAGAAAGACTACCACAAAACACTGAAGCATCTAAGGATTCAACATGCTGCTACGGAATTTAACCTTCAACAAACTCGTGGCCCTGGAGGTTCAAGTGGTGGTGCACTAACCACACCTGTTTTTGATGCGGTTAATTAACCCGATATGGGAACTGGTACCACCACTCACGAATCAACGGAGCAACAGCAGCAAGAAGATGAAATCATCTTTGATTTTGAAGTAGAGGAAAAGGAGAAGGATGAAAAGATAACTGATGAAGACATTGAGGAAGCTGCTAGGTAAAGAGCTGAAGAGGAATCTCAAGCTAAACCAAAAGAAGAGGCTAGGGTAAAGGCTGAAGAAGAGGCTAAAGCTCCCAAAGAAGCTGATGATTATATTCTAGATAATCCTGAACACAACCCGAAAGAAACTTCTGAGCCACCAAAAGACCCTGAGCCTTCTCATGACTCATTATCTTCAGACTCGTCATCTCATTCATCTCCACCACCATCCAAAGATGCTACCACAAAATCCACATCCAGATCTGTCAAGAAACCGACCAACACTTGGGCATCACGTGCTAAGACCAAAATTGTCAAAGCTGTCAGGCAAGTAAGGAAACGAAACGTGGTCAACAAGAAATTCAATCAGCTGTTCGACAGACTAAACTTACTTCAAGACGTGATGAACGAGCTTTCGGATGAAAGAGAACAGATCCAGCAGTTTCTCAATCGAGACATACAGGGTGAAATGGACAAAATGATTAAGGATTACACTCACAACATCCTTCTCGACACTGTCCCTGGAGTCACAAGAGAGATGTTTGCCAGACAACTCTATCCGTACCTCATGTCATTGGTCAAGCATACCATGTCTAAAACCCCTGTGGTCATGGAAATCAAACCTGTTCCGTCTACTGTTGTCAGTGATGCAGAATTGATATCTAAGTTGGTTATTCAAATGTCAGAACGATCTGCAACATTCACTTCTGACGAAGCTAAACTCTTTGAGGCATTGCTGGAATATCAACTCAAAACATCGTGTAAAGAGTCAGCTGAAAGAGCTAAGCAACCAAGAGATGACGATGATGCAGAAAAGGATTCTGAGCCAAAACGTAAAAAGAAATCTGGCGAATCCTCTTCTATGCCTCCACCATCCCAAAGGACCACCACCACCAGAAGATCTTCACAACGTCCACCTGCTAGCGACAAACCTCAGGACTATGAGTCTCCACCACCAACGGAGAAAACTGGTGATCATTTCGAATACACCGGTGGTGATGACGAAGAGATTCCTGAGCCCCAACAACAACCCCCTTCTTCTACATCAACTAAGCAACCAGCATCATCCTCCAAGCCACAGAAGAAAAAGTCAACATCAGTTGTATCTTGGTTAGATGAAGATGACACTGCAAAATACGAATGGTTTTCAAAGCTTGTTGATGCAACCCCTCAATTACCGAAAGGCCAAAAACCGGTAGATGGTCGAACCATGGAGCATGTCAAGATTATTCAAGAAACGTTTAAGGTGAAGAAGATGACGAAAGCAGAGTTAAAACGAATCAAGAACGAGGCTTTTCAACTGCTTAAGGACAGCTCCGACAGTGCCATTGAATTCGAATATCATCTCGACAACATAGCATGAGCCATGTCCAACAATATTGATTGGCTCAACCCTGAATCAAACATCGACTTCACCAGACCTGACAAGGCTCCTTACTACACTGACTGGACCAAGCCACTACCCACCATTGGTCGACCTGATCAACAACGGATTCCCTACCTGTAATTCTTCAACAATGATCTAGAATTTCTTTAACACGGTAGCGATGTTAGCAAGACATACGCTACCTCACTCACCTTCCCCATCCTGGCAGCAGTCTTCTCCAATAATGTTGCCATCGAGGAAGAAGCCACACGAATGTTCGTTGATAATGTGGTTAATTATGACCTTGATGCACTGTATGGAATTCATCACTGGCCTGAACGAAGAAGAATCTACTACAGAAGCTGCCAGGTACTCAAATCTAACAAAGAGGTGTACAGTAACCAACGGATCATTGCCATAATGCATGTTAGCCTATCTACTAAGTGGGACTACTCATTTCTGAAGAAAATCGTAGTCAAACGCCAAGACGAACAGGAATATGACTTTTCTGAAGCGGATTTTCCAAGATTGTCACTCAATGACATTGAAGATATGTATCTTGCTAAGGTACAAGGTCAAATGCGACACTTCTCCACCAATATCCAGCTCCAGTACATCAAGTCATTGCTGATATTCATCAGAAGCATCGTTATCCAGGAACGTGTTGAAGACCTTCAACTTGCCGTGGAATCATACCAAAAACGTGTTAATCTCACAAAACCACTGCTAAACATTCCCGATATCAACCAACTGGCTCAGTACAACATTCTCAAGAAACCAAAGTTTGGTGTAGTCTACCGCAGTGAACTTCACCATAACTGTTTCATGGCATGTAATGAGCTTCACAAGTTTTGTGAACACACTTTGAAGAAGGTTCGGGATGGGTTAGTATATCGGTTAAAGGAGATTCATGAAGGCATCGGGTCAAGGAAGCGGTGGAATTCGATGGAAAAGAGGGATGTGAAGAAATTCATCACAAGGATTGATGAAAGGTTGTTTCGTCGCGATCAGATAAGGACTTTGGAAAGCTTCGTGGGTGGACGACCGAGTATCTCTCTAACAGGCTATCAACGTGGCGTTATAGATGGACTGCCTGGTACTCCTTGATTATTTTCTTGATTAATATTTGGATGTGTTGATCTTTATTATTAACTATGGCTTGTGCACACATAACAGTGTACAACCCGTACTTGTAATGAAAGGACCCTGTGGTACGTATTAGTGCCACAATCCTATAAAAGGAGCGAAAGCTATTTACTTTTTAGTAAAACTTATCAAAACTTTCATTTTTCAAAGTTTTGCTCAAAAGAACAAGTACTTCCCCTTATGTTTTCAAAACCTCAAAAGTTAATATTACTTGTTGAGGGGGAGTATTTGCTAAAAAATCTTTGTTCACAAATTGTTCTTCTTGGAAACTTCCCATAAAACTCGAAATAGACATATTAGAAATCAAAGTTTCATCAAAAATAACATTATATGCCATTTTTAAGGGAGAGAAAAAATGTGTGATACAAATATGTTGTAAATATGATTGAATCATCATGTGCTAAGACTTAACCCATGAATTGACGAGATCTGAACTGTCATACATCGAAAAGATTTGTCTTCCAAGACTTATCCAAGTAGATTGTACCTATTCAAGAAGCTCTTGAGAGACATGAACTTTGACGGGTTTGAAAACCTTTCGAGGTTTGTCCACACCTTCAATGTAGTTATTAAAGCTAGTTGTCACCTAAAAGCTGACAATGTAACTCTTTAACTATGCAACGTAACCGTGTCTCGCGGGGAATTGTCTATCTTGAGTCGATCAATTCAAAAGTGCGCGCTCTTCTCTCACCGTGAAGATTTCTGTCAAAACACTTAAGCACGTGTGGAGAGGGAGTATTTCTGCAAATGATAAAACTCTTACAGTGTTACAAAATATTTTCACTCATAAACACTTTGAGAGATTTTCAAGAAAATGGTATTATGGCAACATAGGTTAGTCATGGAGTTATAAGGTGACTAAGGTTATGAATAACCATCCTATGATCCGCCAGAGCTGGAGGGATCTACCCAAGGACACCACCAATAGTTAGAATTTAGATGTCCTTAGGTATGATTATAAAAAGGGGAAAATGAGAATCGGAGAAAGAAGGAGTTGAAGAAGTAAAAAGAAATGTAAAGAAAAGGGTGAAAAGAAATAGCCCTCCAAATTATTCAACTTAGGGCAGACACGGGTTCATTCATATGCATCTGTCACTAGATGACACCGGTATTGAAGATTAAAGTCGTCATGGACCCAAAGGACGAATGCACTAAACCTTCTTAGCCACTCAAGTTTCTCTCAACAGAAGCTTGTTTCACTCTCTCAGGGAACCCTACGTAAACTATCGGCTTTCTCTTAGAGATTGCTGGTATTGAAGAAGGAGACCCTCTCCCTAGTCTCCGCTTAAGAAAACCAAAGCGCACTATTGAGTCTAGAGCCACGATATTCATCAAAAGATCTCTTAGGAACACTCGACATTTCATCACTTGTCGTTCAACAATAAGGACGCAAGTGATACTATTCTAGAGTCCTACACAGATCTTAGCAATCTGTCGAGAACATTTATGAGGGGTTCATAATTGTGATCCTCAGTGATTGAATAGAAACTCCTGCCAGGGTCAACATCAAACAGCCCTGACAGCAGGTCACTTCGGTAACTCCTTGTGGGTTACGCTTAGTGTTGTCTCAAACGGTCTACAGTTGTGGGGTGATGCTTCGGTGTACCTCAGTGACTCACCTGAAATTAGAAAGTAATTTTGTCCCAATTTTATTATGGTGACGGTACGCGTGTGGTGCCGGGACTTTGGAAAACACGAGATGACTTCTCGTTTTAGCGTTATAATGATCAGAAAATAAATAACTCGCATATTCTGATATAAATAACAGCCGAGAAATTGACGGATTGTCATAGTCTGCCAACCTTAAAAAGAATCTCATCCTCGAGATTCAGTCCGTCTATACTACAAGCGTACATTCTCATGGTTCAAATTTTCTCATTCTCGAACTTTGCCCTCAAAAGACTCTTAGTTGGTGAATTTTCACAACTTGTCGACCTGACCGGTCATTTGTTTAAGTTTTGTAGGTTGAGTAACAACTTGATTCTAACTTGATTTTTGCAACTCATCAAACAAGAACTGTCACTAGATCAAGCTAGGAAACAAGTTGTCAAAAAAGAGATGGCTTCTCATATATGTAAGAGACCTTTTGAAAGTTTGGCTCGAGTTTGAAATCATTTAAACCGATCAATACTAATAGTGTGGTGCTCAGATTAGTGAGAAGGCAACAATTAAACTAAGGCTCATGATGCAAGATTCTACACTAATCAATGCCATGAACTAGAACCAAAAGATACTGAAATAGAGTGGGTGATCAAAATAATGTACCCGTCACGGTGCTTGTGTCTTAGCGAGCTTCCTTGGTGCCACAGAAGTATGCTCGACCCCGAGCTTGGCTGACATTGCCTCCACGGGTTGGGTTATCACCATCAATTGCTACGGCGAGAGTCATGTTACCATGCTCCGATTTCTACGCCCTATTCAACTTAGGACACGTGTTCCTGAGGTGGTCCAGACTTCCACACTCATAACATGCCGGCTTCTGTCCTTGGTTTCCATTCCTGCTTGAGCACTTCCAACTAAGATGGCCTGTGTAACACCCCTAATTTCGTGATACGCAGCGGAATTCAAGCTGGGTGTTACTTCATGGCTCAACAGTTATAATAATAGAAAACGAATTCTAATTGTGTCATTTTAAAAGAATTATCATTCGATTTATATAAATATCAGAGTTTACAAAATGAGGTCCAAGTGGTTTTACAGTTTATTAAATAAGTTTTCGAATGATAATATAGCCTTCTTGAGTATCTGTACCCTTCCATGCCATCCTCGTAAATTATGAACCTGAGATAAACATGCGAAAAGTGTCAACACAAAGGTTGGTGAGTTCATAGAGTTTATGATTAAAACAGTTGAGTTCAATAGTTTGATTATTGTAATAAATACCAGTATCGATGAAATAAGTAGTGGGTTACGTTGTTATCCACCCATAGTTCGTTTGTTTAGTAATTAGTTGAACACAAGTTTCAAGATTGGGCCCCGTTATTGCACCCCATAAATTCAGTAGTTGCATCATTTGTATCATTGCAACACAGTATATATTGCCTTAAGTCTCATGAACGCAAACCTTAACACGAACGCGTCATAATAATGACGTAAGTTACAAACATCATAATAATGATGTGAGCAACAATGCCCTCTGGTAGGAGTTTGCCATTCTCCTAGTATTCTCAAATAAAGTGCATTTGGTTACCTATCCGGCTAACACAAATGGGGCGGCAACTGCCAATAGATCTATTCACTATATTCGCGTTCACTCGCAAGTGATTAATGGTTCATGATATGAGGGACTTTTAGTGGTAGGTGTAAGTAACTTAAGCAATAGCAATCATATGTAGGTGTAGCATAGAAAAATACTTGTGTTCAGGTTTATAGCATGTATCTCCCCTATAAATAGTATAAAATAATTGAAAATGAGGTTATGAAACTCACAGTAATATTTAAAAGTTTTTAGAGTACTTAGAAAAGTGAAAGCATGTAGTTGAGCATGCATCTCCCCCAAAGCATTGCAAAATAGATAAATGATGGAAAATGGGGCTACGAACTCACAGTAATTCGTAAGAGTTTAAAATGAACGTAAAAATATCAAACAATATTTGAGCATGTATCTCCCCCAAAACGTTCAAAATAAGGAAAAGAGGGGCTATGACTCACCTCGATGTTACAGTAGTCTGGATGGAAAAAAAATTATGTAAATTTGATAAACTGCTCCAACTTGTGACCTGAGTTAGTATGTCATGTTTTTAGTATTCGAATTCAAGTTTATGCGATGATAATGTTTTATCGGTAATTGGGTAAACATGAAGTCTCTTCAAAAATTAGTAATACTTATCATACTTATTTTTATGGCTCGGATGATTGTTAATATATCAAAACTCAAGTTGTTAAATATTTTATGTTTCCAAAATGTTATAATTTAAAATTTTAAATATTTACAGTTTTTACCCTTGCACTTTCAAAAATAACACTTTAAACCCTCAACTATAGGTTATTGACAAAATCAGCCCTTGTATAATTAACTTTGAAGAATTTACATTTTCAGGCCAAGAAAACTTTATCTTTCAAAAATTACAATTTTTATACTTGTAGTTTTATAAGAAATATTCACTTGTTTTAGGCTTAAATTGACAAAAGTGCGGGTAAATATAAGCGAGGCCTTAAAAGATTTTTACTACGTTCTTGATCCTTTCAGGAGTTTGTCCGGTGGTCTTTCTAAAGGTTCAAACTATAGGTCTTAAGCTCTTACGGTTTGGTCGCAATGATTTTCTAAAGTAGAGGGGTTAGGTGCCTTTTGTTGATGTTGGGCGATATCAGGGCCAAATGAAGACATATTTTACACGAGGCAAGCTAATGATTTTACAATGCATTTGCCCCTTTAAACACTTTGCTATAAGCTCTTCTAAATGGTATAGTTCTCATATCCTAGTCATCTTTGGTTAGAAAGATACAAGTCCGTGAACATGGCCACTTGGTCAAGACACGTTTTAAGGAAATTCCATTTTTAACCCATTAACTTTTACGGGGTCACCTAGGGACATTGTAATATGTTTATTAACTCTTTTTAAGTCATTATCCATCATTCTATAACTCCTACGACTCAAATTTTGAAAAGTGCACGCAAGGCCTTTTTTTGAAAATTCCCACGAGTCACCTTCTTTGTGGTTGATTATAAAAGAAACTATAAGTGCTTTTAAAGACGTTATTGGGGCATTAAAATCCTTGAAGCGAGCCCTTTAAAACGGTGTAAACCTCGTACTTTGCAACCCTTTAATTAGCAAGATATTAATTACGGAAAAGGGCTACTTAGGCTATTCTTGCCAAATTGAAATTCTCGTTTTTAAACCATAAAACTTTATGTCTTTTGCATGCGACCTTGTGAAATGTTGTTTTACTCATTTCTAATGTTTCTAAGATAGTTCATAATCAAATTTATCAAAAATCCTGAGTTTTCCCCACATACCTGTTATAAAATACTTTTGGCGTTTAGGACTTTTAGCCATAATGAAGGGCTGTTTTTAAGCATGGCGACTAGGCTTTTCAACCGGGTTATGGGGGCGTTCTAGAGTTTCCTATGTGGTGTTTACAACGGTACTTTGGTTGACCCTAATACCTTTAGCATGATGCAAATAAATGCGGCGCAAGAAGGGGGCTGGAACTATTTTTGTAACATATATATAACAGTTGTTGGGATTTTTATTAAATTATGGCTTCGTTATGCGTTTTCTAGACCCGTGCTCCTGATTTTTTGAAGAAAATGTCGTTCTGGACAACTTTCGTGCTTTAACGTTTTCATAAAACGGACCAGAAATGCCACGTTTCACGTGCCCGACCGTTCTGTCCATAGAAAGTTTCAGACAAATTTTTGGCAACTTCTTTAGACCGTAACTTTAGACTCGTGTACTGGTTTTAGATGATTCAAATTTCTACGTTTTCCTTATAAAATCCTTTTTAATAGTATGCAATTGATATTAAAAGTTAAAATGAAATAGAATGAGTTTAATAGACTTACAAACTTGAGATTCGACTAGAACTAGATTGACTTTCAAATGGAACAAGACTCTTTTCTTCCTCCTAGACCTCTCTAAACTCTTCCTTGGATTTTATTAGGACCTCTAGATCATTGAGTAACTGATTTTGTGTGTGTTTGAGGTATGATTCGAATGAAATGAGCAAAAATGCTTGGGAATGCCTTGCTATTTATAGAGTGAAAATGAGAAGGCTTTGGAAGGTGTCTAAGTCATCATGTTGTGTAGTAGGGGACAATGCGAGGTGTTGTTTTGCCATTTGGAAGCTACATGTGGTGAAGGTGAAAATGGTGTGATGTGGTAAAAAGAGAACCATGGTAGCTTGTATGGTGAATTATTTGTCTAGGTAGCTTGGTCTCCCAACAAGACTATGTGTCGAATTTGTAACCAAGGGTAGAAGAAAAGAGGCGATGTGGCTAGTTCATGTTCATTAGGGTTCTTGTGGTTTATAGAATAAATCACTATGTGTTCCATTTTGTGCCATAAGGTTCGAATGGGTTGAAAAGAGAACACCTAGGCGCATACTTGTTCAATTTCCTAGCCAAAAAGGTGGAAAATCTAGGGGACAAGGTGATGTGTTCATCTATGGTGCAAGGAACTAATTGTGGTTAAGGTAATTACATGTAGTATATAGTAAATGTCTAGTTAAATTTTAACTAAGGTAACATGGGGGGCGTTAGGCTTAGGGTGTAGTACCTAGGGCTTAGTGTGTTGTACATGGAGTCTAGGTGAAGTAGTAACTTGGTTTTAGGGCTTAGGTGAAGTTAGTTTATGTATTTAAATTTAATCTTAGATTAATATAGTTTATGTATATTAAATAAGTAACCTTTATGCATAGGATACTTGTACCACAAGCATTAGAGAGTTGTACACTAGGTTTGAAAATTTAGAAAAGTCAATTTTAAGGGCTTGTACAATATAGGTTTGTATCATGTGCTTTAAGGTAGGTACATTGAGGTTTATAATCTGATTTTATGTAAACATTAAGCTTTATGCATTAAGGACTTGTACTCTAGGTATAAAATGTTGTACTTTACCATTTATGAAAAAGCGTAGTTATAATAAATTAGGGTTTTATGTAAGCTCAAATAAATGGTTAACGTTTAACTTGAAAGTTTAATAATTGTACGTTAACGTAATAACGTTAAGTGGTAAATAAAAGTTGAAAACTTTTATACTTGACATATAAGGAATGAACTTAAGACATTCTGATGTTGGTGTGTGAGTTACGTCATATTAGTTAGTTGTTGTGATCAAATAAAAGGATATCGTTTCTTAAAAAAATTGGACGTAGAAAATGGATAAGTATTCTTTCGTTAGAATATTATATTAGTTTAATACGAGGTGAAATTTACCGGTGGTTACAGTCTCACCCCCTTAAATTGAATCTCGTCCCGAGATTCAGTCCATGTTAAATGTTGAAGTAATGAGGATGAAATGTGGTTTCACTTGTGAAAGCTTATAAGTTAGAATTTATTGTCCTTACATGTGAATAACACTATTCCAAAGGTCATATAAACTTAAGAAAAATTTATTTTGAATGAAGATTGTTATTTTATCATGTTTTAGTAATGAACTTTGAAAATAACATGGTTCATAATAGCTTGTAAAAATCAAATTATTAATATCGAAAACTGTCTTTTATTAAGTAAAATTTCGGATGAGAAATTGGTGAATGTAGAGTAAGTTGTTGAACTTTAGCTTTTGTAGATGATGAATTAGTTTGTTCCTTAGTAAGGTGAACAGTAATTTCTAACTGTCATGAACAGTAACCCCCAACGGTCGTGAAGAGTACCCCGACGGCTACTTTTTCCTTTTATAAATACCCCATTTTAATCCTCATTCTTTCATACTAACCTTTCACCTACATTTCTCTTATCACACTTCAAAATGCCGCATATTATTACCATTGTTGCACTCGTGTATGTTGTAATATCTGCTATCTATTTAGCCAACGTTACGGATGAAGATTACGAATTCTTGGCCGTAGTCTTAGTGATTCTTGTACCACTCGTGATCCTAGCCTTCGGCGTGGATAAAATATGGGGGTAATAGCATTATGTTAGGAATGTTGAAATAAATTTTTGTTTAATTTGTGTTATTGTGTAATCGTATGCGTTAGCATTTATTAATTTGTGGTCTTGTGTTGGTTGTTGGGTTGAAACCCAATACGCTTAATGGTGTGTTTGTTTATGTAATCTAGGCCGAGGCCTGTTTTAATCTAAATGTGGGTTGTGTTTTATTGTTTTACTAACGAGTTGAAGCCCACTTCTTGTTATAAAAAGAGAGCATTTAATATTGTTTATAGATTTGTCAAGGTTCTTATATATAGAGTTATGTCCCTTGATATTTCATTCATTACGCTTAATAACTCATTTATATTTATTATACCGATGCTAATTATATCATTATGTATTAGTATTTATGGCTTCTAATGTAATAAAAATTTACGTTATTTGTGTTTGCCATATATCTTTGTGAACTTTGTGATCCTCAAGTTTGTACTTATATTATTTCATATACAAATAAGCCCACTTATCTATAATTCATTATTTACATAGAGAGGCGTCCCAAACAATGTAAATAAAGAAATATAAACTTATGGTTCAGCGATCCACAATTTCTTTATTTAAATAAAAAGGCGTCCCAATCCATTCAAATAAAGACATTGTAAGTCATCCTACTTAAGAATTTCTGATTTAACATTCGTACTTAACTGATGAGTTACAAGGAGTTTTGGGTATTCTCGGAGTACAGAAAGAGTGTTTTCACTCATCATTTAGAGATGGAAGTAAGAATATCAAGGAAAGTTGCCAAAATAGTTGGTGAGTATATATATTTAGTGTAAATAAGATAAGTAAGAGAGACCATTGTAATTGGTTACAATGTCTTAAGAAGGTTTCATAAATTTGAAAAATATAAAAGTAGGCACATGCTCGGGGAAATGTGATTAAGTCATAATGCCTTAGAGTAGGCATATGCAGGTATGTTTATTTTGTGTAAAGTGATCAGAGGTATATATCAGTATACTAAAGTGTTTGTGTAGCATAAATTGTCTAAAAGTCACATAATTACCTGGAGGATGGAAGGCACGGAGAGCGAAAGGCTATAAAATATTTTTGTGAAAAAGTAGTTATAGTTTAGGTCTCAATTAGACCCGTTTCTCTATAACTGAAGCTCTGATACCAATCTGTAACACCCCTAATTTCGTGATACGCAACGGAATTCAAGCTGGGTGTTACTTCATGGCTCAACAGTTATAATAATAGAAAATGAATTCTAATTGTGTCATTTTAAAAGAATTATCATTCGATTTATATAAATATCAGAGTTTACAAAATGAGGTCCCAGTGGTTTTACAGTTTATAAAATAAGTTTTCGAATGATAATATAGCCTTCTTGAGTATCCGTGCCCTTCCATGCCATCCTCGTAAATTATGAACCTGAGATAAACATGCTAAAAGTGTCAACACAAAGGTTGGTGAGTTCATAGAGTTTATGATTAAAACAGTTGAGTTCAATAGTTTGATTATTGTAATAAATACCAATATCGATGAAATAAGTAGTGGGTTACGTTGTTATCCACCCATAGTTCGTTTGTTTAGTAATTAGTTGAACACAAGTTTCAAGATTGGGCCCCGTTATTGCACCCATAAATTCAGTAGTTGCAGCATTTGTATCATTGCAACACGGTATATATTGCCTTAAGTCTCATGAACTCAAACTTTAACACGAACGCGTCATAATAATAACGTAAGTTACAAACATCATAATAATGATGTGAGCAACAATGCCCTCTGGTAGGAGTTTTCCATTCTCCTAGTATTCTCAAATAAAGTGCATTTGGTTACTTATCCGGCTAACACAAATGGGGCGGCAACTGCCAATAGATCTATTCATTATATTCGCGTTCACTCGCAAGTGATTAATGGTTCATGATATGAGGGACTTTTAGTGGCAGGTGTAAGTAACTTAAGCAATAGCAATCATATGTAGGTGTAGCATAGAAAAATACTTGTGTTCAGGTTTGTAGCATGTATCTCCCCTATAAATAGTATAAAATAATTGAAAATGGGGCTATGAAACTCACAGTAATATTTAAAAGTTTTTAGAGTACTTATAAAAGTGAAAGCATGTACTTGAGCATGCATCTCCCCCAAAGCATTGCAAAATAGATAAATGATGGAAAATGGGGCTACGCACTCACAGTAATTCGTAAGAGTTTAAAATGAATGTAAAAATATCAAGCAATATTTAAGTATGTATCTCCCCCAAAACGTTCAAAATAAGGAAAAGAGGGGCTATGACTCACCTCGATGTTAGAGTAGTCTGGATGGAAAACAAATTAAGTAAATTTGATAAACTGCTCCAACTTGTGACCTGAGTTAGTATGTCATGTTTTTAGTATTCGAATTCAAGTTTATGCGATGATAATGTTTTATCGGTAATTGGGTAAACATGAAGTCTCTTCAAAAATTAGTAATACTTATCATACTTATTTTTATGGCTCGGATGATTGTTAATAAATCAAAACTCAAGTTGTTAAATATTTTATGTTTCCAAAATGTTATAATTTACAATTTTAAATATTTACAGTTTTTACCCTTGCATTTTCAAAAATGACACTTTAAACCCTCAACTATAGGTTATTGACAAAATCAGCCCTTGTATAATTAACTTTGAAGAATTTACATTTTCAGCCCAAGAAAACTTTATCTTTCAAAAATTACAATTTTTATACTTGTAGTTTTAAAAGAAATATTCACTTGTTTTAGGCTTAAATTGACAAAAGTGCGGGTAAATATAAGCGAGGCCTTAAAAGATTTTTACTACATTCTTGATCCCTTCAGGAGTTTGTCCGGTGGTCTTTCTAATGGTTTAAACTAGAGGTCTTAAGCTCTTACGGTTTGGTCGCAATGATTTTCTAAATTAGAGGGGTTAGGTGCCTTTTGTTGATGTTGGGTGATATCAGGGCCAAATGAAGACATATTTTACACGAGGCAAGCTAATGATTTTACAATGCATTTACCCTTTTAAAAACTTTGCTATAAGCTATTCTAAATGGTATAGGTCTCATATCCTAGTCATCTTTGGTTAGAAAGATACAAGTCCGTGAACATGGCCACTTGGTCAAGACACGTTTTAAGGAAATTCCATTTTTAACCCATTAACTTTTACGGGGTCACCTAGGGACATTTTAATATGTTTATTAACTCTTTTTAAGTCATTATCCATCATTCTATAACTCCTACGACTCAAATTTTGAAAAGTGCACGCAAGGCCTTTTTATGAAAATTCCCACGAGTCACCTTCTTTGTGGTTGATTATAAAAGAAACTATAAGTGCTTTTAAAGACGTTATTGGGGCGTTAAAATCCTTGCAGCAAGCCCTTTAAAACGGTGTAAACCTCGTACTTTGCAACCCTTTAATTAGCAAGATATTAATTACGGAAAAAGGCTACTTAGGTTATTCTTGCCAAATTGCAATTCTCGTTTTTAAACCATAAAACTTTATGTCTTTTGCATGCGACCTTGTGAAATGTTGTTTTACTCATTGCTAATGTTTGTAAGATAGTTCATAATCAAATTTATCAAAAATCCCGAGTTTTCCCCACATACCTGTTATAAAATACTTTTGGCGTTTAGGACTTTTAGCCATAATGAAGGGTTGTTTTTAAGCATGGCGACTAGGCTTTTCAACCGGGTTATGGGGGCGTTCTAGAGTGTCCTAGGTGGTGTTTACAACGGTACTTTGGTTGACCCTAATACCTTTAGCATGATGCAAATAAATGCGGCGCAAGAAGGGGGCTGGAACTATTTTTGTAACATATATATAACAGCTGTTGGTATTTTTAATAAATTCTGGCTTCGTTATGCGTTTTCTAGACCCGTGCTTTTGAGTTTCTAAAGAAAACGTCGTTCCGGACAACTTTCGTGTTTTAACTTTTTCATGAAACGGACCAGAAATGCCTCGTTTCGCGTGCCCGACCGTTCTGTCCACAGAAAGTTTCTGACAGATTTTTGGCAACTTCTTTAGACCATAACTTTTGACTCGTACACTCATTTTAGATGATTCAAATTGCTACGTTTTCCTTATAAAATCCTTTTTAACAATATGCAATTGATATTAAAAGTTAAAACGAAATAGAATGAGTTTAATAGACTTACAAACTTGAGATTCGACTAGAACTAGATTGACTTTCAAATGGAACAAGACTCTTTTCTTCCTCCTAGACCTCTCTAAACTCTTCCTTGGATTTTATTAGGACCTCTAGATCATTGAGTAACTGATTTTGTGTGTGTTTCAGGTATGATTCGAATGAAATGAGCAAACATGCATGGGAATGCCTTGCTAGTTATAGAGTGAAAATGAGAAGGCTTTGGAAGGCGTCTAAGTCATCATGTTGTGTAGTAGCGGACAATGTGAGGTGTTGTTTTTCCATTTGGAAGCTACATGTGGTGAAGGTGAAAATGGTGTGATGTGGTAAAAATAGAACCATGGTAGCTTGTATGGTGAATTATTTGTCTAGGTAGCTTGGTCTCCCAACAAGACTATGTGTCGAATTTGTAACCAAGGGTAGAAGAAAAGAGGCGATGTGGCTAGTTCATGTTCATTAGGGTTCTTGTGGTTTATAGAATAAATCACTATGTGTTCCATTTTGTGCCATAAGGTTCGAATGGGTTGAAAAGAGAACACCTAGGTGCATACTTGTTCATCTATGGTGCAAGGAACTAATTATGGTTAAGGTAATTACATGTAGTATATGGTAAATGTCTAGTTCAATTTTAACTAAGGTAACATGGGGGGGCGTTAGGCTTAGGGTGTAGTACCCAGGGCTTAGTGTGTTGTACATGGAGTCTAGGTGAAGTAGTAACTTGGTTTTAGGGCTTAGGTGAAGTTAGTTTATGTATTTAAATTTAATCTTAGATTAATATAGTTTATGTATATTAAATAAGTAACCTTTATGCATAGGATACTTGTACCACAAGCATTAGAGAGTTGTACATTAGGTTTGAAAATTTAGGAAAGTCAATTTTAAGGGCTTGTGCAATATAGGTTTGTATCATGTGCTTTAAGGTAGGTACATTGAGGTTTATAATGTGATTTTATGTAAACATTAAACTTTATGCATTAAGGACTTGTACTCTAGGTATAAAATGTTGTAATTTACCATTTATGAAAAAGCGTAGTTATAATAAATTAGGGTTTCATGTAAGCTCAAATAAATGGTTAACGTTTAACTTGAAAGTTTAATAATTTTACGTTAACGTAATAACGTTAAGTGGTAAATAAAAGTTGAAAACTTTTATACTTGACATATAAGGAATGAACTTAAGACATTCTGATGTTGGTGTGTGAGTTACGTCATATTAGTTAGTTGTTGTGATCAAATAAAAGGATATCGTTTCTTAAAAAAAATTTGGACGTAGAAAATGGATAAGTATTCTTTCGTTAGAATATTATATTAGTTTAATACGAGGTGAAATTTACCGGTGGTTACAGCCTGTCTATTTGCATATATTGCACCTTGGGCAGTTTCCTGAATGGTGGAGGTTACATCGAGTACACTTAGGATGTGGACTTGCATATCCTTTGCGCTCCTGAGTCGTTGCTCCATAGTTCCTGGTTACTCGTTGCCTCTTGTCTTGTTGGTCCTGGTCTCGGCTTCCCTGGTGATCCTCCTGTCGCTTTCGTCCATTGTCGTTTGTTTTTGCTAGTCCCACAGCAGCTTGCAGAGTAGTTGGGTTGGATGAGGTGACATCTCTCCTGATCTCAGGAATCAAACCCCAAATGTATCGATCAATCAGCTTCTCCACAGTAGAGACCATGTGGGGAACCATCCCGGTCAGCTCGTGAAAGCAAATTGTGTACTTGTCAACTTCTACTCCTACCATCAAATGGTTCCAGAATTCTGCTTCTAGTTTCTGCACTTCATCCTTCCTGCAGTACTCCTCAGTTAGTAGCTTCTTAAATTCTTCCCAAGATAATCCATTTGCAGCTTCTCTCCCTCTGGTCTGCAGCTGGTTATTCCACCATGTCAGTGCTCGACCTTGATGTAGGCCCGCAGAGAACTCAACCTTATCTCCTTCAACACATTTAGTGATGCTAAGTTTCGACTCAACATTCTCAAACCATGATAGCAGGCCAATGGCACCCTCGGTGCCATGAAATTCCTTTGGCCTGCATGACATGAAGGTCTTATAGTTGTATCCGTGGCCATTGGTCGAGGTACCAGCTCCCTCATTGGCTCGTCCTGCATCAATGTGTGCGACAATTTGAGTGAGGAGATCCACTAATCCAGCAGCACTATCTCTTGGGGCTTCATTGTTGATGCTTCATGAACGAGTGTTCCTTGTAGTCATGATTCTACAATGGGCCAAATCATTTGGTTGTGTGAGTCATGGCGGATGTTGTGTGGGACGGCGATGGTAGTAAGTGTAATGTGACGGGAACAAGGACATGCTTAGCCTATCGGGGTCAAAACGTATAGCCCAATACCATAATTTAAATTTAAAGAAATATTGTAACATTACAACAAGGTTCTATCCGACCTTGGCAATTGAAACATAAAGTTTGACATTTGAAAGATGACACTTTAATACATAACGACCCAGTTGACTTGTGACGACTCCTTTATTTAAATTCTTCATAAAATATGCTAATCAACGATCACCTGAAATGCATGAGAAAACGGGTCAACTATGAAAATAGTTGGTGAGTACACAGGTTTTATAATAAACCATTTTTAGAATTTTTGCCTGGCAAATGTCCTGTCAACTCACCATGTTACAAGCCCCGCCCATACAAGACTTGTAACATATAAGTTCACATACATTCCCATATTTCAAGTAGTATGCCCGGTAATTACTACACATATGGTCATAATAGCCCACGATAAATAATGCCTAATATATAATAGATCACGCCTGCTCCGAACAAGGGAGACTTTGTGTTGCTCCTGTCGACAAGGAGACTTAGTATTGCTCTATCGGAGACTTAGCATTTGTAACATATTGGATTTCACAAACACATCAAACCATGGTTCAAAGTAGGCGTACACTATAAGGTTTTTAGAGAGATAAAGTTTAGAGGTTTAGGGAACTTAGTGAGAGAATGTAAAAGTATTATTATGAGCTCCAACCCTCTACCTTGGGAGGTAGAGGGTATTTATAGTATCTTACATAAACGCCACCTAAGGGCTGTGGATCAGGCAAACAGTAGGTAAAGAGCCGTCCGTCCTCCACGGTGTTACTAAACTAAATACTAACTAACATTAAATAACTGCGACTACGAGCTTTCTAACGATTACATATACTTGAGGTGACCGACACTTTAATAACTGGATTTACTAAATCCTAACAATCTCCCCCTAAGGGAGGTCACCTCAAATTACAAAGAATACAAACAGATATAACATTAAGATTGTTCTTGGATTCTTGTTAAAGTTCTTTGCACTGTAGCTCGTATTCTTTGATTCTTCATGTTTTGCATGTTTGGTTAATCTAAGTTGAGGTCTTTAACTGATCCACGTGATAATGAGTTTTGAGCCAGCTTTGAGATCATCAGCTACCATAAATCTCTGACTCTTCCTTTGTAGTGTTGACATTATGTGATGTTGTGACATTTGGACCGACATGCTCACATTCTGGATCATGAAATCTTCTCATCAGAGTAGCGGAAGCTTTAGTTGATTCATGATATTTGCAGCAGCGTAGCAGAAGCATGGAGTGAAAATATCAGAGTCGTTGATGCACTTATCATGATTTCTTTAGAGATGAATGTGTTATGTGAGCATGTGGCTATGGATTGACCTCTCCATTTTGATCAGCTGCAAACTTAGGGTGTACCTGCATACAACAGTTAGCAATAAAGCGCACGAAAGTGTCTTTGATCACTTTCATTGAATTGAGGTACACGGCCCACGGTTCCCCGTTGATCAGTACAAGTACTGCCTGTGATCAGGTATAATTCTGAAGAATCTCCTTGACAGGGTTTCGCAGCTGCTCTAGCTGTTCTCAAACCGGAACGTCTCAAAGAAGACAACACGGAGTGAGTGAACCAGCGAGTTGAGAATCACTGATTGATGAAAAATGATTTGAAAAACAATCGTGTACTGCTCAATAAAATGTTTTTTCAATACAACGAAGGTTTTAAAGAAAATCAGTTATCAATCATAAAGACCTTTTATTTTTGAGATATTAGTACACAGTCGAAGTGCTAAAGAAAAGAATTTTTAAGCACAACGACCGGTTTTTCAAAAGTATCCATCAATCCATAACCTGAACCAGGATTGATTCATCGTTTTGAATCGCCCCATTGTTTCTGTTCAGTTGTCACATGGTTGATCTATTGGATAGATCTCACATGCCACCTACCAAGAGCTTGTTTGATGTTGGCTCTAGAAGGCTTTCCATCTTCATTGTGAATATGTTTGTATATCACTCAGATGTTCTGGCAATACCACAAGGATAATGCGTAGGACTCTTAAGATATATATTCTCTCTTTCCACATTGTGTGAAATAGAGAGTCTTCATTGACAGTGTCCTAATGAGATTTATTTGATGATCTCGTGGCTCTAGACTCAATAGTGCATATTTGGTTCCTATGCCGGAGACTAGGGAGAGGGTCTCCTTCTTCAATATCAACAATCTCTAAGAGAGTCGATAGATAATGTAGGTTCCCCGTGAGAATGAAACAAGTCCTTTTAAGAGGAACTTGAGTAGATTAGGAAGTTGTAGTGCAAAGGCGTCACTGGGTCCATGACGTCTTGTCTTCAATACCGGTGTTACCTTAGTAACCACCAGTAGCATATGTATTGAACCCGGTTTCTGCCCTAAGGTTGAAATAATTGAGGGCTATTTATTTTCACCCTTTTCTCATTCAATTCTTTTTAATTCTTCAACCCATTCAGTGCTTACCGAGACTTCATAACTAGAACCTTGTTGGGTTTATTCCAGTACTAGCTCAGCCTCAGTCCGCACTCTTCCCGTTTCTCACTTTTCTCCTTTTTTCATCATACCTAAGGACTTCTACACTATCTAGTGGATTGTCCCTGGGTAGATCCCTCCGGCTCTGGCGGGATCGTGGGAACGAGTACCTAACCTAACCATCCTTATATCACCATACATAAAGTAAATTTGGTCGGTCTTTTTGGTATTGTTCATCTGCCATAGGAACCAATTGAAAACCATTTGAAAAACCAATTCAGATACTTGTGATATATTATCAAAGCGTTTTGTACCTGAATTGATTTTGATATTTTAGAAAAAGAGCTCCCCCTCAACATGTGCATCGTGTATTTGAAATCGTTTTGGCACACGGAGCCAAGAGGAAGGATTCATTTCTTTGATTATCATTTTCTAAAAGATATCAACATCACTTTCCTGATCAAAATTAGTATTTTGCATACATTGTTACGGATATTTTTGGAAAGGATGTGGTTTTCAAAAAATTCCTCCCCCACAATATGTGCATAGGGATTTGAAAGTGTTTTGCACATATTATGGAAAACCTGCACATTGAAACAAATCAATCACGTTTCAATCCGTTTTGGTTTGAAATAGATGCTCCCCATCAACATGTGCATGGAAAATTTGAAATTGTTTGGCACATGTGGGGAGGAGAGCTTGTAAATCATTATAAAACCATTTATCGAATTATCAGTTTAAATCCAATTTAAATCACAAATTCTCCCCCGATCACAATTTTCAAATCATTTGAGATTTGTGATCTCTGGAGATTTAAATTGATTTTGAAAGCTTTTGAGGAGAATTGTGACTTGCTTATGAAAACATTTAACCGATAAGGATCAAATCTGAGACTTTAAACTCCAAAGATTGAACATGCTTGAATATCTTCTGAAAACATGACATAAACCTTGGTCTGAACCGATTGTATGACAAATAACCTTTTGATTTAAATGAAATCATTCTTCCCCTCAATCAATGACGTAAGTTGTTGATTGATAGATAGAGATTTTAAGAAATGTCAAGTCCAGATGATTTTCAAAGATTGAGACCGAGTTATTTTTAATAGTTTTCATTAAGATTACAAATACTTTTCAAAAGAATTTATAGAAGGAAAAATATTTGTGAGAGAAACATTTGTCTTTTTAGTGACAAACATTTGTTTTTAGAATCAGAGCATGAGATTTGAAAACATAAGATAAGGCATGGCTCTGTTCTTTCTTTAAAAAACGGGGTTATAGGCTGAAATGACTATAAGCCTTTGTTTCACTTTCTCTACAAAAATTTCTATTTTTTTTTTTTTTTTAAAAAAACGATTTATGAACATTCGAACAACATCTAAAGACCCGTGTCACTCTTTGAATGACAACACAAAGTCCGTAGATGTTATCGAATCACGAAAAACATGACAAAATGACAATATTTTTTTGAAATTTTTTGAGATTTTCAAATTTTTATGGATTTTTTAAAGTTTTATATTTTTCTATTTGCTTTTTGATGGTTTTGTAATTTTGTATTTTGTTTTTTTTTTTTTTTTTTTGAATAAATAATTACAGGAGAAGGATGAAGAAAACCTTTTATTCCTCGTCCTCCTCTTGAAAACGTTTGAGTGTTTTCGGTTGTAGACTCTTTAGACCAAGTCGTGGAAGGATAAACTCAAAATGTTCTCTAGGAAGAGCTTTGGTGAAGATGTCTGCTAATTGGTATTCAGTCCTCACAAAATAAAGTTCCACCACACCATTCTCCACTTGCTCCCTGATGAAATGATGTCGAATGTCGATATGCTTTGCTCTTGAATGTTGAACGTTGTTGCATGAGAGAGCAATGGCACTTTTGTTATCACAATACAAAGGGATTTTATTGAATTCAAAGCCATAGTCAGATAATTGGGATCTCATCCATAGGATTTGAGCACAACAAGATGACATGACTATGTATTCAGCCTCTGTAGAGGATATAGAAGTACTCATTTGTTTCTTTGAAGACCAGCTCACAAGCTTATCACCCAAGAACTGAGCACCTCCTGACGTGCTTCGACGTGTATCTTGACACCCTGCATGGTCAGCATCTGCATAGGCTATTAGTGACATACCGGTGTCCTTCGGGTACCAAAGTCCCATGTTGATGGTTCCTTGGAGATACCGAAAGACCCGTTTAACCGCTTCAAGGTGCTTTTTGGTAGGCTTAGCTCGGTATCTAGCACACATGCATACAGCGAACAGAATATCGGGACTACGCTGTGAGGTACATCGGGATCCAATCATACTACGATATTTCATTTGATCTACCATGATCCCTGAGTGGTCCTCATCTAGTTTAGTACGCTTTATCATGGGAGTGTCAACAGGTCACAAGAATCAAATCCAAATTTCTTTAAAATCTCATTTGCATATTTAGATTGATTTATAAAAATGCCTCCGGGACTTTGTGAAATTTGTAATCCCAAGAAAAATGACATTTGTCCCATCATTGACATTTGATATTTGGAGCCCATCTCCTTAGAAAAACGGTCACATTCATTGGGGTCAGTCGAGGAAAAAATAATATCATCAACATAAATTTGAACGTGAAATAAATGTTTGCCTGAATTTCTGGTGAACAATGTTGGATCAACTGCTCCTTTGCTGAATCCAGTAGATAGAATAAACTTTGATAGCGTATCATACCATGCCCTTGGAGCTTGCTTCAAACCGTAAAGGGCCTTCTTCAAACGATAGACATGAGTAGGATGCTCTGGATTCACAAAGCCTTCAGGTTGGCTGACGTATACGCCTTCTTTAAGATCTCCGTTAAGAAAAGCCGTCTTCACATCCATTTGATAGACTACCATATTCTTACTTGCAGCATTAGCCAGGAAGATTCTGATTGCCTCGATGCGTGCAACTGGAGCAAATGATTCTTTAAAGTCAATACCCTCCTCTTGACGGTATCCTTTTGCAACCAATCGAGCCTTGTTCTTTAATACATCACCATGCTCATCAAGTTTTACTTTGAAGATCCACTTTAGAGCAATGATCATAGCACAGTCTGGAGCGGTACTAATTCCCATACATCTAGTCGATCAAACTCATGAATTTCTTCTTGCATGGCATTGAACCAACTGTCTTCATTCATGGCGGTTTTAACATCTTTTGGTTCAATCTTAGAGCAAGAGACGGAGTTGAAGAAGCACCATAAGGCATCGTTGCAAGTTGTTTACGAGTGGATACGGACGAGAGGGTTTCCAATGATGTTTTCCAACGGATGGTCATGTGTCCATTTTCTAAGGTGTTCATGTGGTTGTTGTAGAGGAACTGAAGTAGCGAGTCGTTTTCTCAAGATGGTTCAGATGATGATTCAGGAGCAAATATGTTCTCAAAGGGAGCATCTTCGGGAGTAGCAAAGGGGTTATCTCCATCATAGGTGCCAGAAACAATTCCATGATGTACACTTGATGATTGAGTAATTGATGATGAGACAGAGTGATCAGCAGAAGGCGCTTCTTGACTTAATGATATAGAAACTAAAGGGTTATCTTCATTGACAGGGATAGGAGTAGCCTCTGTTGATGAATTTGACATATCATTAGCAATTGGCTCATAGTGTTCATCAAACATAGGATCAAACAATTTCTTCAAGTCATCTTCTGAAGGAGGTACATAAGGAGTTGCTGGTGAGAGATTTTGTACAAGAGACGAACTAATGGGACTACTTGATGAAGGTTGTGATACGGGTCCAGAACTTGATTGTCCTGGAGCCATTTGCCCAGACAGCTCATCGAACGTGACGTGAATAGTTTCCATGATATCTCGAATTCTTTTGTTGTAGATTCGGTAACCCTTCTTGTTTGATGCATAACCAACAAAAACTCCAATGTCCGCCTTAGCTCTTAATTTTCCTAAATCTTGACCGTCATTTGTTGGATAGCACAAAGCACCAAACACAAGAAGGTAGGAGAGATCAGGTTTTCGTTTATGGACAAGTTCGTATGGATTTTTTCCATGAGAGGTGTGTATAAGGGAACGATTTTGGGTGTAGCAAGCAGTGGCAATGGCTTCAGCCTAGAGAAACATTGGAACCTTTGAGTAAATCAGCATTGTTCTTGCGGCTTCCATAAGAGTTCGATTTCGTCTTTCAACAACACCGTTCTGTTGAGGAGTTCATGGAACACTTCTTTGATGACTAATTCCAACACTTTCATAAAATTGACTTAAGTTTTTGTTAACGAACTCGTCCCATTGTCTGCTTTGAACAATTCTAACAAGTATTGTTAAGTCGAACCCGAAGTTGCTTGATAAGTTTGATGATGACATCCGGAGTTTCATCCTTTGTCCTCAAAAACTTTACCCAAGTAAATCGAGAGTAGTCATCAACAACGACTAAAATATATTTCTTTCCATTAATCGTTTGCACTCTCATTGGTCCGCACAAATCCATATGAAGGGTATGCAGAACTTCCATTACTGAGTTTATGGGTTTGGGTTTGTGGGCATATTTCTTGCTTTTTCCTAATTGGCATGCTGAACAAAGATGATCTTTTTCATACTTTAATCTGGGTAAGCCTCTTACAAGATCCTTTCTAGAAAGATTATTAATGGTGCCGAAGTTCAAGTGATTGAGACGACGATGCCATAACCATGATTTTGTTTTTGAAGCCTTTGACAACAAGCAGATTAGAGAAGACCTCATCATGTCTTCGATAGAGATGGTGTATAGATTTGAACCACGAGTTCCTGTTAACAGTTCCACACCATCAAGTTCTCTAACGAAACAAGTATGTTTTCTAAAAGCCACTTCTAGATCGGAATCACATAATTGACCAACAAAAAACAAGTTATGACCAAGACCTTCAACATAATATACCCTGGAGATTACACTATCGCCAACAACATAGTCTTCATAACCCATAATTGCACCAAAATGGTCGTTCCCGAATCTAACAGTCCCGATGAATTTACTCACGAAGTTCATGAGCCGCGAGCGATCTCCAGTCATATGCTTGGAATAGCCTGATTCTAGGTACCACAGAACGATTTGAACGATCTGCAGTTGAACACAGACAAGAATGGATAACTGTGTTGGAATCACTCCTAAACAGTATTTCAAGTATTTATATTTCATATGTAATAGGTAGCTTTATTATGGCCTTTATGTTTGTTTAAGGTCAAGCTTATGTAGAAGGCCCATAAGCTTAGGCCCAAGCCCAATAAGGAATAGGGAAGGAGAGGGAGTGTTGCCCTAGCTCCTTGCCTATATAAACCATGTAATAACCCTCACTTGAGGGTTGGTTGTTCAAGTTATTCTCTTCACATACACTCTTTCTTAAACCTTATTATTGTTAACGTGTGTTTGTGTGTGTAGCTTGTTCATCCGCCTTCATCTCTTTCTATATAACTTGTGTTTGTAAAACTAGTGACCTAACAGTGGTATCAATCGCCAAATAGTTGGGTGTACTCGTTTGTTTTTGAAGTTTTGATTTTGGGTCTTACGCGTAAGGTTAACGCATTCTTTAGCTCTTTTAAAAACTTGTTTTTTGCACTTTTAATCCAAGATTCTTGTACTTTCAACGTTTTAAGGTGTTAAAATACTTGTTTTTGGCAAAAGTTTCAAACTTTATGCGTGGATCATTGTTTTTGAACTAGTTTTTATTAGGTGTGTGTATTTCTACGCATAACCGTTTTGAGTGCTTTGGATCATCAAGTTTCACACTTTTGTGTTATTTTGGTGTTATTGAAGCTATTTCATCACACAAAAAATGGTTTAGAAACAACTTTGGGCAAAATCAAAATTACGAGTAATCCTACGCGTATCAAAACCCTAAAATTACGCGTAAGATTTTTCCTTGGTTTGATCTTCATTTTCTGGTTTATTCCGTGTTTTCTTACTTGGATAAGTCTGAAAATACGTCGGCATTGGATATCTTTTGCCTTTGTGAAGTGTAAAAGATCATTTGGAGCAAAAACCTAAAATTACGCATAAGCATAAGCTTACGCGTAGAAATTCTACGCATAAGATTCACTTTACGCGTAAACTTAGGTCTACGCATAAGGTAATCCTACGCCTAACTTTCTTCGCCTAACTTTTGTCTACGCATAACTTTAGTGCTTTTATCCTACTTACGCGTAAGCTAAAACCTACCCGTAACTCCTCATTGTTACGCGTAACTTTTGGTGTTTTTACGCATAAGTGCTACTTGGTTCTTGTCTTTTCTACGCCTAAGGACACTTCATCAACAAAGGTTCATTCGACTACAAAGATCCATTTTTACCAACACAAGTTTATCAACATGTCACAACCACCATACTCTAACTATTTCCCTTACACTTATCCTCAACGACAACAACAACTAAGTCCACAACATCAACAATGGAATCAACAACAAGCAATTTATCAACAACAATTTAATCAACAACATACTCCACAACTTTCTGCAAATCCACAACCTCAAATGGTTCAACCACCACCAAGTCTTCAAGTTCAACCGTACACAAATGAATTCAATCAACATCCATCAAGGAACACTATGAAGGAACCCACTTGGTTTGCAAAGATGTGTGAAGCTTTAAGCGGCCAACAATCAATTCATGAGGGTGGATCACTTGATAGACCTCCAATGCTCACTCCAGGAAACTACGATCAATGGGTGATAAGGTTCTTTAGGTTTTGTGATCTAAAGAAGCCACATGGAAAGTTCTTAAAGAAGGTTATCTTGGAAGGTCCATTTGAGATGCCTACTATCATTGTACCCGGAGATCCAAATGCCATTCCACCAAGAGATGAACAAACAAACATTGCTACTGTTGCAGACTTGAATCCTCAAGAACTTCTACACTATGAAGCTGATGAGCTTGCAATGGAATACATCCTTTTAGGATTACCAAACCCAATTCTTCGTAGTGTTGATGCTCAAAAGACTGCACAAAAATGTGGGATCATATTCGTCTTCTTATGGAAGGATCCGTACTCAATCAAGAAGATTTGGAATCCAAAATTTACTTGGCTTATGAATACTTCATGATTGAACACGAGAGACACTAGAGTCTTATCATCACCGATTTTCGGACATCATCAATGATTTGGATAAACACAACATCATCATGCCAAGAATTGCGGTGAATACTAAGTTCCTAAGTAGTCTTGGTTCTGAATGGGAGAAGTATGTCATTTTTCTCCGTCAAGCGAAGAACATGCATCACTCTACCTACGGATTGTTGTACGATTACTTGAAACCTCATGAAAAGGAAGTTGATCGGGAAAGGATTCTCCGTGCTCAAATTGCTCCACCAACATATCCGGAAAATCAACAACAACTTGCCTTATATGCTCAAAACAGTTATTCTCCTCAACCTGCAACTCAACCAAATGCTTCAAACACACCTTCACAACAACAACCTCAACAAAATCAATTGGTTCCATACAACAACAATGCTCAAGCATATGTCCGTGAAGCGATTGAGGAAACCGATCCGTTCGAAGCATTGCAACAAGGATTTGTTATGATTGCTAATGCTTTTGGCCGTTATACCAACAAATCCAACAATCGTATTCGTTCCTCATCTAACACACGGACTCAAGCTGTTGTGAACAATGGGCGTGTTGAAGTTCAGAATCGTGATTATGGTCGTCGGATGGGCGGTGGTCAAGGGTTTAATGCTGTGGGTAGGAATAACAACAGAGCTCAAGTGGTGGAACAGGGGAATGCTCAAAATGGGTTGAATGGTCTTCGATGCTACAAGCGCAATGAGAAGGGACACTGGCTAATGCATGCCCAAAGCCAAGGACTAAGGGCAGTGCTTATTTCAAAGAGGCTCTTCTTTTGGCTCTTAAGGATGAAGCCGGTGGAACTCTCACGGACAAAACGAGCTTTATGGCAAATCTTGACTTCGGATGATGATATGGAGGACTTGCGGGCCAATGCACTGTTATGTTGATGGCTAATATGCGGCGTTACACATGAGTGACACGGGCCCGGTGTATGACACGATGGCTTGTCTCAGTACCGAACAAACCATATTTATCTCGATCTCATATCTCCGCCAACATCACGAATCCGGCAAGGCTCGGAATGTTCAAAATGAGTCATCCACATCTCATTCGACGATTTTCAACTAGACCCGTAGTTATATTTGACGATCAAGATGACCAAACGGTTTCCCTTGATAATCAAATTGACTTCGTGGTTATACTTGAGGATCTCAATAATGATCATGTTGTGACTCACGTTGAACACGCTGAACTTTTGCCTCATCCAGATTTTGCTCGCTTAATACAAGACCAACAAACCATAGTGGAAGAATGTCGTGCAATTAATCGGGACTTGAAAAGTAAAAATGCCTTTGTTAACAAAGGATTTTGAATGTTTACAAAAGCAACTCAACTTTTTCAAAACTCAAAAAAGCGTGAAAGCGGTTTTGAAGCGACCTTTGCCAAATCTTATCAAAAGCGAAAAATATTTAGAAGCGACGGATCGTGATCTAGCAGCGAAGAATGCTTTGTTGTGCGAAATAGAACAAGCTGAAACATGAACATAAAAAGCAAATTAAGCGCTCTCACCTTGGAAAATCAAAAAGCTAATTTGAGTTGTTAAATTGTCAAAAGCAGTTCTCTGCATACAAAAAGCATTCAACAAAACGAATAGATGATCATCTTGAAGAAATCATCGGCTTGCAAAACAAACTTAAAGAGTTTAAAACTGTTGTTTACAAACATGGCGAGTCGGTCACGACCATTGAAAAGTTTACTTTAAAACCAAATCCAAATGGATATGGACCGAATCTTCCTGATTACAAACCTAAGCTTTCAACCAAAACATTCAAACCAAATCACGAAGTTTCCATGCACAATATAAAATTGATAATTACATTTATGAATGTTGTTGAATATCATCGTCAAGAGGAATTAGATGCAGAAGACGAGAGTCGATCAAAATTAAAAGCTGTTGTTTACAACAAACCTTTTAATTATTCAAAACCGGTCACTTTCGTCACACCAACGGATTCTTCTAACACACCAAGGGTTATCATCAAAACACATGAGTCTTCTATTGTTAATCCCAAAGCAGACTTTGCACAAACTTATGGTCCTTTACCTTCCATTAGTGAAGTAAACTCACAACATGAAAATCGAAAAATTCTTCGATATTTTGACATTTTCATGGCCTCAAAATTTTACAACATGAGATAGAATATCGATCTGAAATCAAAGTTGAACATTTTCAATGCGCCTCTGGCGAGAACAAAGAGACATTTTTGAGAAAAATCTTTTACCTAATGTTAAAAACTTGAAAAGTTGTGCAATTGCATGGGAAAAGGATTTTCATAAAGAACTTGGGGTCATGAAAACGTTTTGAGAAAAGCGAAACATCTATTTCTAATACTAAGCGTAAAAGAAACTCTTGAGAAAAGATGTTGATCGACTCTTGGAAGATGTTATCTGTGCTGATGTTCAAAATGTTGTGTTATTGAATTCTTTGTCATATGGATTTGATAATATCTCTGCGATCTTTATTTATACGTGGTAAATGTTGAGAACACGATAATGTGCTTGGTCGAGTCCTTAAAGTTGAAAACAAGCGATTGTCAAAGCGAACTTTCAAATGCAATACGTCGTCTTAATTGGTGTCAAAAAGATATTCACGATCAACAACTTGTTTATCAACACAAAATCAACCGATTCGCGTGCAAAACCTTCGATTCTAAAATTGAGCAACTGGATGATCAAAGCGTGTCTTTCAAGTGTCAAATCTCAAAATATGAACAAGAACTTGTAAAAGTTAAAAGGAATATGGTGTCATATTTGATTTACTCAAAAGACTCGTGATGAAGCATCAAATGAACTTGATCATTATCTTGCACACACTAAGGAAGTTATGCATTTTCTTTGGAAATGTTCGGATTCGAAAATCAAGATCGATTCACACTATCATCAAGTTAAGAGGAATGTTAGGAAAGTATGAACAACTTCCGCCAACAATCATTAAGAGATTAGCCCCGTAACACTTAGTACTCATGCACCTAGAATCTCTACTGCCAAATCACAAGTAGCAAACGTGCTTCCTTCTCTTGAAACAAGAATAGTTGAGCCTTTTCCAAAGCGTCCGCACTTCACGCCTAAGAGCACTCAATCGAAGAATAGGAAGTTGCGACCTAAGAAAAGATCAATCAAGAATGCTAAAGTAGAAGAACACCCTAGGACTATGAATAAGACTCACGTTGCCTCCACTATAGATATTGCGTCTGGCAAATGTAATAGAAATAGTGATGTAACGAATGCTAAACCGTTAAATACTTTTGATATTCATCGATGCACCTTGTTATTTGTCGTAAAAGTATGAATTTTGATTGCCATGATAAATGTGTTGCTAAAGCTATCATCTCTCGTTTAAGGAATCCTAAGAACCGGAATACCTCTAGGCCCACTAATCTTTCTAAGTCAGTGCTTGGTAGACCGCCCTCTTTAGATTCTAAGAAGCGCATTCTTTGTCCCTGTAGCTCGGTTTCACCTCCTAGGAATGTAGTACCACCTAGTGAATTCACTAAGACTAAAGCAAAGAGTAGTTATAGATGGCCGAAATGGATATATAACACACTAGGATTTAAGTGGATACCTAAAGCTATTGATGTTTGTATATCTACTATAAGCGCTATGGAACCCTCTAACATTTCGGGTTCCAACATCTACTTCTATTCCATCATTATTAGATGCATTGTGTAATGCGGTGATCTGAGATCATTCTCTGGATTGTTGATAGCGGATGTTCCCGACACATGACAGGCAATCTTAAACTGTTATCAAACTTTGTAGCAAAGTTCATTGGCCTTTGTCGAGGTTAGGGAATGATCACTTAGCAGCTATCATGGGCTACGGAGACTATGTCAATGGGAACATCGAAATTAGCGGGGTTTACTATGTGGAAGGCCTCGGTCACAATCTGTTTTCGGTAGGTCAATTTTGTGATGGAGATTTGGAGGTTGCTTTCAGGGAGAAAACTTGTTTCATTAAGTGATCTACAAGGAAATGACCTTATGTGTGGCTCGCGTAATTCTAGTCTCTACACTATCTCTATGCAAGACATGGTTGCTTCCTCTCCCATTTGCTTACTTTCTAAGGCAACATCAACAAAATCCCGGCTATGGCACCGTCGTCTCTCACATCTAAACTTTCAAACCATCACCAACCTTGCTCGACACAAACTAGTTGAAGGACTCCCACGATTCCGGTATTCAAAAGATCACCTTTGCTCGGCTTGTGAACAAGGGAAAAGCACTCGTGCTCATTTTCCTTCAAAGGTGGAACACAACTCTCGGCATGTGCTTCATCTTCTTCACATGGATTTGTGTGGCCCGATGCGTGTGCAAACGATCAATGGCAAGCGCTACATCTTAGTAATTGTTGATGACTACTCACGATGGACTTGGGTCTACTTTCTTCGTAGCAAAGACCAAGCTCCACAAATGATCATCACCTTTCTCACAAAATACTGGTTAGCTCCAAACACCGTCGAATCATCGAGCAGACAAAGGAACTGAATTTGTTAACAAAACCCTTCGTGAATTCTATGAGAAAGTGGGAAATCAAACATCTATTGCACGCATACACCGAACAAAAGCGGAGTTGTTGAAAGCGAAACCGAGCGTTAGTGGAAGCTGCAAGAACAATGCTAATCAATGCTAAACTTCCAGATTACTTATGGGCGAAGCGTATCTCTTGCATGCTATACTCAAAACCGTTCTATGATCACAAAACGTCACAACAAAACACCTTTCGAGCTTGTCCATAACTATAAACCGAACCTCAAACACTTTCATGTATTTGGATCTCTTTGCTATCCGAATAATGATCGTGATGATTTTGGAAAGCTCAAAGCCAAAGCTGACATTGGAGTCTTTATTGGATATTGTGATAATTCTAAAGGTTTCGAATCGGAATCGTCGAACAAAGGAGGTAATGGAAACGATTCATGCTCATTTCGATGAACTCACGGAAATGGCTTCGAGTATAACTGACTTAGAACCCGGTCACAACCGTTTAAACTTCCCTCAACCCCCATCATCGGTGAAGAAAGCCCTCGCTAACTCGTCAACAAATGGAAAGGTTATTTGCTCCTCGTTCGTGGCGATATTGATGAGCGTGCTCGGTGTATCCTGTTTCATTGCACAACGATAATATTCCTATACGATACACACTGCTACAACAACTACTTGTTGAAGATGCACCTACACCGATTGACTCCAACACAACGAGTTGAACACACCGCTTCCAACAATGATGAACCGGTGATGATATTACGAATGAAATACCCCCACTGCAGATTTTGATCCAAATCGTTCTTCAACAATCCGTTTGCTAATGAGACTGCACCGGATGTCGCGGAATCTTCAACAAACCATTTGAATCTCGAGAATCGCACAATGTATACCAACATCAACCCTTCACACATAGATGGACAAAAGACCATCCTCTGGAAAACATTATTGGCAACCCGAATCAACCCGGTCGTTACAGACAACGTCTTCACACGACGGTGAACATTGCATTTATGCACTCATCGCCAATCTGAACCTAAAACATCAAAGACGAATGACAAAAGACAACTGGATTGAATCCATGCAAGAAGAACTCAACCAATTCAAGCGTCTTGAAGTATGGGAAATGGTTGAAAGACCAACGAGGGTCTCGTCATTGGTCTAAAATGGATTTGGAAAAACAAATTGGATCTTTGAAGGGCGTCATCCGAAACAAGTCACGTCGGTTGGCTAAGGGTTATCGTCGGGAAGAGGGAATAGACTTTGAAGAATCTTTTGCTCCGGTTGCTCGTCTTGAGGGGATATTTCTAGCGTTATTGCTCATATGAATATGACGGTCTATCGGATGGATGTCAAAACGGCGTTTCTCAATGGACAACTTAAAGAAACGGTTTATGTCGACCAACCGGATGGATTCGTTGATCACGAGTTCCGAACCATGTTTACAAACTGAACAAAGCTCTGTATGGTCTCAAACAAGCTCCTCGGGCATGGTGCGATAAGCTATCATCTTTCCTCATTGCCAATAATTTCACCAAAGGCTCGGTTGACCCAACTCTTTTTATACAATATCACGGGGCACACATCTTAATTGTTCAAATTTACGTGGATGACATCATTTTTGGGTCTACACATAAAAGTTTTCAATCGCTTTTGCAAAACTAATGAAGAAAAATTTTGAAATGTCCATGATGGGTGAACTTACGTTCTTTCTAGGACTACAAGTTCATCAATCACCCCGTGGTATTTTCTTGAGTCGGTCCAAATATGCCCTTGAATTGTTAAACAAATTTGGAATGAAAAACTGTGACACCTATGCCACACCAATGGCTCATACCAAGAAATTAGATGCTGATTTACATGGGAAATTGGTGGACCCTACCAAATACCGTAGTATTATTGGGTCTCTCATGTATCTAACAGCTAGCAAGCCTGATATTGTCTTTGCCGTTTATCTATGCTCCGTTATCGATCGCGACCAAGCTGAAACCCACCTCTCGAGGCTAAAAGAATCCTCCGATACATAAAGGGAACCATTAACTTGGGGATCTGGTATCCGAAGGATTCGGGTTTAGAACTAATCGCTTTTTACGCGACCACGCGGGATGCTTAGACTCAAGGAAAAGTACTTCGGAGCTACAATTTCTTGGTGATAAAGCGGTGTCTTGGCAATCAAAGAAGCGAGGATTGTACATCACGTCATCAACGAAGCGAGAATATGTAGCCATGTCGCGTGTTGTGCTCAAGTCATCTGGATGAGAACACAACTCAAAGACTATGGTTACTTATTTGAGAATCCGATGTATGCGACAATCGAGTGCCATTGCCATCTCGTGCAACTCGGTTCAGCACTCGAAATCAAAGCACATCGATCTTCGATATCATTTCATCAAGGACCACGTGGAGCAGAGTGCGTTGAATTATACTTTGTGGAGTGAGAATACCAATTGGCGGATCTTCTCACCAAAGCCTTGCCTCCCGCTAGGTTTAATGAGTTGGTCCACCGAATTGGTATGAGGTGTTTGACTTAGGAGAAATTGGATGACCTCTCTAAAAGCAGTCTTAAAACACATCAAACACCAAAACATCTTTTGTAAATATCTTTTCAAAAACAAAATACAAAAATATAAAATCCGATAAAACAACAAAAATATTCTTCTAATCTATATTTCTTTCAACATTGCAAGTACATTTCTTCCGTCAACACTTTAATCTTTCAAAATTCAGTATTTTTCCGATCAAGTGTTGAGGAGGAGAAAATAATCTATTAAGCTTGCTTCAAAACATCTATGTACTTGCATGTTATCATATCTCGGTTGACTCTTTTACAAATGGTGGTACATTTTACGTTCAAAGACACTCCTCGGACTTAAATTAATAACCTTTCATTATTTTCTCAAGTCGAAGGGGAGTGTCGTCATGCTTCTTTCCAAAAATCTTTGATTGGTAACCAAATGGAAGTTAAAAGGCTTTGTTTGAAAAAGGAAAAGGTGGAGGGACCAAAACTGTCTAAATGCTAAAGTTATTTTACTAAAACACCTCCCCACCTAACCTACTCTTCACATTTAATTCTAAACCTATACACATCCTACGCCTAAGATTCATTCAAGATTTTTGTGTTTTGGATCATCAATTTGTAAGTGGTTTTATGATCTTAACATGTTTACAAACATAGGTTTTGATTCTTATACAAAACCAATTTTGATCTATGCTTGATTTAGTGTTCTACGCATATGCGTATGAACACTCGATCAAGAATGGGTGTTTGTGGTTATAAACATTGTGTCAAAATGTTTCTTGTACATCAATATACACAATTTCATCACCTAAACATACCAGAATCACAAATTAAAGGTTTTTGAAAACTAGGGTTTATGTGTTGATTTGGGGATTTTCGAATGTGAAGTGTTTTGGTCAAAAAGATTGTTGTGTTATGCTTTTGTGATGATGAATTGATGATATCCATGCCTTATAACCACCCAGAAACCTTAATTGATTCTGAATTAGGAATTAGGGTTTAATGTTCTAAAATTGGGTATTTTTGATTCATTGCATAATAAGTGTTAAAACTTGGTCTACATGCTCTCACAACATCTATGATATACCAGAAAAACTTTGGTGCATATTCCATGGCTAGATCTCATACACGTAGATTTAGGGTTTAGACTACGCGTATGCAGTTCTAGCGTAGCTGTTAAAGCTGTCCAAATGTGTTTTGATTTATCATAAAATGAATGTTATGTGTTTAACTTTGTTGATATGATGCTTTATTTCAGGCTTGCAACACGTAATATTCAGAATCAAGGTTGTTGTTAATCTACGCATAAGGATCACCCTACGCGTAGCTTGTTATGCGTAAGATTAGTCTTACGCGTAGCTTCTACGCATAAGGTTCTACATATGGGACTACGCGTATCCTGTGAAGGATATGCGTAAGCAGTGACCTCTACGCATAAGGTCAACTCTTACGAGTAGCCTTACGCGTAAGGTTAATATATGCCTACGCATAAGGTCCTCTTTTTCCTACGCGTAACACTTCTTACGCGTAAGTTAAGACCCTACGCGTAAGTTTACGCCTACGCATATATCATTCTTGTCTACGCATAACTTTACCAATCCTACGCATAAGCCGAGATCATACCTTCGTTATGAATTGTTACGTGTACAAACTTGTAAATAAACTAATCATATCATCACGAATCCTAAAATGTCACTAATAAACTGAAATCGTTTGATATGTTGTGAACAATAAGTGATAAAATAAACTTTAAAACTTAAAGTTAACTAACTCACGAAACATTTCACGACGTCATTGGACTATTGAATATACAAGTGACATAGGACTCGTAACAATTCATTGACACTTTGTACATTCAATAACTAGACAATAAGACCTTCGTTGACTAACATTATGTCTTTCGATATGTTGGTTCTTTTGGCTAATGTTATTTCAGATCACGACATGGCTGAACAAATGAATATGGATGCACCTGAAGTTCTCTCCATTGTTGATATCTATCCTCATGGCTATCCAATGAAGATAGGAAAGAATAATCTCCGTGTTGACTTTGACACCCTCACTTGCTCTGAATCTTCTTGTTTAATTGCTATTGACATTCTGAGGACTCATCCGTATCGAGAACATGCTTTCACACTCTGCAAGCTGTTCACGAGATCTACATCCAACAGTTACGGAACACTATGGAAAGGGTCAAAGGACAAACTGCTGTGGCGGTGACTCTGAATCACAAACAAGTCACCATTACACTGCAGACTTAAGTTCTCCTAATTCCGATGTCGATCCAACCAAACTATATGCCACACCTGTTGAAGAGCTCACTCTCCAATTCTTAATCAATATCGGTTATGACGAGGCTACGGGAATAATCACCAAGCATTCTCACGTAGAGCTTAAGAGTATTCCTCAACCACGGAGAACTCTCTACATGATCATCACCAAGTCTGTTTATGGTGCGTGGCGGCTATGAGCACCCTAAGCTCATGGAGCTGCAAATATTACGGGCATTGGTCAACAAGAAACACATCGCTATCGAAGCTCCGATTTGGGATGACATGATGTCATTTCTCAACAAACTTGGCTCAAAGATTCCCTACATCGGATATACTAAATTGTTGATCCAGAGAGCACTTGGACTTCATCCCGACATTCCCAAGAGGCTCAATGACCCCGACAATCACGACATGTTGACGGAACCCATTCTATCTATTAGAATCAAGGAAACGTCTACAAAGAAACAAGGTGTTGTGCTGCCGATTTCCTTCTAGCGAAGATGTCGAAAGCTCGAATCGTACAAAAGGTATCCGGAAGCAGTCAGACAAGGCAAAGTTGGTCATCTCGACGAAAAATCTTGGAACCCTGTAAGGAGAACCAAAAAGGAAGTCTTTGGAAGTGTCACAAGTTGATAGTCAAAGGAAGTTCCAAAGAAGAAACCTATTCCAAAGAGGAAGTTCCATCTAAGAAAAAGTTCCTGCTCAGAAGCCATCCCAATCCTTTCACCGAACGCAAAAGAAAGCTTGTGGGCGAGGACTCGAAGATGCTCTTAGATGAAGAGATTACCTACTGCAAAGGATGAAAATCCCTCAGTACCAAAACCTCCAAGTCCTCAAACTAATAAAGGAAAAGGAAAGACTCACACTTGTCTTATGATGAAAGCTCGAAGAAGAAGAAGAGCAAGCTGGATCAATCATACAGGAAGAAGTTTCAAATTAGTTAGACAAATCTTCAAAAGGCGAAGAATTTGCTAAAGATCAAATGGGTGGCCGGGAGGATCAAGTGGTGCTGCTCCACTCCTCTCCGGATCGATGCGGTTAATCAACCCGATAAGGGATCTGGTGCCACCACTCTTGTGCAACAACAAAAGCCTATTGAGGACATTATTGAGTATGATTTTGAAGAAGCTGAAAGAAAAGTCTAGAGATGGCGAGGATGACTATACAAAGTTTCTTCTAGCAGTCCAACACTCAAAGGAGGAAACCTCGCAACTCCTAAGGACCCAGAAGTCTCCTCATGTCTCCTCATCATCGATTCTTCATCTCACTCATCACCACCACCATCACAAAGTCAACAAAATCATCATCCAAATCGTGAAGAAACAACCTAAATCTTGGATTTCTCAAGCTCATAAAAGATTGTACAAAGCCGTCAAACAAGTCGAGAAGAAGGACATACTTTACAAAAGCTAAATTTCTTTGCTTTGATCACACTTAAATGATGAGAAAGACAAGATGGAGAAAGAAAGGGAATTTGTTCAGAAGTTCATGAAGAAACATCGTAAAAAGGAACTGAACGAAATGATCGAAGGTTACACTAACAAGTACCTTTAGGATATCGTTCCTAAAGTCCAAAAGGAACTGGAGAAGACAGCAAGAGATCATACTCACAAGTTTCTTCTCGATATTGTCCCCGGTGTGACTAGAGAAGTATTTTCGGACAACTCACCCTAACATCGTAAGCATTGGTTAAACATACAATGGCCAAAGAAGCGATCTCTCTGAATGCGAGTTAATCGCTAAACTTGTGATACAAATGTCAAAGCGATCTGGAGCGTTTACTTCGGATGAAGCTAAATTTTTCGAAAATCTACTTGATTTTCAACTCAGATCATCATGCAAGGAGTCAGCCGATCAACCCAAACGACCAAGAGATGGCGATGATAAGGACAAGGACTCGCACCTAAGCGTCGAAGCGATCGGTAAATCTACTCGATGCCACCTCCTCCACCACGGACTTCTTCTCAACAAAAGTCTCCTCCACCTCGGTCTTCTACTGATAAACCTCGGGATGATTCCGAGTTACCACCCCGACTCATAAAGCGGTGATTACTTTGAGTATACGGGTGGTGGCGATGAAGAGGTCCTTGAGCCCCGACAACAACCCACCTCACCCAAACAAGTGCAAAAATCAGTATCATCATCAAGGCCTTCCAAAAGAAGAAGAAGCGACTCGGCTGGAGTCGTATCATGGCTAGATGACGATAAAACCGAAGAGTTTGAATGGTTCTCCACACTTGTCAATCAAACTCCCTACCCCGATGAAGGTCAAGAATTGGTAGACGGTTCTACATTGGAGCACGCAAAACTTTTGCAAGAAAAGTTCCATGTGAAGAAAATGGCGAAATCTGAGTTGAAGCGAATCAAGAATGAAGCGTTTCAACTTCTAAAGACAGACTCTGAAAGCGCTCGAGGTCGAATATCATCTTGAGAATATCGCTCGAGCTATGTCTAACAACATGGATTGGCTCAATCCGGAAGCAAACATTGACTTCACACAAAGGGACAACCCTCCATACTACACCGATTGGACCAAACCTCTACCGACCATTGGCCAAACAGACGAACCACGGATTCCCTTCCGATACTTCTTTAACAGAGCCTTGGATTTTCTCTTACGGTAGCGATGGTTCGCGAAAATACGCTACATCATTGACTCTTCCATTCCAGTGCTATTTACTCAAACTGCATAGCTATCGAGGAACGTGCAAATCACTTGTTTTCTGACAGCGTGCAAGCATACGACCAAGATGCATTTTATGGGATTCATCATTGGCACGAGCGCCGAAGAATCTACTACGAAGCACGGTTGAAGTCTCAACATGCGGTGTATAGTTCTAAGGACATCGTGGCCATCAAACACATTGATCTCAAGTCTAAGTGGGACTACACATTCTTAAAGAATATCATAGTCAAGCGACAAGATGAACAGGACTATGGATTCTCCGAGGCTGACTTTGAGAACTTGTCCCTCAACGACATCGAAGACATGTACCTTTCCAAAGTACAGGGTCGTATGAGACAATTCTCGACTGAAGTTCAGCGTGAATTTATCAAGTCAGTTCTCATCTTCATTAGGCGCATCGTGATCAAAGAACGTGTTGAAGATATCCAGATGGTTGTTGAATCTTATCAGACGCGTGTCAACCTCACTCCTCCAATGCTTACTCTTCCCGATCTCAACCGGCTCTCTCAATATACACTCATCGGCAAACCTTTGGAGTTGTTTACCATAGTGAACTTCAAAGCTGCTTAATGGCGTGTAGTGAGCTCCACAAATTCGGGGATCATACCTTGAAGCTGGTTAGGGATGGATTAGCGTACAGGTTGAAGGATATACGTCTGAAAGTTGGGTCTCTAGCTGGAATTCTCGAGGAAAGGAGGGATGTGAGAAGGATCATCACCATGATTGATGAGCGGTTGTTGAAGGGATCGATTCAGACGATTGGAGAGCTATGTTGGTGGTCGACCCAGGAGAAACATCACCGGCTTTCAGCGCCATACATGCGCACTCACAGGAATATCACGCACTTCACGGTACCCCTTGAATTGTTTCCTTCATATAATTTTGGATGTGTGATTAAATATGTCTATGGCTTGTGCACACATAACTGTGTACAACCCGTAATTGTCAATAAAGGACCACGTAGTGCGCTTGATGCCACAATCCTTATAAAAGGGCGAAAGCTTCTTACTTTTGAGTAAAACCTATCAAACCTTTCACTTTTCAAGGTTTTGCTCAAAAGAACAAGTACTTTCCCTTATGATTTTCAAAACCTCAACCGTTTATATCACTCGTTGAGGGGAGTACTTGAATCAAAACTTTGTTCAAAATTGTTCTCAGTGGTCATTCTTCCCGCAACATTCGAAATGGTCATATTTATTCTCAAACGTTTCAAAAATAACACTTTAATATGCCATTTTTGAGGGGAGAAAATTGTGTGATAAGAAATATGTTGTACAAAATGCAAATGAATCTGTGTACCTCAGACTTAACCAACGAATTGGCGGTACTAAAGCGTTAGTAACTTCGAAAATACTTGTCTGGGCGGGTAATAATTTCAAGCTAGTTAAGCTAGTGATGTAAGCGTGTCTCGCAAAGGACTTGTCCGAGTAGAATGTACCATTCGAGAAACTTTTGATAGACATGAACTCTGACGGGTTTGACAACCTTCCAAGGATTGTCTACACCTTCAAGGTAGTTATTAGAGCTAGTTGTCACCTAAAGCTGACAATGTAACTCTTTAACTATGCAGCGTAACCGTGTCTCGCGGGGGATTGTCTATCTTCAGTGGATCAATTCAAAAGTGCGCGCTCTTTCCTCACTGTGCATTTAACCATTAAAACTATTAAGCACATGTGGAGAGGGAGTATTTATGCAAAACATCATCTCTCATAATGGTTCAAACATGTTTTTCATTAACAAACCCGTTGAGAGATATGTTATCATCTGATGGTTTTAATGGCAAACATAGGTTAGTCATGGAGTTATAAGGTGACTAAGGTTAGGAAAAACCGTCCTATGATCCTTGAGCCGGAGGATCTACCCAAGGACACTACCATTAGTTAGTGTTAGAAGTCCTTAGGAATGATTATAAAAAGGAGAAAATGAGAATCGGAGAAAGAAGGAGTTGAAGAATCAAAAGAAAATGTAAAGTAAAGGGTGAAAAGAAATAGCCCTCAGTTATTCAACTTAGGGCGGAACAGGGTTCAATTCATATGCTCTTGGTTGTCACTTAGTGACGCCGGTATTGAAGATTAAAAGTCGTCATGGACCCAGTGGCGCATGCACTAAACCTTCTTATCCACTCAAGTTTCTCTCAAAAGAAGCTTGTTTCATTCTCACAGGGAACCCTACGTAAACTATTGGCTTTCTCCTAGAGATTGCTGGTATTGAAGAAGGAGACCCTCTCCCTAGTCTCCGCTCGGGAAAACCAAAACGCACTATTGAGTCTAGAGCCACGAGATTCATCAAAAGATCTCTTAGGAACACTTGACATTTAATCACTTGATGATCAACTAATAAGATCATCATTGGTTCATATCGAGTCCTTCACAGATCTTAGCAATCTGTCAAGAACATTTATGAGAGGTTCACATCTGTGATCCTCAGTGATTGAATGGAAACTCTGCCGGGTCAACATCAAACAGCCACATCGGCAGGTCGCTTCGGTAACTCCCGTGGATTACGGAGTGTGTCTCAAGCGGTCTGATTGTGAGGTGATGCTTGGTGTACCTCGCGACTCATCTGAACTGTAGATGTACTTGGTACATCGCGTTATCTCACTTGTGGGACTCAGTTCGAGCGGCCTTTGTAAGAATTAGAGTTGTGTCCTCACACTATTCTGTTGACGCTCTCGAAGTTCAAACTTGTAAGTGCCGGAAACCGCTTATTACTAACCGTTTGAAATGTTTTCTTCTTATGGAAGCTCCGGGGCGGGATGATCGTCTTGATTCTTCTCATGCTCACGCCAACATCATCACTAATGGAAGTTCTATCTCAATGCAACACAACGGTCAGAATGATTCTTCATCAATCAAAGAATCTACAAAGTCAAAGACTTACAAAACTTCATCAATATTGATTTCCAACGTCAAAGAGCGTGTGAGCATGTTGAAGAATGGCGTGGAACCTGGAGCGAAGCGGACACGAGCGATGAGACAACAACATACTATCACTCTCACCACAAAGAACAATGATCAAAGAACAAAGTTAAAGATGACGTCAAAGCATAAGTGTTCAAAGATAACTATCTCTCTACTTGGGGAGATTGTTGAATCAAGGCAATTCTTCTCACAAGAAGAAGAATGTCGGAAGGCGTCACTTGCTACTATTACATCAACGCCTTCACCGTTTACATTCATATATACTTGAGGGGGAGATTGTTGGAATCACTCCTAAACATATTTCAAGTATTTATATTTCATATGTAATAGGTAGCTTTATTATGGCCTTTATGTTTGTTTAAGGTCAAGCTTATGTAGAAGGCCCATAAGCTTAGGCCCAAGCCCAATAAGGAATAGGGAAGGAGAGAGAGTGTTTCCCTAGCTCCTTGCCTATATAAACCATGTAATAACCCTCACTTGAGGGTTGGTTGTTCAAGTTATTCTCTTCACATACACTCTTTCTTAAACCGTATCATTGTTAACGTGTGTTTGTGTGTGTAGCTTGTTCATCCGCCTTCATCTCTTTCTATATAACTTGTGTTTGTAAAACTAGTGACCTAACAAACTGGGTAATTGGGATCCCCATGCAAGAATGGGTTCGATTTGGTTAGTAATAGTGATTGGAACACCCACATCGGAAGTAGAAACAATGGGATCATCAGGGATAGATGTAGTGCTAGTGTCCGTATTTGACCTATTCAAAGTATGTTCACTTCTTAAAGGAATAGTTCTACCAGTAGGCATCCATTTTCTAATGGGCATTGATTTAGAAAATTTAGGGCACAACTCATTAATATTAAACTTGCGGGCAGTAGGTATCCATTGATAACCTATATTACTAAATTTTCTTCCTGTGGGTTTCCAATGTTTTCTAAGTTTCTTTCGCCTTTGCCTTTTAGCCTTCTTAGCTTGATTTTTGGCATTAACAATTTTAACTAGGCATTTAACAGCATTAATCAAATCATTCACACCACATACATGATTAGTAACAGAAACCAAGCAATCATCATTACATGTTTTGCAGATAGTAGGAGAATTCGAATTAATTACAGTACGGTTATAGCTAATACTAGAATCAACACGAATCGTTTTATTCAACACAAACTTAGTGTTCCTAGGGTGGTCTTCTACTTTCTTCCAATGCACATTCTTAGCTTGCGAGGTCCTATATTACTTTGTATTGCCTGGAGGCTTTGACCTGCTTGCTTTTATGTCACTGATTACTCCTGTAGAGGGAATTATGGGAACATTAGTTGGTTGGGCTATCTTTTGCATTCCTGAACTAGAAGTGCAGGGATCTGAACTACTTGAAGGCACTCTAGAATTCACTTTCTTAATGCTGGGCATAGAATGGGTTGTATACTTGCACAAGGCATAGAACAAGGCATCACAGCTTTATTTTTTTCACACAAGGATTTAGGACATGTTGCTCTTAAACATTCTAACAGCACTTGAGATAGTTTGGCCTGAATGCAAGCAAACCTAATTTCACTATCAAGTGGCTTATTTATGAAATCCTCTTCTACAATCTCACAGAGACATTCTAGACTATCCTTAAGGTGAGCAAAATAGTTAAGAAACACAAGTTCATTATTTCTAAGATGAGGAGGAATGTATTTAACAGTCACAGTATACTTGGAGTCTGCAGATGACTTTGATGCAACATTCTCATTAAAGACAAGTGGCATTTTCCCTTTTACCTGACTCCTTAGATTCTCAATTTCCTTTTGTAAAGACGTTATTTTTTCGTTGTTCTTGTCACGAGTGACTTTCATTGAATCATATAACTCTTTGAAGTGTCGTTTAACTTTTTCATTTTCTTCTAGAAAACTCTCATTTTCCTTTTGTAAAACATTAACCAAGTTTTGAAGATGAAAAGTTTGAGAACACTGAGAATCTAAAGGAGGAGGCATTTGGGGGCTAGTCACATTGTTCTTTTCACCCTTTAATTGTGAAATTTGGGCTTTCAACTTTCTAATCGTGTTACAGTGAGCTTGAATCTGTTCGTCACGTTTGTTTATCTCAAAAACTACATCAAACTCTGGAACATTTGTTAGGAATTAGAAATTCCCGGTATTAAAGAGTCGGTCACCTCAAGTATATGTAATCGTTAGAATGATCGTAGTCGTAGTTATATTTAGGTTAGTAGTATTTTGTTTAGTAATACCGTGGAGGACGGACGGGTCTTTACCCACTGTATGCCTGATCCACAACCCGTTGTGTGGCGATTTATGTAAGACTATAAATACTCTCTACCTCCCAAGGTAGAGAGTTGGAGCTCATAATAAGATTTTTCTTTCTCTCACTAAGTTCCCTAAACCTCTAACTTTCTCTCTCTAGAACTCACCTTTATACGCCCACTTTGAGTTATGGTTTGATGTGTATGTGAAATTCAATATCCTACAATTGGTATCAAGAGCCATGGTTAGATCATATCTTGCACATCTTTGGATTTCTAGTGGTTTTTAGGTGGTTTTTGAGTTTGAAAAAGTTTAGTGGTTTGTGCATCATTTGGTTGATTTCTTGTGTTAAAGCTTGGATTTTGTTAGTACTTTTATGTTTAGAATCATCACAAGTGTTTAGGTTTTCATTTGGTAAGCTTGAATCATCTTGGTTGGGTTGTTTTGGATTGAAAAGTGATGTTTATGTGGTTTTTCTTGCTAGTGACTTGATATACGGATCTCTTTCTTCATAGCGACTTGCTTCACAATTTTGTAGCGAGTTACAGTTTTGGAGCTAGCGACTTAGACCTAGCGATTAACAGTACAAGTAGTGGACTCTCCACTATGGGTAGCGACTTGGTGGTAGCGACTTGGTCTGTAGCGAGTTGCTCTTTAGCGACTTGAATCTTTAGCGACTTGAGTAGCGAATTGCTGCCAAAATTTTGCTAGCGACTTGAGGCTTAGCGAGTTACTACTTAGCGACTTGCATTTGTCTAGCGACTTGGGACTTTAGCGACTTGGTGGTGTAGCGAATTAGGTGTTTGCGACTTTGTGCATTATCTTATAGCGACTTGGTTGATTTTTACGAAGAAGAGGTTTGACCAAAGTTGACTTTTTACGTCAAAACTTCAAACGGCCATAACTTTTGATCCGTAACTTCGTTTTCAGCGAAATACCTGTCAAAACGACCGGAACAGCCTGAATATTGTGAGGTTTCATGACGATGTCGTGAAACGAATTTTTCGAGGCCCAAATCCTCTCCGAAAGGAAGTTATTGAGCTTTTAAGTTTTTAGACCTAAATTTCTCCATAAAATCGTGCATCAACCAATCCAAATCTCAACCAAACAACATCTCTCTTATCCCACAAACAATCATAAGTCCTAACACACAATTGTCTATCATTGTGTCGATCCATCAATCATCTTAACACATTCCATTGGTCATTGCTTAACGGTTTGGTCTTGATTTTAGTAAAATCCGCGAAAGATTCTATTTCTCGGTTTAAATCATAGACTTGTAAAATCCCGTGCATTCTACCACATCATGTCTTACTCTACCGACCTAGTGATTTCAGAAGTGCTTAAATTGTATGATCTTTGCGGACAACAATGATAAAGTATGCTACCACGAGCGGTTAAAGATGTTTGAATTGAACAATGAGGATGTGAGATCTTCATGTTCTGAGTACAATGAGAATGCCACGCAAATGGAATGCAGCATTGAGCCATATCGGCTACTTCATCGCACCTCATACAAGCTGTTATCCATAGGCTGGGGATCGAACATGTAGTGCTCTTTTCCGCCGGGACTTACCTACATTGACAAGAAGCTTCTTTGTTGAACTTAGAACACTTAAAGCTGCAACTTACCAATGAAGAGGTTCAAAAGGATGGTTCTAGTGCAGCTCTTCAAGTAATCTACAAACAATTTCAGCCATTCATCGATGGGGAATATTGATTACGATCAACACTTGACTGGAATTTCCTTCAAAAACATCTGGAATGGAAATTGAGAATTCATTGAGACATTTATCCAACTCATGGATAATGTGAAAAAGTACATTGAAGAATCTGCTCAAAAGAATGAAGAAGTGAATGAGTGTCAGTGCGAGTTGAAAGATTGTTGTGATAAGTTGGGTAATGTATGTTGAAGAATCGGGTGTTCTTGAATCACGAGAATGTCAGTGACAACAAAAAATGATGAGTCGGATAATGAAAAAATGGAATCTTCGTGCTCAAATTCACAAGAGAGAGAGGTGCACCAGACACAAACTGTGCAAGTTAATGCAAAGGAACGCTCCATGGAAGCTTCGGATGTACCCAAGATAGAGATGCACCCGTCACATCCTGTGCATGTCAATGCTGAGGTAAGTTGCATGGAAGTTTCTGATGTACCTAGTTGTGCATCTTCTACTCAAAATGATGATTATGAACTGCATGAGTACGTTGCATTTGTGCACGATGATTCCCTTACCACCGAGCTTAACATATATAAGGATCAAGTTGCTATTTATGAACAGCGTGCTAAGTTTGAGTTGACCACCCGTGAGCAGTAAATGGATGTCCAAATCATTACAACTATTAGAAAAAGTAGGTTTAGAGAAGAAGTATTAAAACAAGAGTTAAATTCCTTACAAGAAAAGCTTTCAAAAGCTGCTAAGCAAAAACAAGAACTTCAAGAAAATGTTAAAGTGCTTAAGCAAGAATTTAGTGCTAAGGAGTCAAAACTTTTGAATGATTTTTCTAATCTAAAGACTTTGAAAAACAAGCTTGAAAATAATTTGTACGTACAAGGAAACACCATTCAGATTGCTCACATGATCACTAAGCATAGAGTTCTAAGTGACAAACATAGTGTGGCCTTAGTTGATGAACCAAACCCCGAGGCTTGTAAAAAGGCTAGAGAAGCTCATAAGGTATTGTATGATGGTAATGAGATCCTTAAACCTAGACAGAAACCTAGTTGCGCTGAGTGCACTGAGGAAGATAAGAAATCAGATGAAGTCACTAGGGAGAAAATGAATAAGAAGCTAGAAGATCCTAAGTGTAAAAAGAACAAGATAACGATAAAACCCCATGATTACACTAAGGAAAATTGGATATCCTTAAACATGTTTAAGCCTCAGACTCTATTGACCCCTGAACAAGTGTTCCGGAAAAAGGATATGGACTTGCAAAAAGCTGAAAATCTTGTTGAAAAGAATCCCCCTTGTAGGAAATTCCTAAAGCGTTGTGTATCCTCCAAATACACCAATGCATTTAGTTCCTAGAACTATTGCCACTAAGAGCAAGACCTTAATCAGTCAATATGTTATTCTTCAACTATTTAGCGATTTTGAGAAAACTTGTAAGAAAAGGATCACACCCACTGGGATAACTGAAGGGGAAAGGGGTTTTGAGCAAACAAAAGAATGCTATCTAACCGAGGTCATGCCTTTCTTTAAACAACTAAAAGATCATTTTGAGAGTCTTAAAAAGGGGATAAAATCAGATATTAAAGAAATGGAAAAGGAATTTGATGCAATGATAGTTGAGGTTAGTGACTATGAGCGAGAATTAAAATATAATGAGATTGAGAGGAAGAACTTGCATACCTTGAATGAGAATCTTATTTCTGAATGTATTACTCAAGATGTGTTTTACACTGCTACGAATTGTTCCATTAATGCTTCTCAATTTCATGAATTATCTGTTGCTCTGAAAGTCTCCCATGATCGTGTCATTGAGCTTGAAAAAACTAATTCCAAACTATCTGAGAAAATTGAACTGGATGATCACGACAATTTGGTTAAACATTTGTCTAAACTAGAGGTTGAGCATTTTAATTTACAACTAAAATATCAACATCTTAAAGAAAATGTCAAAACTTCAAATATCAAGACATCCTCAGATGCTCCATAGTTTGATGTAGTTTTTCAAATTAACAAACGTGATGAACAGATTCAAGCTCATTGCAACACGATCAGAAAGTTGAAAGCCCAAATCTCTCAATTAAAGGGTCAAAAGAACAATATGACAGGCTCCCAAATGCCTCCTCCTTTAGATTCTCAGAATTCTCAAACTTTTCATCTTCAAAACTTAGTTAATGCCTTACAAAAGGAAAACGAGAGTTTTCTAGAAGAAAATGAAAAAGTTAAAAGACATTTTAAAGAGTTATATGATTCAACAAAAGTCACCCGTGACCAAAACAACGAAAAATAACGTCTTTACAAAAGGAAATTGAGAATCTGAGAAGTCATGGAAATGAGAAACTACCACTTGTTTTCAATAAGAATGTTGTCTCAAAGTCACCCGTAGATTGCAAATACACTTGTGACAGTTAAATATATTCCTCCTCATCTTAGGAATAATGAACATGCTTTTCATGACTACTGTGCTCACCTTAAGGATAGTCTAGAATGTCTCCGTGAGATTGTCGAAGAGGATTTCATTAACAAACCTCTTGATAGTGAAATTAGGTTTGCTTGCCTCCAAGCCAAACGATCTCAAGAGCTGCTTGAATGTGTAATTGCAACATGTCCAAAACCCTTAGGTGAAAAAGGAAAAGTTGTGAAGCCTTGTTCTATGCCTAGTGCCAAACAGGAAATCCGTTCTATGCCTAAAGCCAAGCATGTGACCCTTGATATGCCTTGTTCCATATCTAAATTCAAGCAAGCAACCTGTGATGTGCCTCCTAGAATTTCAGATCCCAGCACTTCTAGACCAGGAATGCCGAAAGTAGTGAAGCCATGTAATGTTCCCATCGTTACTTCTACAGATGTTAAGATTGACACTAAAGTTAGCGGGTCAAAACCTAGAAGCTATGCAAAGAAGGATAGGATTACGCAAACTAAAAGTGATCATGATAAGGAAGTGAAAGAACACCATAGGGACAAGAAGTTTGATTTGAACAAAAGAATCGTGTTAGTTCTAGTATTAGCTCTAAGCTTACTAAAATTAATTCGAGGCCTTATGCTGTCTGCAAAACATGCAAACAATGTTTAATTTCTGTAATCATGATAAATGTGATGTGTTATTTCTGAGGTCTAAGATTCATAACCCAGTTAAGAAAGTTTGGAGAGCGAAAGAGATTAAGCAATCCTGAAAACCTACAGGGAATGTGTTTACAAATGTAGGATTTCAGTGGAAGCCACAGTCGAATATTAATGCATGGCAAACCTTACTCCTTAGCTAGATCCACTATGCCTAGAATAGTGCCTATTAAGGTTTGGAAGCCAAGCGGTAGAATAATCCCATTAAGCACAAAATGTCATTTGACTAAGTCCGATGCTTCTACTAGTTCAGCTCCTAGGGATAATGCCATTGCATCTAGGGTTTCTGCTGATTCAAAGATTTCTTGTGCTAACCAAAAGGAACCCATCAGCACGTGGGGATCCAATGTTTCCAATTCTCTATCTTCGTCATTTGTCCAAAGCAGGTCGTACAAATCGTCCCTTGGTTTTTGGATTTGGGCGGCTCTAAACATATAACCGGGCTCTTAATAATGACGTCTGTTCACTTCAGTTCAGGCCTCGTACTTCATCATTATGGCGTCTGCAGATAACACTTCAGCCCCGTTCCTCAAAGAAAAGAAAAGTGTACGCTTCAGTGCGCTTTATCTTTTGAAGAAGAGAAATCTTCATGTTTATGACCATTCTCATCGACATTCTTCATCAACAAGCTTCATGTTTCTCCCATGCTCATTCAGCCATCAAATGGATCTACATTCATTAATGTATATTCTTATTCACTTGCTAAATCAAAAATGGCAACTTCGGATGCAATTTTTGAGGGGAGAAGAGTGAATATACTAAATGATGATGGATGTTTGAATAATGGTTATACGACTTAAAGTTTGATGACTCTCACTCACTAAGGATAAATGGGATTTATGAGAAGAGTGAATATACTAAATGATGATGGATGTTTGAATAATGGTTATACGACTTAAAGTTTGATGACTCTCCTCCAACGCCTAATGTTTCACTCACTAAGGATAAATGGGATTTATTGTTTGGGATTCATTGGTTCAAGATATGTTTGATGAGTATTTACAACCGCTAGCGAATATTTGATGATCATAAAAGAATACGTGATTCATAAGTTCAAGATATGTTTGATGATCATCAAAGAAGTACAACTCAGACTACTCAAAAAGCCCAATCTCCAGTTATTCCTCAAAGCGTTGATAATGATTATCATAATATTGCGGTTGCACTCATGAATAATGATCCGCTCTTTGGTATTCCTTTGCCAAATATTCACGGATTATTGTTCATGAATAATGATCCACTCTTTGGTATTCCTTTGCCAAATCTTCATGGATTATTATTCCTCTCATCGTGCATGCTATAAATCAACCACATGAACTTCAAGGAAAATGTCTACCTCATCCGCTCGAAGTTATTGGTGTATCCTCCATATCCGTCTCTACATGAATACTTTTAGGAAGAATACATTGATGTTGAGGCATCATTTGTTCGGTTCATTCAAGTGGGTGAATGTACATCCGGTTGTATGTTTATTCACATGTTGGGCATTTGACACAAGTTGATTACTTCTGAGTTAATCATTTATCACTTATTTGAGATTGAAGTTGACCTTCACAAAGGCGTGTTCTTATTTGATAACTTGCTCGGGCTTAAGAATTTGAGTTGAAGGCTTTTGTTTATCTAGTTACCGGCCATCGGAGTGGATGGTTGAAGACCTAGTTAACTATCACTATTAGGAGTTACGTTGTTTTACTCAGTGTCACATGCGGATGACGATGTGGATAATATCAAGAGGTGTTAATGTCTCATACCTTGTTTGAGTGTGAGTACTTAGAGATTTGCTTGAAGCATAGATTCTCGACACCGTTCTTCCATCTTTAAGTGCAAGCTTAAGACACAAATGCGGGAAATTCGACTTCAGTTTCAAGTTTGGTATATTGAGTTTTCTTCAACAAAGGGTCACTTCAAATTGTCTACATATGGGTTGATAAAGATAGTCCGAGAGAGTTTATGTAGCAGTTGATTCTCACAGGATTCATTTGGGCTATTTGAGTTCTTCTCTCAAGATTTCAAGTTTATGGATATATTATGTTTTCTTTGATTGAGGTATCAAAACCATTTTGGTCCAACTATTTGGGGATGTGGTCTCTGGAGACCTTTGGTTTATGTTACTTGTGTTGATTGGAAGAAATGTGAGAAGAATATTTGGAACGTGAGATGATCCTGCCTATCGACATCTTATATACGGTTTATGATAAAGTGCTTCTGGTTATATGCACAACATGTTCACTTGATCGAGCTAATTCAGATTATTTGAGTTGACATCCACAGAGATGATTAGTGACTCAACATGTTACATGGATGTCATCGTCTCTACTCTTGTTGGGTATATGTGTACATTATGTCTTTGATTGGTTATATGTTATATAACTGGAATGCACTTGGTAAAATGAAGATGTTGATATATTGTTCCCCTAAATAGACAACGGGTCAATCTCGAAGAGTAAGGTGTACATCGGGATGCACAGAGGTTCATGTGATCGGGTCGGTTAATCCGGATTTGATAACCACTGAGACGATCAATGTTTCAACTTGTTACTTCGGTGTTCTCGTGTTCTTGGTCTGAGCTTCAATCAATGAGACCGCTTTGTATTCAACTATACTTCTTAGGGAAATGGTCTTTATTCGATGTTTGTCGGTTTGGAGGGGAAGCTACCAAAGATTCAAATTGAGAAGGCTCATGTCCAGACGATTTTCTTAGAAGCATCGAATGCTTTGGTGGCGAAAGTTTAAGAGATGTTGATTTCTTTCTTCTACAACGTCTTTGAAGCGATATCTTTATCTCGGTACTCATTTCATCATTCTCTTAAACTAATTTATCTCTTGTAAATATTTATTCGAAAAACAAAATACAAAATTATAAAACCTTCAAAAAAATCAAATAGAAAAATATAAAACTTTCAAAATCCATAAAAATTTGAAAAAATCGAAAAATCTTCAAAAAAAAAAAAAAAAAAAAATCTTTTTGTCATGTTTCTCTAGATTCGATAATATCTACGGTCTTGATGTTGTCATTCAAAGAATGACACGGGACTTTAGATGTTGTTCAAATTCTTAAAAAAAAAAATCAAAAAAAAATCAAAAAATATTTTTGGGAGAAAGAGAAAAAATGGTTTATTGTCATTTCAGGCAATAACCCGCTTTTCAAAGAAAGAAACGAGCCATACTTTATCATGTTTTCAAAATTCCATGCTCTGATTCTTTAAATCATTTATCTGCTGAAAACTAATGCTTTGAAAAATAACTCAGTCTCTATTTTTGATAATCATCCGGACTTATTTGTCAAAATATCAATCTCTCAATCAACAACCTATGTCATTGATTGAGGGGAGAATGATTTCAATTAAATTAAAAAGTTATTTGGCATTCAATTGTTTTCAAAAGATATTCAAGCATGTTTTATCAATGGAGTTTAAAGTCTTAAAATCCGATCATTATCGGTTAAACGCTTTCATAATCAAGTCACAATTCTCCTTAAAAGCTTTCAAAATCAATTTAAATCTATAAGAGATCACAAATCTCAAATGATTTGATAATTGTGATCGGGGAGAATATTGGATTTAAACCGATAATTCGGTAAATGGTTTTATAAGGATGTACAAGCTCCCCTTCCCACATATGACAAACGATTTCAAATTTTCCATGCACATGTTGAGGGGAGCATCTATCTTAAACCTATGATTTGAAACGTGATAACTTATCTCAAGGTGCAGGTTCCCTCTAGTATGTGCAAAACTCTTTTCAATCTCGAGGCACATATTGAGGGGGAGCAAAATCATGAAAACCTCATCCTTCCCCAAAATGCTTTATCTACTTGATTCGATTAGGGAAGTGATGTTGATATTTTTTGAAAATGGTAATCAAAGAAGTTAATTCTTTCTCTTGCCTCCGTATGGAAAACTATTTCAAATACTTGATTCACATGTTGAGGGGGAGTTATTCTTCAAAAAATATCAAAAACAATTCAGGTACAAAATGCTTTGATAAAATATCATAAGTATCTGGATTGATTTTCAAATGGTTTTCAATTGGTTCCTATGGCAGACGAACAATACCAAAAAGACCGACCAACTTTACATTATGTATGGTGATATAAGGACGATAAGGTTAGGTATGTGTTCCCATGATCCGCCAGAACTGGAGGGATCTACCCAAGGACTATCCACTAGTTAGTGTAGAGTTCTTAGGTATGATGATAAAAGGAGAAAAAAAAGATATGGGAAGAGTCGGACTAAGACGAGCTAGTCTGGAATAAACCCAACAAGGTTCTTGCTATGAAGTCTCGGTAAGCACTGAAGGGGTTGAAGAATGAAAAAGAATTGAATGAGAAAAGGGTGAAAACAAATAGCCCTCTATTTATTCAACCTTAGGCAGTAAAGGGTTCAATTCATATGTTATTGATGGTAACATCGGTATTGAAGACAAGACGTCATGGACCCAGTGGCCCGCACTTCAACTTTCCAAACCACTCAAGTTCCTCTTAAAAGGACTTGTTTCATTCTCACGGGAACCGACATTATCTATCGACTTTCTCTTAGAGATTGTTGATATTGAAGGAGGAGACCCTCTCCCTAGTCTCCGATATAGGATCCAAATATGCACAAATTGAGTCTAGAGCCACGAGATCATCAATAAATCTCATTAGGACACTTTCAATGAAGACTCTCTTTCACACAATGTGGAAAGAGAGATTATATCTTGAGTCCTATGCATTTATCCTTGTGGTATTGCGGAACATCGAGTGATGTGTTTACATATTCACTGTGAAGATGGAAAGCCTTCCGGAGCCAACATCTAACAAGCTCCTGGTAGGTGGCATGTGAGATCTATTATACAGTTCAACCATGTGACAAGCGAACAGAAAAATGGGGCGATTCAATCTTTTGAATCAATCACTGGTTCAGTTATGGATTGACGGATACCTTTGAAAAACCGGTCTTTGTGCTTTAAAACTCTTTTCATTAGCACGTCGACCGTGTACTAATTTTTCAAATCAAAAGGTGTTTTATGATTGATAATTGATTTTCATTAAAACCTTCGTTATATTGCAAAAACAATTTCTATTGAGCAATACACGATTGTTTTTCAAATCTCTTTTCATCAATCGGTGGACGTAAATTATTTGGTTCACTCACTCCGTGTTGTCTTCTTTGAGACGTTCCGGTTTGAGAACAGCTAGAGCAGCTGAGAAACGCTGTCAAGGAAATTCTTGAATTATACGATCACAGCAGTACTATGTACGATCAACGGGGAACCGTGGGCCGTGTACCTCAATTTATCGAAAGTGATCAAAGACACTTTCGTGCGCTTTATTGCTAACTGTCTTATGCAGGTTCACCCCGGCGTTTGCAGTGATCGAGAATGAAGCGGTCAATCCATAGCCACATGCTCACCTAACACATTCATCTCAAAAGAAATCATGATTAGTGCATCAATGACTCTGATATTTCACTCCATGCTTTCTGCTACGCCGCCAATATCATGAATCAACGAATGCTTCCGCTACTCGATGAGAATATATCATGATCCGAATGTGAGCATGTCGGTCCTAAAGTCACAACATCACATAATACCAACACCACAATGGATGTATCGAGATTTGTCTATTAGTGATGATCTCAAAAGCTGGCTCAACATTATTATCACGTGGATCAGTAAAAGACCTCCACTTGGATTAACCAAACATGCAATGAGTGGAATCAATGACTACGAGCTTCGGAGCAAAGTACTACATCAAGAATGCAAGATCAATTGTCAATGTAATATCTGATTGTATTCAATGTCATTTTAGTATATGTTTGAGGTGACCTCCCTTAGGGGGAGATTGTTAGGAATTAGAAATTCCCGGTATTAAAGAGTCGGTCACCTCAAGTATATGTAATCGTTAGAATGATCGTAGTCGTAGTTATATTTAGGTTAGTAGTATTTTGTTTAGTAATACCGTGGAGGACGGACGGGTCTTTACCCACTATATGCCTGATCCACAGCCCGTTGTGTGGCGATTTATGTAAGACTATAAATACTCTCTACCTCCCAAGGTAGAGAGTTGGAGCTCATAATAAGATTTTTCTTTCTCTCACTAAGTTCCCTAAACCTCTAACTTTCTCTCTCTAGAACTCACCTTTATACGCCCACTTTGAGTTATGGTTTGATGTGTATGTGAAATCCAATATCCAACAACATTTGAGGATGTCTTGATGTTTGAGGTTTTGACATTTTCTTTTAGATGTTGATATTTTAGTTGCAAATCAAAATGTTCAAATTCTAGCTTAGAAAAGTGTTTTACCAAATTATCATGATCATCCTGATCAATTTTATCATTTAGTTATGAGTTTTTGTTTTCAAGCTCAATGACACGATCATGGGAAACTTTCAAAGCAACAGATAATTCATGAAATTGAGAAGCAGTAATAGAATGCTTAGTAACAGTATAAAACACATATTGAGCCACACAACTCAATATTATGTTCTCATTTAAGATATGCAGGTTCTTCCTTTCAATTTCATTATATTTGAGTTCCCGTTCATAATCATTGACCTCAACTATCATTGCATCAAATTCCTTTTCCATTTCTTTAATATCTGAATTTATCCCCTTTTGAAGACTCTCAAATTGACCTTTTAATTATTTAAAGAAAGGCATGACTTCAGTTAAATAGCATTTTTTAGTTTGCTCAAAACCCCTTTCCCCTTCAGTTATCCCTGTAGGTGTGATTCTCTTCTTACATGTCTTCTCAAAATCAACGAATAGTTGATAAACAACATACAGGTTGATTAAGGTCTTGCTATTAGTGGAAATAGTTCTAGGAACTAAATGCATTGGCGTATTCGAAGGATACACAGTAGCTGCAGGCATTTTCCTAAAGGGAGTGTTTGTTTCAACAAGTACGTTTGCTTTTTGCTTATCCATGTCTTTCTTCCAAAAAATTTGTTCTGGAGTTAATTGAGTTTGAGGATTAAACCTGTTCAAGGAGATCCAATTTTCTTTTGTGTAATCATGGGGTTTGATAGTTATGTTATTCTTTTTACACTCAGGATCTTCTAGCTTCTTATCCATTTTCTCCCTAGAGGCATCTTCTAATTTTCTATCCTCTTCCGTGCTTCCAATACATGAAGGTGTTTGCCTAGGCTTAAGGATCTCATTACCATCATATACAATCTTATGGAAAGCTTTAGCTCTTTTACAATACTCGGGATTTGGCTCCTCTACTAGGGGAATACTATGCTTATCGCTTAAGACTCTATGCTTAGTGATCATGTGAGCAGTCTGAATGGTATTCCTTTGTACGTACAACTTACTTTCAAGCTTGTTTTTCAAAGTTTTTAGATTAGAAAAGTCATTCAAAAGTTTTGATTCCTTAGCATTAAATTCTTGTTTAAGCACTTTAACATTATCTTGAAGCTCTTGCTTTTGCTTAACAGTTTTAGAAAGCTTTTCTTTTAAGGAGTTTAACTCTTGTTTTAACACTTCTTCTCTAAAATTACTTTTTCTAATAATTGTACGCATTTGGTCATCCATTTCCTGCTCACGGGTAGTTAGCTCAAACTTAGCACGTTGTTCATAAATAGCAACTTGTTCTTTATAGGCATTCAATTCAGAGATAACAGAATCATCAGGGGCACATGCAGTGTATTCATCAAAAACATAGTCATCATTGACTGCAGAAGATACATCACTTGGTACAATCTCACTTTCACTTTGTGTCACATATTGATCATATGGGACAATATTACTATTACCCTCATTATCTATATCTGATTCATAAGTTTCAAGAGATTGTACTTCATTATGTATCTTTTGCTCATCCACCTCATCGTATAGTTTTAATACCTCTGAGATGATTGATTCTTTGGATGGACCAGCCTGTTGTGGTGATGAGACCTTTGGAGATACCATAGGTGAGATGCTAGCCATGAAGATTGTCTGGGCAGTAGTTTCATCATCGACATCAGAGTCAAATGCATCACAGTCAGCAACTTGAAAGGCATTTTGATGATTGTGACCTATTTCCTGAATTGGCTGCTCATCCACATCAACATCATAGGTTTTGGCATTACCCTCAGTAAGAAACAACAACTCTTCTTCATCCAAAACCACTCCACTGTCCTGAGCTTGTACCAGCAGCATCTTGTCCCTTAAGTACTCTGCATTTTGAGGGCGTTTTGGAGATGTGCAGTTCCTTGCAATGTGTCCATCACCAACACAGTTGTAGCACTTGATTGGCTTTACTTGTCCTTGATTGGCATTCCTTCCACGATTCTGATTAGCCACATACCCTCCACCTACTCCAGTATTACCATAACCTGCTCCAATCATCCCTTGTTCATACCGTCTTCCTTGCACATTCTGCACCACTACCTTACCATCTCTGACAGTAGCTTGATTATATGGATTGGATCTGTTCGAGGTTATTGTTGGTGTGTGGAGTGGAATTCATATTTTGACTAACCATGAGAGATAGTTGATTGATGAAGTTTTCCATGAGTGTGTTTGAGTCTGGAGGCTTATATGCTGGATCAGGAATGAGCTTGTAATTACCATTACCCGTGGGTATGACTTGAGAAGCCTTGGTGGTAATTTCAACATTGGTGTAAAAAGCTGTTGAATCATTTGACGAACTTGTTTCTCCCTGTTTAGATTTGAACTGTTCAAGAATCATTCGTTCAAACATAGCATGTCTCTCATTCTGAAGCAGGAAGGCATACAGTTGCTCATAGTTGGTGTTCTTTAATCCTTTGGTTAGCTTCACAGAGGTGACAAATTTGTGTCATTCGGGATTCAAGTTGTTCACAAACTTTGAGTTCAGCTGAATATTTGGCATGGTCATTTTGATATTCCTCATGTCATTCACAAGCTTGTGGAATCTCACGTAATATTCATATACACTTTCTTCTGGTTTCATCTTAAAGTGCTCAAATTCATCATACAGTTGTGATTCTCTGTCTTCCTTAGTTAATTCAGAACCCGAGAGAAGCATCTTGACATTATCCCAAACCGCCTTGGCTTTAGTGTTGTGATTGATAAGCTTGTAGATATCTTTTGGAAGACCCTAAAGTATAATGTTTGAAGCCCTGATATCAGCATCGTATCTCTTTTTCTCTTTATCACTGAACTCATCATACGTCTTTGGTCTGTCCAAACCTAAGATCACTGTTCCATCTGCAGCTGTTTCAAGTGTGTCTCTTGTAGTCTCAATCTGATAAGGTCCTTCATCAATTGACTTGAGAATATTGACCCCATTTTCCTTTCCCAAACAGTACAACCTAATTCGTTGAGCCCATGAGTCATAGTCAGTTCTGTCAAGCATGGGTGGATGAGTATCTGATCCAGCTGCTTGAACGTCCTCAGCTACAGAAGATATGATTGTAGGCACGTTGGTAGACATGATTACAGATTTCACGGGATTTTAAAACTCTTGGATTAAACCGGGAAATAGATTCTTTCACGGGATTTTATTAAATCAAGAGAAAACCATAGAATGTAATCAAGAAGAAAAGCACTAAGTCACAAGAGACAAATCGCTCAACAAGACAAATCGCACAAACAACAAATCGCTCAAAAGTGACAAGTCGCATCAACTAACAAATCGCTTAAACAATCAACTCGCTTCAATAAGCAAGTCGCTTAACCATACAAGTCGCTTAACCATACAAGTCGCTTAAACCAAGACAAGTCGCTTCACCAAGACAAATCGCTAAACCAAGACAAGTCGCTTAAACTAACAACTCGCTTCAATAAGCAAGTCGCTGAAGAAATGACAAATCGCTTAAACAACACAAATCGCTTAAAGTCACAACTCGCTTAAATAAGCAAATCGCTGAAAAGTGACAAATCGCTACTCCGAATAAATCGCACAAGTACAGCCACTACCCAGACAAATCGTTTAAATAAGTGATTTGAAACTGACACAAATCGCTTCCAAAACAGGGACAAATCGCACGTTTGAATACTTAACCGAGACACAAGTCGCTAACTTTAAACTCAACAAAACGCCTCTTTTAAATCCAAAAACACTCCAACCACGATGATTCAAGCCTTCCAAATCAAAACCTAAGCACTTATGATGATTCTAAACACAAAAGTACAATCAAAATCCAAACTTAAACACTAGAAATGGTCCAAATGATGCAAATACCACTAAACTTTTTCAAACCCAAAAACCATAAAAAAAAACCACTAGAAACCCAAGAATATGTAAGAGAGATGATCAAACCATGACTTTTGATACCATTTGTAACATATTTGATTTCACAAACACATCAAACCATGGTTCAAAGTAGGCGTACACTATAAGGTTTTTAGAGAGAGAAAGTTTAGAGGTTTAGGGAACTTAGTGAGAGAAAGTAAAAGTATTATTATGAGCTCCAACCCTCTACCTTGGGAGGTAGAGGGTATTTATAGTATCTTACATAAACGCCACCTAAGGGCTGTGGATCAGGCAAACAATGGGTAAAGACCCATCCGTCCTCCACGGTGTTACTAAACTAAATACTAACTAACATTAAATAACTGCGACTACGAGCTTTCTAACGATTACATATACTTGAGGTGACCGACACTTTAATAACTGGATTTACTAAATCCTAACAACATTACTCAGAAGCAGACTTGCATAGTACATAACTATTATATATTATCAATACAAGGCTGCTCCGGACGAGGGAGACTTTAAGTCTTAGCACGTAAGGCACATTATAGATCTAAGCATCCAAAGGGATCAGGAACAAGTCCTAATGTCATAATAAATCAAAGGGTTCAAGATATAACAAATAGTACAAATAAATTTATAATTTAGAACAAAAATATAGTTTAAGATTTAATTTCATGCATTTCACCCCAAATAAGTAAAGCAGTAAAAAGGGGAACTGTGAACTCACCTCAGTAGTGCATCTAAAGCAGCAGTCAATTAGAATTATTGGATGGCACCGACATGCGACCTAGATTAGTATGGCAAAATTTAATCTTTATTTAAATAAGTTTAAAATTTTTGAAATGCTTGTACATAATACTAGACGCTTATGGAATATAAGATATGATTACTAAAGATATATATTCAGGTAAGGATATCTCATATAGTTATAAGAGTAAGAATGTTTTAAGTATTTGATTTAATAATTTTTGTAATTAATTAATTAAATGTGTGTAAGACGTATAAAACTCCTTATTGAAAATATAATAAGTTACATGTACTTTGATGAAAGTCTAGTATGACATGTGTAAATGTTTAGTTTTCCGTGGTAATTATAAGTTACAAAGTAATAATTTAAACAAATAGCCGTTTTATATTTTACAAGACTTATTTTTATAAAGTATATATAGTGTTTATAAGTGAATAAGTACGTTTAACTTGCTAGTTTACTTTTAATAAGCAAAATTTCATTTTATTTAGACGACTATGTCATCAAATTTGACTTGCGTTTATAATGTGTACGATATAATATGTCGTGAACGTGGGATGACTCGGGACAATGCAAAACTGGACCAAACAAGCCTTTGGTGGGCAGTCACGAACAAACGGACCCTTTCGGTACCACCAATGGGCTTCGGGGCTGTGGCCCAAAACGAAACTAACTAACAAGAGCTTGTGCTCAAGTAAGATTGGGCCTGATTTGCGAGATGAAAACGTAAGACCAGGTTGATGGCAGATTTGTGGTTACATCATTATGTTGAATTTACTTTGACTCAAGAAGTAGTAAGCGACACACTCATGTCGGGCACTAGTAAGCAGAATGTGAGAAACTCAACGTACTCAACCTGCCGACATGACTCGAACCGAGGTACCCTCGTGCGTGGACTTGAGGTCTTTTGACTAAGTGGAACCAGCATAAGTTGCTAAGACTATAACACATCATTATGACTTGATTCTAACTTTGCAATACTCGCTTTAACCATGACTCAAGACTAACAACAATTACCCAGACCAGTCGCAAACAAGGCAAATGTACCCAAATTGAGTAGCCAAGATTTAATCATAAGTGAAAGTATAAAAGTTGAGCAAAACCAAGACTAACCTTCCAAGACCAAACCAAAACTAAACATGAGTCTTAAACTAGATGTGTTCATTAAGTCAAAATCATAATATCTCTACTGCTACAAAATTTATATCAACAACATTGAAGCCCGAATTTAAGATTTAAACTCAAAAATAGTTTTGTTTCTTTTCTCTTGGTTTGGGACAGTAACGACAACAACCATGGCAAAAACTATGTTACTTCATTCAAACCAATACTAATTCCTTTATCAATTAGTTTATCATAAAAATTAAGCCAACATCATTTTTACTACTTACATTAATCTGAGGGAACAAGAAATATATATATATATATATTCGAAAATAATAAAATGTTATTACAATGAAATAGATCGAGAAAATCAAGAATATAATCTTACACTATTGCTATGAACACCGAACACCAAGAAGTTCGATTAGAGGAGACCCGAAACAATTTGGTAAAATTAAATACTTGTACAAGCTTCCTTATGCCTCAATTAACGAAACCCCTTTGGTAATTTCGAAAAGCCTCTTAAATTTTCTCATGGTTCAAATTTTCTCATTCTCGAACTTTGCCCTCAAAAGACTCTTAGTTGGTGAATTTTCACAACTTGTCGACCTGACCGGTCATTTGTTTAAGTTGTGTAGGTTGAGTAACAACTTGATTCTAACTTGATTTTCGCAACTCATCAAACAAGAACTGTCACTAGATCAAGCTAGGAAACAAGTTGTCAAAAAAAGAGATGGCTTCTCATATATGTAAGAGACCTTTTGAAAGTTTGGCTCGAGTTTGAAATCATTTAAGCCGATCAATACTAATAGTGGGGTGCTCAGATTAGTGAGAAGGCAACAATTAAACTAAGGCTCATGATGCAAGATTCTACACTAATCAATGTCATGAACTAGAACCAAAAGATACTGAAATAGAGTGGGTGATCAAAAGAATGTACCTGTCACGGTGCTTGTGTCTTAGCGAGCTTCCTTGGTGCCCAAGAAGTATGCTCGACCCCGAGCTGGGCTGATATTGTCTCCACGGGTTGGGTTATCAACCATCAATTGCTACGGCGAGAGTCATGTTACCATGCTCTGGCTTCTGTGCCCTATTCAACTTAGGACACGTGTTCCTGAGGTGGTCCAGACTTCTACACTCATAACATGCCGGCTTCTGTCCTTGGTTTCCATTCTTGCTTGAGCACTTCCAACTAAGATGGCCTATCTGTTTGCATATATTGCACCTTGGGCAGTTTCCTGAATGGTGGAGGTTACATCGAGTACACTTAGGATGTGGACCTGCATATCCTTTGCGCTCCTGAGTCGTCGCTCCATAGTTCATGGTTACTCACTGCCTCTTGTCTTGTTGGTCCTGGTCTCGGCTTCCCTGGTGATCCTCTTTTCGTCCATTGTCGTTTGTTTTTGCTAGTCCTCCAGACCTGATCACGTCATTAGTCAAGCGGTATGCCATTCCCACAGCAGCTTGCAGAGTAGTTGGCTTGGATGAGGTGACATCTCCCGATCTCGTGAATCAAACCCCAAATGTATCGATCAATCAGCTTCTCCATAGTAGAGACCATGGGGAACCATCCCGTCACTCGTGAAAGCAAACGTGTACTTGTCAACTTCTACTCCTACCATCAAATGGTTCCAGAATTCTGCTTCCAGTTTTTGCACTTCATCCTTCCTGCAGTACTCCTCATTTAGTAGCTTCTTAAATTCTTCCCAAGATAATCCATTTCCAGCTTCTCTCCCTCTGGTCTGCAGCTGGTTATTCCACCATGTCAGTGCTCGACCTTGAAGTAGGCCCGCAGAGAACTCAACCTTATCTCCTTCAGCACATTTAGTGATTCTAAGTTTCGACTCAACATTCTCAAACCATGATAGCAGGCCAATGGCACCCTCGGTGCCATGAAATTCCTTTGGCCTGCATGACATGAAGGTCTTATAGCTGCATCCGTGGCCATTGGTCGAGGTACCAGCTCCCTCATTGGCTCGTCCTACATCAATGTGTGCGACAATTTGAGTGAGGAGATCCGCTAATCCAGCAGCACTGACTCTTGGGGCTTCATTGTTGATGCTTCCTGAACGAGTGTTCCTTGTAGTCATGATTCTACAATGGGCCAAAACATTTGGTTGTGTGAGTCATGGCGGATGTTGTGTGGGACGGCGACGGTAGTAAGTGTAATGTGACAGGAACAAGGACGTGCTTAGCCTATCGGGTCAAAACGTATAGCAAAGAGAGGGCATATAAAAATATATATCATGTATAGTGATGTTAGGTCACCATATTATCACAACAATATGTATTTCTAGAGAGAGAAAGTGGAAGGAACTAATGAATGATTAATGAAAATGATAATTGCAATTAGAACCAACAACCCTCTCCCTTCTAGGGAGGGGGTATTTATAGTGTTTACATAAGTAGGGGTGTTTCCCCTTGGTTCTAGAAGAACCTTCTATCACAGCTCATGGGCTTACTACATGAGCTGAGAAACTAATTACAAACATTTATAAACCATAATTATTAACGACCTATTACAAATGAAATGACCTACACTTGATAATAAAACATGTTCCTAACAATCTCCCCCTAATGGTTGGTCATCATTTGTTGTCTTGCTTAGGTCATTTGACGTCTTGAACTTCTTTGGCGTTCATGGCTTGTGACGTCTTTGATTCTTTGCATCTTTGTTCTTTGTTCTTGTTGTTGTGATCAGTTATGAAATCTGCCTTTTATCAACATCTTTGTTCTTAGTGATGAAAGTCATTTCCAGCATGCTCATACTTCTGATGAAGTTTGTGATTCATATATTTGAAGCTCTCATTCTTTAACTTTGATCTTTATCTCATAACTTTGCAGATTCTTTGACTTTGATGTAGAATCTTTCTGAAATTTTCTTTGCTTTTTGAGAGAACTTCAATTAGTGTTGATGTTGGTATGAGCATGTGAAGAGTCTGCACGATCTTTTCCACTCGTGAGCATCCATAAGAAGAAAACATAAAACATGGGTTAGAAATATTCCAGCACTTACAAGTTTGAACTTCGAGAGTGTTAACAGCATAGTGTGAAAACACAACTCTTAATTCTCACAAAGGCGTTCTGAACTGGAGTCCCACAAGTGAGATAACGCGATGTACCGAAATACACCTACAGTTCAGATGAGTCACTGAGGTACACCGAAGCATCACCCCACGACTGTAGACCGTTTGAGACACACTTAGCGTAATCCACGGGGAGTTACCGAAGTGACCGCTTTCAAGGTCGTTTGATGTTGACCCTGGCATGAATTTCCATTCAATCACTGAGGATCACAATTGTGAATTCCCTCATAAATGTTCTGGCAGATTGCTAAGATCTGCGTAGGACTCTGGAAAAGTGTCACTTGTGTTCTTATTGTTTGAACAACAAGTAATGAAATATTTAATTGTTCCTAAGAGATCTTTTAATGAATCTCATGGCTCTAGACTCGATTAGTGCTCATTGATTTTCCTAACCGAGACTAGGGAGAGGGTCTCCTTCTTCAATACCAACAATCTCTAAGAGAGAGTTGATAGATTACGTAGGGTTCCCTGTGAGAATGAAACAAGTTCTTTTGAGAGAACTTGAGTGGCTTAGAAGGTTTAGTGCATTGCGTCACTGGGTCCATGACGACTTTGTCTTCAATACAGGTGTCATCTTGTGACAACCAGTAGCATATGAATTGAACCCAGTGTCTGCCCTAAGTTGAATAATTTGGAGGGCTATTTCTTTTCACCCTTTTCTTTAACTTTTCTTTTTAATTCTTCAACTCCTTCTTCCTCCGATTCTCATTTTCTCCTTTTTCAATCATACCTAAGGACTTCTAAATACTAACTATTTGTGGTGTCCTTGGGTAGATCCCTCCGGCTCTGGCGGATCATAGGACGTTTATTCCTAAACTTAGCCACCTTTTAACTCCATGACTATCCTATGTTACCACAAAAACCTTTTCTTGAAAATCTCTCAAGATGTTTATGATGAAAAACATGTTTTGGTAACACCTTGAGAGTTTTTGGTTTTTCAGAAATACTCCCCCTCTACATGTTCTTATGAGTTTTGACTGAAATCTGCACAGTGAGGGTAGAGCTCGCACTTTTGAATTGATCGACTCTTGATAGACAATTCCCTGCGAGACACGGTTACGTTGTATAGTTAGAGAGTTCCATTATCAGCTTTTAGGTGACAACTAGCTCTAATAACTACCTTGAAGATGTAAACTCTCCTTGAAAATGAGGTTAGACCCGTCAAAGTTCATGTCAATCAAGAGTGTCTCGGATTGGTACATTCTACTAAGATAAGTCTTGAGAGACAAATCTTTTCGACATACGACATTCAAAGATCGTCAATTCATTGGTGATATCTGAGTCGAGCACGATATGAGATTCCATAACTTCCTGATCAACAATTTTAATCACATTTCTCCCCCTCAAAAATAGCATATGAATGTTGTTTTTGAAAACATGGTGATTAAAATATGCTTTTTGAGGTGTTTGAAATTCTTTTGGGAAGAAACGGATTTCAAGAACATTTGAATTTGAACAAAGATTTTGCGTTGCAAACAGTTAAGAAGCTTTCGCTCCTTTAATTAGGATTGAGGCACTGAAACGTACCACAGGGTCCTTTCGTGGAATCAGATTTTGTTTTCGTTGAACAAAAGTACTTCCCCTCAAATATGGAAGCATATTCGAGAGATAGCCTTCTTGAGTCGAATTTGAAACAGTTTATTATAGGTTGTAAAAAACATATTATCGATTTGTTGTACTTGTGAAAAAAATTCGAGCTCAAGGTTTAACTGAAAAACATAATCAATTAAGAGAAACATACGAATGAAAGTAAAGAGTTAGAGTTATTACGCATGATGTTTAAATGTTTCAGTAATGTTCCAAAAACTATCTAACTGCAGTACTTCATTCAAGTCGACGAAACGTCAAGATATTCGGAACCCTTGCTCTTCCTCCAACATAGCCTTCAATTCGTCGCATTTGAACTCGGAACTTGAGTCGTGAATCAATTTTCTTGACAAACTTTTTAGCTTGCTTAACATCGCTTCTCTTCCATGTCATGTTTCGCAACCAGCGTTGTTTTCGCCCGCTTTCGGATCTTCAAGAATGTTGACAAGCTCAACCTTTACCTGTGTCAACGTATCATCACTGAACTTGTGAATTTCTTAGTATCCCATGAATTTGACAATGTTGTTCCTGATGAAGTGTAATCCAAATGGTGTTGTGGTGAATGAATACGGTTTCTGGTCATAAATGTCGGGTGGTTGGAGATCCGGTTTGGTAAGATTCAGACGCTTTCGATAACTTTCAACACCAAGATGAAGATCTTCAAATCTTGACTTAATGACAAAACTGCGGATAAAAATGAGGATTAAGTTGAAGATATCATATTGTAAGCTTCCAGGAAGATGCTCAAGTTTTCCTTGAACTTTGAGAAGATACATATCTTCGATATCGTTGAGGTTTAGAAACCTGTAGTCAGCTTCGTTGAAAGTGTACTCGTTGTCGTCAGCTCTGCGAACCTTGATGTTAGTTTAAAAATTGTACCCGTATTTATCCATAATCTCTGCACTTTTAATGGACAAGATCCGGTGGTTATAACACACTTTGTGTTTAGAGGTGAATGTGAGCCGCCATTTGTAAAACCATTTACGCATATTAGGCTAGTGGAAGATGCCAAGTTCGCCTCATCATTATAAGTAACAACCGAAGAACTAAACAAGTCGAAACTTCTTCCTCCATTCCTCTTGAGTGTAAACCGCAGCATGAAACTTAGACAATGATGTTGCATACCGTTTCTCGATCGTGTTGCCATACATCGATATTCTAAATCATGATTAAAGAAATAAGGTGTGGGTACCTTGAGATTGTGAGTATGACCCATGAGTGGTAAAGGTTGAGAATAGTCATGAAACTTGAACGTTTTGGGAGCACGGAGGGCAAAAACATCCCAAGTAATGTTCTCGGACATTGCTCGTGCAACTTCCTCAAGATTGTATTCAAATTGAAGCCTTGAAGTGGTGGAAGTATTAAATTGTGTAAACCCCGCCGGCGAATAGTGGCAATGTGAGACAATTGAAGTTTTGCACCTTCATGATCTTTTCAAATTCTTTGTAAAACCCACAATGGAAGCTTCATTAGGAAGATCATCTTCTGGATGAGCATCAACCATATCTTTAAACCAGTCAAACTGAGTCGTGGAAGAGTCAGTCCATTCTGGGGCATCATCTTGTTGCATGTTGAATGGTGGCAGGGATATGACGTGAGAGACAGTCTGTTGTGGAGGTTGATTGGAAGATTGTGGTTGAATTTCATCTTCAGGGGAAATATCATGAGAAGTGGTTTGAAAAAAGGAAGATGACGGTGTAGTGAATTTGGAACGTTTGTCGCGTGGACGTGACTCATCATCTTTATCATCGGTCTGCGTTTGGCGGGATATCTTTGCACGATGCGATGCACTTTTCTTATCACCCTCTTAATGGATTTGAGTAGAGCGTCTCGAAGTTCCACTTCTTCATCATCATCAATTATCTTCTCCAGAAGTTGACTTTTGAGATCAACGACATGCAACGTTGAAGGTTTTGTTTCAAGGGTTATCGGGTGTGTTTGAAGATGAGTTGCTACAACACCTTGAAGCTTGTTTTTAACATATGTGCGTAATGCCGATGGTAGAACTTCATTAATGCAACTCTTGACCTCTGTAGGAAGAACCTGTTTAAGGATTTCCTCAATCTGCTCTGGTAATGGAAACTTCTGAATCTGTTGATGTTGTTCTTGAAGTTGCTTTTGTTGTATCTGAACTTGGGTTTGAAGAGAAGTGAGTTGTGCTTGAATGTCTTGAAATTTATCTTTCTCAGTTGCTTCAGATGTTTGTCGAGAAGGGAGCCTGATCTTAAAGGTGGTTTTGGAAGGAACATTCGTCTTTGACTGTTGATCTGAGGATGCTGGAGGTGGTTTTGTTAGTGGTTGTTGGTTATGAGCGTCACCTTCCAAATGTGGTTTATCAGTGAAAACATCATCAAAATCATCATTCTCAGATTCATCATTGTTGACAGATTCTTCATTATCAGAACGAATGAATTGATCATATTCATCTTTGGATGAAGAGTGTCGCAGAAATTGAGTTATCCGATTCGGAAGATTCTGATTCATTCATAGGTTGTTGAAGTTGTTTAGAAATCACCTTAGAACCTGATCCTTCACCCCGCTTCGCAACCTTTCAAGATCAGCTTGGTGATGACGTTTGGTGATAGCCAATGTTTTCTTCAGGATTGCTCGTTCTTCTTTGTGAGTGCAAGGAGATTGAAGTAATTGAGTTTGACAACTGATAGTTTTACTACTCGTCAAGTACTGTATCTTGTTTCACCTGGATAAGTCTTTGAGTGTTTGCTGGGTTATCAACTTTGTCGTGATGACTAACTTGTTCTTCTGCAGCAACAACTTCATCAATCAGCAAGGTTTGCTTGTGTTTTGTAGTGGATCTCCTTCCTCTACCTTTAGGTTTGTCAGAAATAATTCCAACTTTTCCTGCTTTTTCTGCTTGATCATAGTCCCCGTAGCGGTAGTCACTTGATGCCATCATTAAAGAGACGGTCAAGAATTCTTAAGCCTTTGTTTGTTGTGCTAGTGCTTTGAACTTTAACAGTTTTAAGCACATGATCCATGTGACTAGTATGATACTGATCACCACTTGCTATTCGTTTGTCGATGCTTGGATCTACTTGCATGAAGTATTCAATAAGAAGCTTGGTGTAACGAGCAAATGGAATTTTATACCCTTTCTTATTGGTAAACTGCCGTGCTTGATAGATCATATCATTCCAGATTAGTTGTGCATAATCAAGGTGTTGTGTATTAATGATACCCCAAAAGATTTGAAGTAGTTCCAAGCGAGGGTGTTCATGGCCGGTAGCTTTTCCCGTAACACAATGACTTAGTATGGTATACAATGATAACCATGGTTGGGGAATGAATTTCTGGTTTACATCAGAACTGGTTGACAGCGGTTGAGAAGACTCATCATAACCCATTTTTCGAAGAGATAATGCAATTTGTGAAAACGATGGAGATGGTTTGAACAAAGTGTTAGCCTTTGTTTCTTCAAGAGGAAGATGAAGAACATGACGAAGAATGCTAACATCAAATTCGAATGGAGTTCTGTCAATCTGGACTGTCATGATGTTGGAATCGTTACTTATCTTGAGTGAATGCCAGAATTGATGTAAGTAGATCTCAGGGACACTTGCAGATAAAGTCGAAGATGCCGAAGAAGTGCTTCTTAAGAATTTCCACTATAATCTGACACGTGGGATGGCATAGAAGTTGTTCGAAATCAATACGAGAGTTTGAAAGCGCAATATTGCATTCATCTTCAATGGGATACATGTCTTTTCTTGTGAGAGATCCTTGAGACATGTTTAGACCTGAAACAAATCATTTACCAAGATATCCAAGAATTTGTAATGACATGTTAGAGGAATAACTCATATGATCCTAACATACAAATAATGCAAACTCACAAAAGCATTTAGATGTGTAATTCTCAATCACAAACGAAGTCATACGCGCATAGGTACAATAGATACTCACAATGAAATTCAAACTCTCAACATGTTAAAGTATTATCAACCTTGCAAATAATGTAAGAAACTCGCAATGCATCTATACTCGCAAAAGATGCATAAACTCACAAATAATGTAAGACAGGTAGAAACTCGCCATTATTCAACACACAACAAGAAACTCGCAAGCGTATGTAGTCATTGTACAAACTCGCAAACATGCATAAGTTAAACTAAATAGTTAGAAACTTGCAAACAACAAGAAGAAATTCACAATTCACACAAACTCGCCAAAATTTATGTAAAAGTGACGAACTCGCCAATTAAATCTCAAACATGCAAAGATTCAATAAACCTAATAGCAAACTCGCCAAGTTTTGTGTGTGGTAATCAAACTCGCCAACATTTATGTAAAACTGACAAACTCGCCAATTAAATCTCAAACATGCAAAGATTCAATAAACCTAATAGCAAACTCGCCAAGTTTTTTGTGTGGTAATCAAACTCGCCAAAATTTATGTAAAAGTGACAAACTCGCCAATTAAATCTCAAACATGCAAAGATTCAATAAACCTAATAGCAAACTCGCCAAGTTTCTTGTGTGGTAATCAAACTCGCCAACACCTTAACAAATTCGCCAAAATCTAACCTTTATAGAAACTCGCAAAGTTCATGTTATAAAAAACAAACTCGCCAAATTCTAAACCTAAGAAAAAACTCGCAAAGTTCATGTTATAAGGCAAACTCGCCAAACACTAACTCTAGTAAAAGAAATTCGCAAAAATTCATTAGCCATGGCAAACTCGCCAAAATTCAGAAAACACATGAAAAACTCGCCAAAATTCATGATTTCATATCAAACTCACAAATACGCGCCAAAATTCAAGTCACAAAACTCGCCAGAATTCAATAACCATTGCAATCTCACCAATATTCAAACACATCAAGAACCCTAAACGCATAAAACACAATAGATTTTCTAGATTCCTAAACTAATATTTGAAAATATTAAACACAAAACACTTATAAGCAATTGCTAATATACGAATCGAAGAGTAGACAAGATAATGAGCAGATCCGCATAACCTATGATCGATTGTGTCCTATATACGATAATAGTAACCCCAATTAAAACATACTTAACACAACAATTAGTTATAAATACTTACAATCGACTAGGAATTAGACAAAACAAAAAAAAAACTTGATATGGATCGAACAAGATTGCAGCAGCAGTTTTGTTTGTGATTTGGAGAATAATAGATTTTGAAAGAATGAAGAAAACTAAGGTTATAAAGGAAGAATAATGAAAAAATGACCCTTTTAGTCCTTAGAGTATGAGAAAAAAAACGTTTATTAAGTTTTTTTTTTTTTTTTTTTTTTAATATATGAAAGATAAAAAAGAAAATCTTTTTGGGTTTTGTATAGATTTTATATTTTTGTATTTTGATTTGGAAATATGTATATACAAAGAAATGTTTTTGATGTTTGACTGTTTAAGAACGTTTGATTAAATTTTCCAGATCTTCTGGAGTCAAACATCGCATACTAATTTGATGGACAAGCTCAAACCTTGCGGTGGCAAGGCTTTGGTGAACAGATCCGCCAATTGGTATTGAGTACCCACAAAGTATAGTTCAATTGTACTCTTTTCAACATGCTCTTTGATGAAATGATATCGGAGAGCGATATGCTTTGACTTGGAATGCTGAACCGTGTTGCAGGAGATGGTAATAGTACTCTTGGAGTCACAGTACATCGGAATCTTGTCGAATACAAAACCGTAGTCCATCATTTGTGATCTCATCCAAATTATCTGAGCACAGCATGCTGACATGGCAACGTATTCTCGCTTCGTTGATGACATAGATGTACAGTCTTGTTTCTTTGACCGCCAAGACACCGTTTATCTCCGAAATTGAACACCACCAGATGTACTTTTGCGTGTATCTAAACACCCCTGCGTGATCGCATCAAAAGCGATTAGTGCAAAACCGTAATCCTTCGATACCAGATTCCCAAGTGAATGGTTCCCTTTACGTATCGAAGGATTCTTTTAGCCTCATTGAGGTGTCTTTCGTTGGTCTTGATCGATACCGAGCAAAGATATACAAAGAAATATAATGTCGGTCTGCTGGCTATTAGATACATGAGAGACCCAATAATACTTCGTATTTTTAGGGTCAATAAGTTTCCCATGTAAATCAAGATCCAGCTTTGGTGAGGTGGTAGACATAGGTGTGTTATAAGTATCACAACCGGTCATTCCATGTTTCTTCAAGATTTCAAGAGCATATTTGGACTGATTTAGAAATATGCCACGAGGAGATTGATGAACCCGAGTCCTAAGAAAACTTTAGTTCACCCATCATGGCCATTTCAAAATTTTGTTTCATTAATTTTGCAAAAGCGTTTGAATACTTTTTATGTGTCGAACCAAAAATGATATCATCAACATAAATTTGAACAATCAAAATATCCTCCCCGTGACGTTGAATGAAAAATGTTGGATCAACAGTTCCTTTGGTAAACTGATTAGTGAGAAGAAATTTTAACAATTTGTCGCACAGGCCCGTGGGGCTTGTTTAAGACCATAAAGAGCCTTTTTGAGCTTGTACACGTAGTTAGGATGATCTGAATCAACGAACCCGTCCGGTTGACCCAAATAAACTTCTTCACGGAGTTGACCATTCAAACGCCGCTTACATCCATCCGATAAACCGTGATATTCTTGTGTGCGGATATGCCGAAATATCCGCATGCGACTTCAAGTCGAGCCACCGGTGCAAACGATTCTTCATAATCGATTCCTTCTTCTTGAGAATACCCTTTAGCCACAAGACGAGATTTGTTGCGAATAACATTGCCTTTAGCATCCAGTTTGTTTTTCCTGATCCACTTGAGTCCAATGACATAAATCCCATCGTCGCGTGGAACAAGTTCCCGTGACTTCGAGACGTTTGAACTGATTTAACTCTTCTTGCATTGATTCAATCCAATTGTCATATGTCATAGCTTCTTTGATGTTACGTGGTTCATCTTGACAAACAGTGAGTGCATATACACAAGTTTCAAAGATCGGTATGAAGTCGTTGTCTTGTCATAATCGGGTTAGAAGGATCGCCAATCACATTTACTAAGGGATGATCTTTTGTCCATTTATGTGTCGAAGGGTGATGATTGAATGTTGCATGCATGTTAGACGGTTCCAAATTGCGTGAAGACGACTGGCCAATGTCTGGAATGGTTGGAGCCGGAGCAAATAGATTGAAGAAAGCATTTCCGTCATAATCTGCGGTGCGGTACTTTCGAGTTTGTGATTCATCACCGTGGTCGTATTGGATGCAATGTGTTCTTTCGTTGATTGAGAATCATTTAGTGGTGCATCCGTGCAACAGCTTGTAGTTGTTGGAGCAGATGTATCGGTATTGGATTATGATCGGGTGTGCGAAACGTCGATACATCTCGAGCACTACTTTCAGGAATCTCATCAAACAGAGGAGCAAACAAAGTTTCCAATTGTTGACGAGTGAATTCCATGGGTGGAACAGCTGATGAAGAAGGAAAGTTTAGACGGTTGGGTCACCATATTATCACAACAATATGTATTTCTAGAGAGAGAAAGTTTTAGAGAGAGAAAGTGGAAGGAACTAATGAATGATTAATGAAAATGATAATTGCAATTAGAACCAACAATCCTCTCCCTTCTAGGGAGGGGGTATTTATAGTGTTTACATAAGTAGGGGTGTTTCCCCTTGGTTCTAGAAGAACCTTCTATCACAGCTCATGGGCTTACTACATGAGCTGAGAAACTAATTACAAACATTTATAAACCATAATTATTAACGACCTATTACAAATGAAATGACCTACACTTGATAATAAAACATGTTCCTAACAAGTGAACACATAAACATGTCATGCATACTCACGCGACTAATGCAGTTCCAGGTGATCAGACTTCTTAAGACCCGACCAAACACGATTCGAGACTACTAATCCCATCATTGTATGATTCTTCCTAAATTATGCATAGGTGTACAGGCTATGCATAGTTTAGGAGTAACGATGCAATGATGGTGTTAGTCGACTCGTATGATGTTTAGTGTTTTAAGAAAATTATATTTTTGGTTATAGTTGCGATTTTTATTTTAGAAAAACTGGCATTCACTATAACCTCGACTCTGATACCAATCTGTCACACCCCACCAAAGGCGGAAACGTGAGGTGCAACATAATCAATATACATCGCAAAGAGATATAGCACAATACCATAATTTAAATTTAAAGAAATATTGTAACATTACAACAAGGTTCTAGCCGACCTTGCCAATTGAAACATAAAGTTTGACATTTGAAAGATGACACTTTAATACATAACGACCCAGTTGACTTGTGACGACTCCTTTATTTAAATTCTTCATAAAATATGCTAATCAACGATCACCTGAAATGCATGAGAAAACGGGTCAACTATGAAAATAGTTGGTGAGTACACAGGTTTTATAATAAACCATTTTTAGAATTTTTTCCTGGCAAATTTCCTGTCAACTCACCATGTTACAAGCCCCGCCCATACAAGACTTGTAACATATAAGTTCACATACATTCCCATATTTCAAGTAGTATGCCCGGTAATTACTACACATATGGTCATAATAGCCCACGATAAATAATGCCTAATATATAATAGATCACGCCTGCTCCAAACAAGGGAGACTTTGTGTTGCTCCTGTCGACAAGGGGACTTAGTATTGCTCTATCGGAGACTTAGCATTGCTCAGAAGGAGACTTGCACAGTACATAACTATTATATATTATCAATACAAGGCTGCTCCGGACGAGGGAGACTTTAAGTCTTAGCACGTAAGGTACATTATAGATCTAAGCATCCTAAGGGATCAGGAACAAGTCATAAGGTCATAATAAATCAAAGGGTTCAAGATATAACAAATAGTACAAATAAATTTATAATTTAGAACAAAAATATAGTTTAAGATTTAATTTCATGCATTTCACCCCAAATAAGTAAAGCATTAAAAAGGGGAACTGTGAACTCACCTCAGTAGTGCATCTAAAGCAGCAGTCAATTAGAATTATTGGATGGCACCGACATGCGACCTAGATTAGTATGGCAAAATTTAATCTTTATTTAAATAAGTTTAAAATTTTTGAAATGCTTGTACATAATACTAGACGCTTATGGAATATAAGATATGATTACTAAAGATATATATTCAGGTAAGGATATCTCATATAGTTATAAGAGTAAGAATGTTTTAAGTATTTGATTTAATAATTTTTGTAATTAATTAATTAAATGTGTGTAAGACGTATAAAACTCCTTATTGAAAATATAATAAGTTACATGTACTTTGATGAAAGTCTAGTATGACATGTGTAAATGTTTAGTTTTCCGTGGTAATTATAAGTTACAAAGTAATAATTTAAACAAATAGCCGTTTTATGTTTTACAAGACTTATTTTTATAAAGTATATATAGTGTTTATAAGTGAATAAGTACGTTTAACTTGCTAGTTTACTTTTAATAAGCAAAATTTCATTTTATTTAGACGACTATGTCATCAAATTTGACTTGCATTTATAATGTGTACGATATAATATGTCGTGAACGTGGGATGACCCGGGACTATGCAAAACAGGACCAAACAAGCCTTTGGTGGGAGTCACGAACAAATGGACCCTTTCGGTACCACCAATGGGCTTCGGGGCTGTGGCCCAAAACGAAACTAACTAACAAGAGCTTGTGCTCAAGTAAGATTGGGCCTGATTTGCGAGATGAAAACGTAAGACCAGGTTGATGGCAGATTTGTGGTTACATCATTATGTTGAATTTACTTTGACTCAAGAAGTAGTAAGCGACACACTCATGTCGGGCACTAGTAAGCAGAATGTGAGAAACTCAACGTACTCAACCTGCCGAAATGACTTGAACCGATCGTACCCTCATGAGTGTACTTGAGGTCTTTTGACTGAGTGGAACCAACACAAGTTGCTAAGACTATTATGACTTGATTCTAACTTTGCAATACTCTCTTTAACCATGACCCAAGACTAACAACAATTACCCAGACCAGTCGCAAACAAGGCAAATGTACCCAAATTGAGTAGCCAAGATTTAATCATAAGTGAAAGTATAAAATTTGAGCAAAACCAAGACTAACCTTCCAAGACCAAACCAAAACTAAACATGAGTCTTAAACTAGATGTGTTCATTAAGTCAAAATCAGCATATCTCTACTGCAACAAAATTTATATCAACAACATTGAAGCCGGAATTTAAGATTTAAACTCAAAAATAGTTTTGTTTCTTTTCTCTTGGTTTGGGACAGTAACGACAACAACCATGGCAAAAACTATCTTACTTCATTCAAACCAATACTAATTCCTTTATCAATTTAATTATCATAAAAATTAAGCCAACATCATTTTTACAACTTATGAGGGAACAAGAAATATATATATATATATATATATATATATATATATATATATATATATATTCGAAAATAATAAAATGTTATTACAATGAAATAGATTGAGAAAATCAAGAATATAATCTTACACTATTGCTATGAACATCGAACACCAAGAAGTTCGATTAGAGGAGACCCGAAACAATTTGGTGAAATTAAATACTTGTACAAGCTTCCTTATGCCTCAATTAACAAAACCCCTTTGGTAATTTCGAAAAGCCCCTTGATTGACCAAACTCTAATTTTTGTGAAATATTTCGAGGTGATGATGAATTATGTGGATACCGACACCTATTTACACATAAGTATTTGGGTAAAAGCCAATTCTCTTTCTTGACCTCCTTGGCTAGAAGTTTCTCTTTTTTTGGCTCATCTTCACTTTATTGCTTGGTTGACTCGTGGTTGAAAGAGATGGATGAAGCTATGGAAGTGGTAGCTTAGTAGCTTATCACAAGAATGGAGTTTGTGTGCTTTGGAATTAATGGTGGCGTGGGTTTTATTTCCCAGAAGGAGAAGGAGACGGTTTCTGAAAAAGGAAGGATAGGGGGAGGCGTGGATAAGGGATAGATTAATTAGGTGTATTTATTATTATTATTACTATTATTAGTATTATTATTATTATTATTATTATTATTATTATTATTATTATTATTATTATTAAATGTATATTGTGTACCCCGTACTGTATAATCTGTTCCGTACATTATAACGTTTAATTATGTAGAACATTTTTCGGGTATCCGTATTTTATAAATTTTATATTTTTGGAAACGTCTTGACGAGTGAAATGTTATGGTATTATTATTACTTTGAAATTAGAAAGTAATTCCGTGCCAATTTTATTATGGTGACGGTACGCATGTGGTGCCAGGACTTTGGAAAACATGAGATGACTTCTCGTTTTAGCGTTATAATGATCAGAAAATAAATAACTCGCATATTCTGATATAAATAATAGCCGGGAAATTGACGGATTGTCACACATAACATCACCATATCCACACCAGAACAAAGAACAAAGATATATGAAGACGTCAAAGCTGAAAACTTCAAAGAAAAACAAGATCCTCACACTGGGGAGATTGTTAGAATCGAGGCACCTCTTCTCACAAGAAAGAAGAATGTCAGATGACGTCAAAGCAACTATTACATCAGCGCCTACAACGTTTCAAGTTTACTTAAGTCATTAATTACCAACACTTAGGGGGAGATTGTTGGAATCACTCCTAAACTATATTTCAAGTGTTTGTAATCAATATATAATAGTTTGCTTAATTAGGATTTTATGTTTGTTTTAAAGGCAAGGCTTATGTAGAAAGCCCATAAGCCTTGGCCCAAGCCCAATAAGGAAAGGAAGGGAACTTGTGTGTTGCCCTAGTTCCTTTCCCTATATAAAGACTTGTAAACCTTCCTTAGAAGGTTGGTTGTTCACTTTGCAATACACTCCACACATAACTTTTCCTTTATATCATACGTGTGTGATTGTGTGTGTTCATCCGCTCACTTCTTTACCTATTTCTTACATATTGATGCTTGTTTTAAAATATGGTGACCTAACAGTGGTATAAAAACATCAATGATAACATCACTGTGAGAGTTTTTATATTTTGTAAATGGCGAATGATAACATTGGTATCCGACCAAGTTCTCTGACCAGATTCATGAAACCCAGAAAACATCATAAGAATCTTTACATTTGACAGTTTGACCACATAAAATGACCACTTTGACCACGAATATTTCACAAGTAATGGTACCAAACAGTCACAAAAATAATGAATATATGAAACTTGTTTGGACAAAGATTGACACAAACTAGTCATGGAACGTAAAGAAAGTTACTACTAAGATAGTATCCTAACAATAGAAACTAAAACTTAAAATAGTTGTGTTCTTGCTAAACCCAATCGTCATCTTCGGCGTCTTCATCTTCTTCGCTTTCGTCTTCATCAAATGGTAGCTTGAACATGTCATCTTCTTCGCTTTCATCTTCATCAAATAGTTGCTTGCACCTGTTTCTTCCAGTTATTTTGATTTGGCTTTTTTTGTTTCTCTTGATTGGGGCCATTGGTATTTCATCATCACTAACCTCCTGCATGAAAAGTTAGTGCATGAGTTAATGAACATATGTGGTATTTCATCATCATTATATAAACAACTTGTGGTTCATTTATACTTTGTTTGCGCATAGAACTACAAACGCTTTATATATTATTATTGTTGTATCTGGTATAAATGAGGCAGCAACTAAATGAGAACTATGATCCAATGCATCTAAACAAAAGTTAAGTAGATAAATAAGTATCTTAATGTAATTACATGTGGAATGATTGTCAGATCTGTGACATTAGCAGTGTTTGGGACATTAGCAACATTAGCAGGTTCAACTATATTCAGAAGATCATCAACTACAATTACTTCACTCCATTTCCAGTTCATGAGGTTCTCCTCACGTTTTCTTCTTCTTTTTGCCTGATCATTGTTGATCGCGATATCCTAATATAGAATACAATAGATTAAAAAAACAACTACGACATAAAAAAATACAAAATGCCTGATGTATATAACGTATAACCTGGTTGTTGTGGTTTGCCATCATAGCAAGGTTGATTTCAGAACATCCGAGTAAAAGGAAGATTAGAATGCATGATTTAAAGAAAGTGATAGTTAAACTTGTTTTGTATATGCATGAATTATGAACACCTATATGTACACACAATCACCTGATCATGGTTTGCCATTTTGATTCGAATCTTAAAGAGTGAAAGTGAAAGCTACTAATATTTTCAGTTGCTTTTTGTAAAGAATGAGTGAAAATGACCCTCATATATATAGTACAAAAGTTACCTAAACCTAGGGGATGCATAGGGTAGAATAGGCGCCAAAAATTAGAATTTTAAAACATGAAACAATGCATCTAGACGAAATTCAGATGAAAGGGTCAGTATATATTTCCTTTTTTGTTGGAAAAGTTGTTATATCTTATCATTTTCTTAAATATATATCATGCATATGGCGGGAAGTTTTACAGATCTCATATATTGCCTCTAGTTAGTTAGATATGGATAATTAGGGAATTACAATGGTCAAGATTGAAACACTTTTGATCCAACGGATGACATGCTTTTCTTGAAGATATGGTTCGGCAGCAATAGAATAGTAATTCCTGCGTCCGCCACTAGACGTACAGATAACTGCAAGTCTAAACTAAAAATAAACGAAAAAAGAAAAAAAATGAGGGTAAGGGTAGAACGGTGAAATCGGATTGATTAAAACAGATCACATCCGTCAGGATTGGACCACCACTCACTAATATTTAATTGCAATCGCTTGTATTTAACGCGACCCACTATTATTCATTTCCTAAAATAATATCCATCCATTATTCATTTTCCCAAAATACAACCCTTTTTTCCCTTTCATTTGCTCTCGTAATTTGTTTTTTGAAAACTAAAAAAAGAAAAGAAAATGGCGGATCAGTTGACCGATGATCAGATCTCCGAGTTTAAGGAAGCTTTCAGTTTGTTTGATAAGGATGGCGATGGTAACATCCCCTTATCTTTATTGTTTGTGTTTTGAGATCTGTTTATTGATTTGTGTTTTCATCTGATGTAAATGATGATCTGTTTGTTTGACTGTGTTGAGAATCTCTTAAGGGGTGTTTGGATAAGTTTATTTAGGTTATTTTGTTATTGTGCTTTGATTCTTTTCAAAACACAATAACCAAACACACCCTTATTGGAAATAATGTTAAGAATCAAATAGTTTAGTATCTGAAGGTTTTTTTGTTGTTGAGAATTGATTTCATTATCTGTCGGAACGTTAAAAATTTTGTTCCACCCAATCCCATCTTTCAAACAACGTTAACAAAATTTCTCAGTTGTAACCGTTATCACGGTAACCAGCCAACATTAACGCTAGACAACCAGGTCGTATTTGGTTATAAACTTAAAACATAGTCTTTAAATCATTTCTTCAAAGGGATGGGTATAGTAATGTGGGTTTGTGCGCTTCGAGCTGTTTTCAGCGTCACATCTCATCTCATAATTGTTGTTGAACACCATTTTTATGTTTTGAAGGTAGCGATGTCTCTTGCTCCACTCTACATGCATGAAACATGAGAAAATAACTATTACATGTGCATGAATAGATCAAGTAATTGTGCATTATAGTTAGGCTGATCCTTGGTCAAACGCGTAATTCCATTCCCTAGGATATTCCCTTTCGTAATTTTTGTTCTAGTCTCGTGAATGCATCAAATGTTTCCTCATGCGATGCCTCTACTTTTTACAATGGCATTATTTGACGTGTAACAAAAACATAACTACCTTACCCTAGCTCTCATTACACATGTATTTATGGCCATTATGAACACATTACAATGGCAGTGTACTTTATAGTTAGATGCTTGACACGTCGCTATTAACTAACAGATAACCACCTTGTACTTTGCATATAAAAGAGAATGTCTCAAAGGAGTAAATGCCATCTCGTGCAATTAATGTGATACACATTCACGAGAGCATTTACTCCTCCAAAGAACTAAGTCCCTGAATCCATTCAAAGTGTTAGCATAGTTCTTACTTAAACACCTACTCTTGTTAGTGTTTAAGTTAGTGAGGAGATTGCGATACATTGTCATTCAACTTAGATTGTTATTCCGCAAACAATTTTAGTAAATTCTTTGATTTTTTTCTAAGAGCACAAGGTATCGTGGATATTGGTATGCCACCTCAGCGCCACATCATACAACTCCCAATAACACACCAATAACTAAAACATCCCTCCCTCATAACACACCACTAACTTATTATTGGGTCCCACAAAATTCCCCACCAAAAATACCCACTCACTTACAATAAATAAATAAATAAAATAATAAAAAAATAAAGAAAATGGCGGTATAGATCAACTTGTCACACAAACGTGGCAACTTTGGTGGTATTTATTAAAATATATAAACTTATAAAATAAGACACATAATAGTAATGGATATTTAATATTTGTCTTTCCAAGTCACAAGTCCCCATTAACCATCTTCTCCACGTCCTTCTTCACAAAAAAGTAGCAGATTTTTATTTTTTACACCAACAAAACCAGAGATGCATATGGTGCGGCAAAAAACGTCTTTTTAGCACCAAGAGTGTTGGTCTCTTCTCCACGACGAGGGCACGCGAGATTCTAGGTCGAGGGCACTGTAAATTTCTTCTACCAAATTGAGTATGTTTCCTACTGATTTTGCCTTTCTTCAAATACCTACAATGGCTGTAGGTCCGCCCCTGCACAAAACATCATTTGGCGTGAGCTATTCAAATGGCTCAAAACCTTTTGGCATGCAAATGGCGAGGTTGATGGTATGGATTTGGCGGCGCTATTGGTTCTAGTTGGGAGCATTTGGCGAGCCAAAGAGCACGATACCGTGTGCTCTAATAATAATTTAAACGTTGAAAAACACTTGTGCAATTCTTTCTTAATATGGAATTTGGTTAGTTTCTAATAAGTGTAACCAACTAAATGGGAACAACAATATGTTTAATCGTTATTGGGGGATAACATTGCTTAGTTGGCTTTATACTGTGATAATATGATTTGCTTTTAATTTTATACTTAAAATGCTACTTAATACTTGCTCCTTGCAACACCTTTTGTTAGATCATTAAATTAAATGGTCTGATCCTTCATTTGTGAGGCTATGACTATCCCCTTGTGTCATGCGTATACATTTTGACCCATTAACATAGAATATAGTGATTGTTGGGAAAGTTCCTCAATGTCAACCTTCTATATTGTCGTATTCAAAGATTTAAATTATTATTATTTTTCTTGCACCCACAATTAACACACGAGTTATTTATACCCTTTCTATAAATATCGGATCAAGTGTTTGGTGGGTCAACCCAACCTGGCTTGTTTGAAATGTACTAAAGATTTACTGTTTAAACCCAAACCTGTTTTTGGATTTGTATTTTGGGGGAGACATTATCTGCGATATATGTGGAGAGAACTAAAATTTAAAAAAAATAGGTTGAGACTTGATTTCTGAAAATTTGGTTTTGGAAAATCCAATCCCAATATCCTCGAGCTCATTATACGGCTGAGTTTAATCAGAAAACAGTTCTATTCTTTTTTTAGAACATGTGAGTTGACAGTGTTATGTTTTTTAATGGCTCTCGTGGAATTACCTATGTTCAGGTTGCATCACAACAAAGGAGCTTGGGACTGTGATGAGATCCCTAGGGCAGAATCCCACAGAAGCTGAACTTCAGGACATGATTAATGAAGTTGATGCTGATGGAAACGGAACCATTGATTTCCCTGAGTTTCTAAATCTTATGGCCAGGAAGATGAAAGATACTGATTCAGAGGAAGAACTTAAGGAAGCATTCAGAGTTTTTGACAAGGACCAAAATGGCTTCATTTCTGCTGCTGAATTGCGTCACGTTATGACAAATCTTGGTGAAAAGCTTACTGATGAAGAAGTTGATGAGATGATCCGAGAGGCTGATGTTGATGGTGATGGTCAAATCAACTACGAGGAGTTTGTTAAGGTTATGATGGCCAAGTAATAACCTATAATCCTATCTGTTTTCTTATTAGTATTATTTTGAAAGACAAAAGGGTTATTTAATCGTGTCTTGGTTTGTGACAAAATGGATGGTGTTTTTCCAGCGGTGGCCATGGAACCCTTATCATATGTTTAATTATGTATCTTTTGAGTTTTGACAATTCTATGGACTCTTTTTACTCTCTTCTCTTTGACTTGCTTAAAACGTTGTGTTCTCGAGTTCACTTATTAAAAGAAAAAAAATAGAAGATAAAGGAGAGAATAGAAGAGAACTTCTCTTCCTCCCAAAACCAGAAAGAAAATAATACACAAGTTCCTTCCGCTTCTTTTCACTTCGCTTCCTTTCTTCCCCAAAAAGAATCTCGAGAACACAAAACTTTTTAATTTCTTTCTTTTTCTTTTACTTTCTCTTGTTTATGGATCTCAAGAACACAACGAAAATGCTTTTTGAACTTTTGGTAAGACTGGTAGGGGTGAAAACGAGCCGAGCCCGAGCCTGTCAGAGCTCGAGCTCGGCTCGTTTATATATAAAAAGCTCGAGCTCGGCTCGTTTATATATAAAAAGCTCGAGCTCGGGCTCGAGCTCGTTTCGAGCCTTACATTTTGAGCTCGAGCTCGGGCTCGACTAGTTTATATGATGTTTAAAGAAAACAATGTTCAAATAGAGCCCGGCTCGTTAATTACATAAGGCTCGAGCTCGTTTGCTACTTTTAAGCTCGTTTATATGTATAGAAAATATATATATGTATATATTTTTAGGGCTCGTTTAGGCTCGCGAGCCTACTCGAGATTTTTATACAGAGCTCGGGCTTGAGCTCGATTATTAAATGAGCTCAAAATTAGGCTCGACTCGTTCGAGCTTTTTACCGATCCGATCCCGAGCTTTTCACGAGCAGCTCGGCTCGTTTCCACCCCTAAAGATCGGTAATCATTTGTTTCAAAACTAGTCATGTTTTTGTTTTTCATTTTAAATGAGCTGTTGAAACATTTTGGGGGATCTCTGGTCCACGATGTTTCTGCAAGAGAGAGAAGAATAAATAACAGGTAAGAGCACAAGGTATGCAAAGACCCAATAACACGTTATTGGTGTACCACTTCAGCGCCACATCATACACCTCCCAATAACACACCAATAACTCAAACAACACTCCCTCATAACTCACCACTAACATCACATGTAAGTCCCGCAAAATACCCCACCAAATATACCACTCACTCACAATAAAAAAAAATAAACACACACACAAAAGGTGCATTTGGCTTGAGCTAGTGGAGTGGCTCAAAGCACAACAGGGTGCATTTGGCACAAATTTGGCATGTTGGCCGGTAAGATTGGCACACCAATGGCTCATCGATGGCTCACCAATGGCACCTCATACCTTGTGCTCTAAAAGTAAGAATCACCAAAGTGGCAGAATTACAGAATGGGGGTGTTGTACTTTCTCTTTGCACCAACCTGTACAACAACACCGTGATATAATTAAGTTTGAGCTATGATATAGAGGCCTAACTAAAGAGACCTACAAAGAGACCTAATGCATAAATAACTTGTACAGTACTGTTACTGTACAAGTCATTTATGCATTAGGTCTCCTTTTAGGCCTCTTTAGTTAGGTCCATTTATCATTTTCAATTAAGTATAGGGGGTAGATGCAGAATCATTATTTCGAAGGTCATGTTGACTAGTAAACTTTAGCGTTACATTAATAAACATACAAAAACTATTTTTGCTGACGCTATGCACGACTAGTCAAATTTACTATATAAGATGATAATTAACTAACTTGTAGAATCAAAAAGATTGTTAGAGGGGAGGGAGTGGGGCTCAGGTACTTAATTGGGTTCGCCTACCCGATCGGTAACACCGCCCCCTCTTGGTCGGGTAGCGCAAATCGGGTTCCATTTCGGGCTTGGAAGCCGATCGGTGAGAGGGGTGATTTTTTGAATATTCGGCTGAACCATAAGCTAAGATCATGGCTACATAGAGTGAAACAACAGCTGTGAAAACATGGTAAAGATCAGAACCAGTGATCATCTTTCTTGAAATTTAAAAATGACCCAGTTGAGGTAAGAGTGTGAAGAACAAAACCCTTCAAGGATTTGTAATAATATGAAGTTAAATGTTTTTTTTTAAAGGTTAAAAAGATGAAAAAAAGATGAGTGTTTTGAAAAGTGAGTCTGGTTTTAAGGGATGAGACTGAAAAGAGGAGATGTGATGAGTGTTTTGAAAAGTGAGTGTTAAAAAAAAATAAAAAAATCGGGTAGTATAGGTGACCACTCCCTCCACTTAGGGTAGCGTTAGGGTAGAATTGGGTAGTTTTGAGTTGGAGGGTTTTTATTGGATAGAGGTGATGTGGCAATTCGAGTACTAGGGTACCACTCCCTCCCCCTTATGTCACAGGGACTCATCTTAAAAGATTGTTATGGATTGAATAACTCAGTAAGGGCATGATGTTATATTGTTTACCTTTTACACCATCTGCAGTAACTAGTGTTCACCATGCTACATCCGCTTTTCTTGTCAACCACTGTCTTACTACTTATTGCTTCTCAGTTATTTCTTCAAAAATACATTGCACCATTTTTAAGACCATCTTACCTTTATACGTATCTATATTTGAATATAACACATTTTGCTGCTCCATCAACTTCGAATCAATCTACGCTCAAATGAGTACCGATCTAAAATATAGCAAAACAATCACAATAAATAGATTAGAACTATAAATATAAACGAACATGCTTACACGCGTCGTGACGTTTTGGTTAACAGAGCATGGATAACTGATTCATGATGAATTCAAGATAGTGTCATCCTGTGTTTAATGGTACTTTATGAGGAGTAATTATTTACTAATTATAAAGGTCATAATCTCTTCTTAGCCCAAGCAAGGGATCATGGTGGGGATTTATAATTATTATGAAATGGTCAATTCTATTCAAATGTTGAGAGCGATATGCATCAATGCATCATCATCAATGAGATGCTGAATGGCAAATTTAAATTACAGATATACAGGTTAACCCGCAGTCAGTCATCTTTTGTGGACAATTAGTTCAAGCTGTGTAAAGATGTACAATAGTGAAGCAGTAAACAAAATTGGGTTACTTAGTTACTATAAAAATATAAATTTGCACGCCATTAAAATCCTGTCTTTTCTTGAAACTGCGATCACGAGTGTAGAATTGTAGATTTTACGTTCTCAGCCTAAAATTTTGGTTTAACACGTGTTGGAGTTGGATGAATTAAGCACATAAACCTTAACCGTCAGTTTAGTGGTAAGGATTTGAGAGTCTCAATAATGCTTCAAATGTCTAAATCTCGGAGCTATAACATTTTAGCGTTATCCGTTCTAGTTATATAATCAGAGCCATATATACAAAGATGTGCGAGTTGTGTATGCACAGGAAATCTAAATCCCAAGCGTATCAAATTTTTTACAATGTTTTAAAAACAGGGTCTTGAATCGACCCGGTCGAGTCACCGGATCACCGGTTCAACCAGTTCGACCGTCGGGTCAATCCAGTTTTTATTTCGGCCACAAAACACTTATAAAACCTTTATATATTATATCAAACATACATAAAACCTAAAAATTCAATACCAATCATATAGTGTAATAGATTTATTAAACATATACTATACAATACCAAACACATACAATTTAATAAGAATACAAGTTTTAAACCTAAAAACAACATTATCCATCACCACAATCAATCCAAACTTATGAAAATAAAAATACGGCCAACTTTGATGAACTATGATGAATTGGGTCACATTTAACTCTGCGGGTAAAACTCGGTTTTGAAGCCACGATGAACTGTTCATTTTGGCTATTTTTTTAAGGGTTATACTATTACCCCTTATGATGTCACATCAGGGGAAAGTTTGGTCAAAGATTCCCTCTGTTCCCCATTTGTTTCCAATATAACATAGTTTTTTTTGTCAGCGTTTGACTTATTAAACTATATATTTTCTGTTCCGCACTTTCAGGTTTATAGTTTTTTGATATAAAAAATTAAAAAAAGGGGTCCTATTGTAAAACAGGGGGACTAAGGGTATGTTTGGCACAGAGCGGTGTGAAGTTTTTGGAGCGATGATCGGTGAACAATGAGCATTTTGATTTTTAATAGTCGTTTGGCAAAGAAGCGGTGAGCTTTCCTATTTTTTAGAAATGCTCAATTTTTCAATGCTTCTTTAAGAAGCTGTGAGCGGTGAGCGATGAGTTACACAACTACTGCTCACAGCTTACAGCTACTGCTCACTGCTACTGCTCTTACTTTTTCCAAACAAACTCTAAGGGTGTGTTTGGTAGAGAGAAATGGTATAAGAGAAATGGAAATGAATCGAATTCCATTGTTTGGTTGCTTAGAGAAATTAAAAGGTGAAGAATTGAGAAGAATTGGAGAGAATTGGTAAAGAGTTGGTAGTGTAAATTTTAGAGTTTCATTTACATCCCTTTTGGTTGGGATATTGGAGAAATGAGAATTGTTAATATTCGTAATATTTTTTCATGATATGTTTTGTTTTTTCTTTTTCAACTTATATTTGTACTTTAGTTCCAAACATAAGTTTTTTTTTTAAATAATTTTTTTAAAAATAAATACATTTTTAAAAAATAATTTAAAAAATTATTTTTTTAAATAAAATAAGTTTTTTTTTTTAAATAAATACATTTTCAGAAAATATTTTTCTAAAAAAAACAAGAGTTTTTTTTTTTTTAATACATTTTTACAAAATAATTTTTTTTTAAATATTTTTTTAAAAAAAATAAGTTTTTTTTTAAATAAATACATTTTTTTTATTAACAAGTTTTTTTTTTTTTTTTTTTTTAATAAATACATTTTTAAAAAATAATTTTTTTAAATAATTTCTTTTAAAGAAAGTACATAAATTTAAAAAAAATAAATTAAAAAAAAATATATATTTTTTTTAAAATAACTTTTTTTTAAATATTTTTTTTTTAAAATATTTTATTTTTAAATATTTTTTAAGAATTGTTATTTAGAACAAATAAAAAAAATTAAAAAAAAAATCAACAAACAAATACATGTGAGCCTTATATGACAAAAAGTTATTTAAATAATTTTCTTTTCATTTCTCGGGTCAAGTTTATGTTGTTACCAAACATTAGAATTGAACAAAATTTTCTACTGATTTCTATTCTCTGCTTCATTTTATTTCTTTGAAATTCTCTCTACCAAACGTGCCCTAAAGGTCCGTTTAGTAGAGGGGTCTTGGGCCCTAGTTTTGGGATCAGTCCTAAATTTGGCTATTCGGTTGAAGTTTTGAATTTGACAAATGCTTGAGGGCCCACCAAACTGAAAGGAGGGAGACCTAATCGGTTTTCTCTCTCTTACTCGTGGGTTTTCTGAATATTCTCTCAAATTTGATTTTAGACCACATGTGTTGTAATAATTAGTACTACGTAATATAAGTTTTGTAAATAATACAGTAGTTTATTTATTTCTTTTAATATATTTTCTCTCTTAAAATCCAAATATAAATCCCAATCCAAATTTAAATCCTCAACCCGTTTACAAACTAAACGGCCCCTGAATAACTTGTCCTTTTTTTTTAACCAAAAGCAACCGGGTTGACTTTTCTGTTTACCTTTTAACTGTATTGACGTTAAAGGAAAAAGTCAAATATACTTCATTCAGCTATAAACCCTAAAATTTACTCAACTACCAACAAATGACTCAACTCATATCCTACCCATAATCAACAACAAACAAACCCCATCAGTCATCTTCTACATATGTTAATGGAGTTATCATCAAATTTCACTTCTCAGATCACCCGACCACCATTTATCCACAATGTAAGCAAACATCTTTATATCTTAGTACATCCTATTTTTATTAGTATATCATTTGGTTGCATATCTTAAAAGCTGTAACTACTATGTGTAGCAATAGTGTTTAGGTTTTTATTATATTTTGACTTTGAATATGATACAAAGTTACAAGCCTTGATTATAGGTTTGGATCTAGTGTTTGTCATATATAAAAATGACAATTTAATCTTTTGAGCTGCACTTTTAGAAGTTCATATTAGATTAACATAAATGGGAGAAAAGTTTGTCATTTCGGTCTCGGCTTGACCAAGCATGACTTTTTTTTGGATGTTTGGAAAATTATAAAGAGGGGGTAACCGAAAATGCGTCTGATGTTGTAGAGTAATTAGTTGGGGTCTGAATTGAAGTATTTGGATGTAGATATCATTTATTTGTCTGCAAGCAGATCAGTTGAAAGCAATAGGTTTTCGAAATTAGAATTTATGTTACTTTGGACTATTCTGAAACATTTTTGGGAAATTTGTGAATTGTCTATCTATGAAATTGTGGAAAAATTTAAGATTTTGTTTGTATACTTTTCCTACTAGTTGACTATTAAGTGAGTGTTCTTAGTTTGATATCAATTTTTACAATCTTTCATATTTAGAAACGCCTCTCGTTTTTCCTAGAAACATCGTGATTCGATTGTATCACCACTGCTTTCAACATGACTTGCGCCGCTTATAATTTTTTTTTCACTTAGTGGGATTCTAAGGTCTCAAATTGATGGGTTAGGTTCCTTATTTTAGATTGATATGATAAATATGTTGTATATCTAAAGGCTGTTATATTCGGTACTTGAAGGTGATTTTTAATTCTTCTAGAGGACAATGGGGGTATAGGACTTGTGGGGGCTAAGGTCCCATCAAATATAAGTACCAGGCCTTGACTTTGCAGCCCTTTTAGCTTAACATAAGGTCTTTTTTGGTATACATATATCGTATTTTTGGTCTGTTTGATAATAGTCAACTAACCTTTCTTCCAAAAGTTAGTGTCTAACTGTCTATCTGTTAAGTACTTGAAAAACTAATAACAGACGTAACATTGCACTCCCTCAACTATGGATAAGTTGCATCACACCTTACCAATGCCACTGTCTGCAAACACACTCTGCCTTTTAAACATATCTGTCTGCCGAAAAGGATATTAGTCTTGTCTTGATTTTGTAATGAAATTGATGTAAGTAAACCATCGAAAGGTTAAATCTACCTTCTTTTAGGTGAAAAGCGTAAAAAGTATTTTATATTTTTACGCTTTATTTCAATGGAAGTAACATGGAATTTTTGAAATTATCTGTTTTGAACTTTGATTAAAATTTAAATATGCCTATTTTACACTTAATGTAAGATTATAAGTTCTAATACCTTTCTATCCCGCCATTTATCACATGCATTCCTTTTAATCTCAGGGGAACAGGTTTAATCACAAGGATCTTAGTAGCATGCCATGTTCATGTGTTAGTGGTTTTGGGGAAAAAGATAATCTTTCCACACACTCTCCGAAGCAACAGAAATTGGTTGCAATCTGCAACTCCAGAAGAGAAATGGTTTTCAAACATTTTTCTGGTTTCCATATGAATAAGCAAAGAGGGATTCTTAGTAAGTGTTCTTTGCTTGACCTTTTGAAAATATTATCATGTAGCATAATTTTGTTAATGGTCTTGCATAGGTTTATGGTTTAAAGCTATACATAGTTTACATGTATAGCATTATCTATATTTTCTCTAATATACCTTTTTTGAGTTGATTATTATGTTCATGGTTAATTTTATAGTTAGTGCAGAATCTTTATAGAAATTCATATGCATGAACTCCGCCGCTCTGTTTTTTTGCTCCCAGTCTAAGATTCGATCCTTTTCAGTTCTAGTGTTTAGAATTAAAATTTTGCACCCACTCATTACCAACCCACACACCGACACCTACATCTGGTGCACCTACATCTGGTGGCTGAAAAAGGTGGTTGGGATTGGTGCTGGGGATGGGGGTTGGGCAGGTGTTGATGACGAATCATTCCATTGGGTTTGCTTGATAGCTTTTCTGGATTTGTTGGGTTGTATAAATGGACTGGATAGGGTAAGATCCGGTGCATTGGCATGTATGGTACAGGGTTTATGGTTTAAGGTTTAAAGTGTGGTTATTTGGTTGTTAAGGGTTTAATATAGGTGACCCTAAAACGGTTTTTCAATAACAAAATAAGTTCTATTGTCGCACTATGTTATTTAATATAAGAAGTGATTTGATTTGAGCTTGTTACTTGGTTGAATTGTCAAGCATGAGTAAATGTTGACACAAAGATACTAGATTTGAAAGATTTCAAAGTGACTATCGTATAAATGTTACATGATGGATAAGAATCAGATCTAGTATTCATTTTGTTATTATTGTATAGAGTTAACTACATTTTTGGTCCTTGTGGTTGTACCTGGATTCCACTTTTGGTCCATTTGTTCAAAAAGTTGCGATTTTAGTCCAAAATGCATAATTTGGTTCCACTTTTAGTCCATTTTTCTAACGAAGTTAGTTCAGTTAGTTAAGTCGTTTGCAACGTTAGTCCTTTATAACGGTCGTTTGCAACGTTAGTCCTTTATACCAAAGATCTTTTGCAACATTTGCAACGTTAGTCCTTTCGGTTAGTTAGTCCTTTAAAAAATTCTAAAAAAAATTGGAAAAAATTTAGAAAAAAATATAATTTTTTTCTAAAATAAAATTCAAAAAATTTGAAATATATTCTAAAAGAAACTTTTTTTTAAAAAAATTCTAAAGAAACTTTTTTTCCGAAAGAAAAAAAATTTCGAAAAAATTTCGAAATATATTCTAAAAAAACTTTTTTTCCAAAAAATTCTAAAATATATTCTAAAAACTTTTTTTTAGAAAAAATTTCAAAATATATTCTAAATTTTTTTTTAAATGTATATACATTGAAAAAACGTTTTTTTTAAAATGTATATACATTGAAAAAAATTTCGAAATTTTTTTGATTTTTTAACTGCAACTGTTAAAGTTTCACCTTTAGTAATTTTATTTTTGTTTTTTAACTGCAACTGTTAAGTTTGTTTATATATTGAATAATGGCTTATAAGAGTTAAAATAGCTAATATTGAATGTTTAGTTGTTTAAATATAATTAACCGAACATACAAATACCAATAAACTTGTAGCCCATTCAGCGATTAAACCAGTCTTCAAGTCCAGCTTTAGCTCAGTATACGTTAGCCTCTATCAGAAAAATGATAGATAATAAAAATAAGAGTTAACTACATTGAAAAACATTTTTGAAAAAAATTTTGAAAAAACGTTTTTTTAAAAATGTATATACATTAAAAAAAGTTTTTTTTAGAATATATTTCGAAATTTTTTTCAATGTATATACATTTTTAAAAAAACGTTTTTTCAATGTATATACATTTTAAAAAAAATTAGAATATATTTTGAAATTTTTTAAAAAAAGTTTTTAGAATATATTTTTAGAATTTTTTCGGAAAAAAAAGTTTTTGGAATATATTTCGAAATTTTTTTCGAAAAAAATTTTTCTTTCGAAAAAAGTTTCTTTTAGAATTTTTTCGAAAAAAAGTTTTCTTTTAGAATATATTTCAAATTTTTTCGAATTTTATTTTAGAAAAAAATTATAATTTTATTTCTAAATTTTTTTCGAATTTTTTTAGAATTTTTTAAAGGACTAACTAACTTAAAGGACTAACGTTGCAAATGTTGCAAAAGATCTTTGGTATAAAGGACTAACGTTGCAAACGACCGTTATAAAAGACTAACGTTGCAAACGACTTAACTAATGAACTAACGTTAGAAAAATGGACCAAAATTGGAACCAAACTATGCATTTTGGACTAAAATCGCAACTTTTGAAAAATGGACCAAAAGTGGAATCCATGTACAACCACAAGGACCAAAAATGTAGTTAACTCTATTGTATATTTGTATTGTTTAGAGCATGTTTAAAAATTTAAATTCAAGTTATACCTAAGACTGTGTATTGGTCTAGATATTATGTTAAATACCTCAGAGTATACTTTTTGCTTACTTTGTGAGAGTTCTCCATACAGTCTCTCTTCTATGTGATTCCTATTTTTTCAATTTTTTTTGAAATTTTAGCAACTATATCATGCACCCTATGATATATAATCTAGCTTTTCAACAAAAAAAATAAAAATAAATAAATAATAACAGTAAAAAAATAAATAAATAAATAAATAAAAATAAAAAATAATAAAAAAATAAATCATACACTATGCCTCATGCTTTATCCTTATATTGTAAACCCTATTGCATATACCCATTAGTAAATGCCATATACTGTAAACGTAATGCGTGAACCTTATATAGACTAACTAAAATACGTTGAAATTTCTATTTGCCGAATGGACACGTTTCCATTGGATTGAGTCTGTTTTGACACTGGAAAAAGTAAATTTAGATGACTGTTATGCTACATACCAGCAACATAAGAATTATTTGTAATGATCAACTTGCCATTACATGATCAGTTTTTTGGCAGCGCCCAAACTTTAGCCTATGCAATGTTGTAATGAGCATACTAGGAGATGCAGCAGGGGCGTTTGGACGTGTGTTATGAGCTTATGATTATGGTTATGACATACTGAATATTTGTAGAATCTAATACTTAATTATAATGGGACATGTTATATTGTATGTGCTAATGATGTTATAAGTACAAATAATCAGTCATCCAGCTGTATGAGTGTGTTTGGACAATTTTAAATATAGTTTTCTGGAAAGGGTCTGTTATGTGGTTATAATGTCATTTTAGTGAAAAAGGACGACACATTTTGTGAAATGAGAGTATGAGACTATTTCAGTCTCAGATCAGGTTAAGGTAAATAGATAACTTTGGTTTACCCGAGTGTTGCAATTTTGGTAACAGAGCAGAATATGTCTACATGTTTTGAAATAAATTTCTGACTTCAGAGCTGCAATAAATATATAATGAGTCACTTTCCACATCCAAATACGTCTAAGTTCGTACTTGTTCAGTGCAGCACCTTTCAGACACACATCTTCATGTTCTCCAAAACCCTGTCAAGTGAAGAGAGAGGACTCAGAAGGAACAATAAGTAGCGAAAGTGTCATATTCGATGAACAAACCTTGGAACAAGAACTACAAATTGCTATTCAAGAGGAAAACTACACCCAAGCAGCCAAAATCAGAGACAGCCTCAAACTTCTTCACGACGATAGCAAAGCTGCCGTTTTAGCAGCAAATACTCGGTTTTACAACTCGTTTAGAAACGGTGATTTAGCTGCTATGCAAGAATTATGGTCAAAAAGTGAAAATGCATGTGTTGTGCATCCAGGTGTCAGTGGCATATCGGGATATGAACTTGTAATGGGAAGCTGGGAATTTGTTTGGGCTGATTACGACTTTCCACTTTCTATCGAAGTGAAGGATGTCCAAGTTTATGTTAGAGGCGATATGGGGTACGTCACGTGTGTTGAAATGGTGAGGACGACTGGTAAAAGCTGGGGACGACAGTTTGCAACTAATGTTTTTGAGAAGATTAATGGTCGATGGTTTATCTGTGTTCATCACGCTTCTCATGTTGACTTGTGAAGTTAAGACACTTTCAAAATAATCGACAATACTTGTAGTTAGTAATAAGTTGTTTTATTTCCAAATTTAGTAAATTATGTGAGGGATTGATGTGAAATCTTTAAATACATTTTTGTTTTATTTTTCATACCGAATATGGAGTAATTTGTGTGACCCTCCCTGGACTGCAAAGATTCAAGTAATGTAACTGGGTAATGATAGGTGTTTATTCGTGTATCCTGTTCTATGATATTGTTACAGACTTGAGCGAAGTTTCAGAATGTGTTTAAACAGTTCTTTTTGCAGAACTGTCAGTTTAGTAAAGGAAATAATAATCATTTGAATGAAAAAATGTTGAGAATGACATTGATGCCCTTGTCTAGTTTGACCAGATCTTCCTTCCCCAACTTCATCTCTGTAAACTAAAACATAAATTGAATATTAACTCATTTTACCACCCAATATTTTCATAAATAATTATTTAGCCACCATTGTTGATGTGTATATATACTTTTGGGTCTCTCTTCTTTTCTGGCAACCCGTTTTCGCTCTCTATACACTCTGTTCCCGAGTATAAAATTGAAAGAAGAGAAATGAAGAGAGGAAAAAAGAGAGAAAAGAAGAGGATAGGAAATAAATTTTATTTTTTATTTGGTGAGTTGGAAAGAAAAGAAGAGGGATATAAGCATAAAAAGGCTTAAAAATCACTTTCTCTCCAATCATCCCAATTTGGGAAGAAGATTAGGAGAGAAGTTTTGGCTTAATTTCATCTCCTCTTCTCTTCTCTTCTCTCCAGAAAAAACTCGGGAATGCAATTTTTTTTTAGTTTCCTCTCAACTTCTCTTCTTTTCTCTCTAAATTAAAACTCGGGAACAAAGTGATCGAACCCATCGATGAAAAATAACATGTGCCAAAATTATGGAAAAAACAAATTCAATTGCTATTGATTTTGTAATCATCGCCCTAATTTTTCCTAACATTGGGACCTACTTTTTGATCGGCAATGTTTCATATTACAATTTTGTGTGACAATTGTTCTCATTTCATTTCTTGTTGATTCATATCTTTCTTGCTTTGATGTTATTTTGCTAGGTTGGAGATCTATTGCAAAGTGGGTAATATTAAAAAGTGTAGAAAGTCATTCATAGTGTGACACGTGTCCTCCACTTTAAATTATACATAAAATCCGCCCATGGGTAATATGGTCTTTTGATCTATTTTTTCTTTTCCACCTCAAATTTCAAACGCACATATCTCTTAAACCTCAAACTTTTAGAAAAAACCGATTTCACCATAATTTTTAAAATTCGATTCTCTTTAATTTGGTATAAATCTTTTTAATTATTTCGAAACTTTTTTTTTGGCATATTCATTGGGTCATGATTTTCTTAACGTTTTTGCTATTTTCGATCCTATTTTTTACCTTAAAAATTGCTGAATCATAAAATACTTAAAACACAAAAGTTTTAGATTTTGATTCACTCTTTACCCAGGAATTTGAATCACTCAAATCCGATATGACTTGATATCGCACGTTAAAGATGACGTTTTAGTCATATTTGTTGCACACAAGGTGTTTGATGAAATGTCTAGCTTAGATTTTTAGTGTTAAAATTGAGCTAAATGAACTAATTTTTGTCCCACAACGCATCATTAATCATTTTATTAATGTAAAACTCAAAAAGTGATGTTTTTTAATAGTTAAAGTTTTTAACTATTAAAACTGATGAACTGATGAACCAAACCAAAACTGTTTGAAAAAAAGCATAAAACCAAAACTGATGAACCTAACCAAAACTGAAACTATGATTGATGAACCAAACAAAAACTTTTGAAAAAAAAACATAAAACCAAAACTGATGAACCAAATCAAAATTGAAACTATGATTAATGAATCAAACCAAACTGATGAACCAAACCAAAACTGAAACTATGATTGATGAACCAAAATAAACTGATGAACTATGTTTGATTTGGTTCATCAGTTTTGGTTTTATGCTTTTTTTAAGCAGTTTTGGTTTGGTTCATTAATCATAGTTTCGGTTTTGGTTAGGTTCATCAGTTTTGATTTTATGTTTTTTTTTAAACAGTTTGGTTTGGTTCATCAGTTTTAATAGTTAAAGACATTAACGATTAAAAAACATCACTTTTTGAATCTTACATTAATAAAATGATTAATGATGCGTTGTGGGACAAAAATTAGTGCCTTTAGCTCAACTTTAACACTAAAAAGCTAAGCTAGACATTTCATCAAATACCTTGTATGCAACAAATATGAGTAAAATACCATCTTTAACGTGTGATATCTTACCCATATGACATCGAATTTGAGTGATTTAAATTTCTGGGTAAAGAGTGAACAAAAATCTATAACTTTCATGCTTTAAGTTTTTCACGATTCGACATTTATGAAGGTAAAAAATAGGGCCGAAAATGCCAAAAAAATTAAGAAAATAAAAAACTATTTGATATGTAAAAAACAAAGTTCGAAATATTTATCAAAATTTATACCAACTTAAAAAGAATCGAATTTTAAAAATTATAGTGAAATCGGTTTTTCGTAAAAGTTTGTTGTTTGAAAGTTATTTGCGACAAAAATACCCCTAACCGAATTTAATAAGGAAAAAAAGAAGAGAGTGAATGAGGGACACTTGTCACATTGTGAGTGGATTTCTAGCCTTTTTAATTTTTCTTACTTTGTAAAGGATCGCAACCCTATTTTGCTAACAATAAGTGTAGAGGAATTTTTTTGAAATGCAACGCAAGTTTTTTGAAGAAGAACCCAGTCACACACCATGAAGGCGTCAACAAACAAGCAGGACTTCATAATTTTATATTTTATTATTATTTAACATTTGATCGATGATTGAAAACTAGAAAAGATTGTCACCCTTAGAGCAATTACATCAGTAAGTTGAGTTATAAAATAACACCAGCCACGTCAGCGTCACATTAGCTTTAACATTTCACCTTAACATTCCCAAAAAACACCCACATCAATAACATCATAAGTTAAAGTTTAACATTTCATATTTTCAATTTCAACCCCTAAACTAAAACAAACACTTCATTTATTAAAAAGCATATCACATTTAACACTAAAACACAAAGTACATTAAACGGAAAACACGAATTACATTAACATACTAAAACTACAACGCATACTGATGAAAATAAAACTACTAAAGCTTAAAAAAACGAATCATCTGAGACCCAACCCTCAGAACTTGAAGGGGAATTAAACTCGCTATTAAAGAGCCGAGTCTCCATTATGTCGAAGTAGTTGTCTTGAAGATACTGAGCTTCCCTTGCTTCTTGCTCACGACGAGCAGCTTCATCGCGTGCATGCTCTTCCATAATCTCCCTACCGTTTTCAATATCTTGTTCTAGTTGACGAAGGGAAGCCTCACTTAACCCGTGGGGGTTGTTTTGAAGATCCACCTGTGGACTGTTCACAGGTGGAGTTGGAACAATTGGATTGTTCACAGGTGGAGAGTTTAAAAATACATTTTCCGGTTGGAAAACCGGAAAGACAGATTCAGGTGGTGTTGAGTAAACTTCAAACTTTGGTAGAGTTGGAAAGCTGGTTTCCAAAGAACTTTTCTGGACTTGGGAATTGCTGAGAAAAATCTTTGCGAGACATTTTTTTGTGTGTGAGTTGTGTGTGTTGTGTGTTCTAAACACTCTGGTAGAGTTGTATATATAGGCAGAGTTGATTTTGAGTTTGAATAAATCCCGCTCATATTTGATTTTTAAATTTCAAATTTGAATTTAAATTTATCCCGCCCATAATTAACCAGTATAATTTAAATTTGAATTTGAATAGGTTGAGGGGGTGTAAGTGAAAATTTATTTGAAATGGTTTAGGGGGTGAAATGATTTTTTTTTCTTTTTTTTTACATTTAACGCCCGTTATGGGCTTAACATTGCCCTATTAACGGCGTTATAACGCCGACCTCCCATCGGGTTAACGCCATATAACGCCACACATTTTCATTTTAACGCCGGTTGGGCGTTATTAATGTAACTGCTCTTACGGATTGAGTAAACAATGACCGGGATATGTTTAGTGGACTGATGCGTTTTGAGGAGGAAGAACAGAATAAAACAAAAACAGAGGGCAGAAATAAGCAAGGGTATAGATGTCATTTACTGTTAATTGAACTAGGCATTTGCAAAAGTCACTTTGAACCCTATTTGAACATTTCTGCACCTTTTTGGACGCCTTTTCCATTTGCGAACCCTTTTTTAAAAAATGCGAACCCCCGAATGAACCTTTCCTACTCATTTTTTATGATTAATTTCATATATCACCCTACTTTCATGATTAATTTCATATATACCCAAAGTGCAAGTATTGAATGCATAATGTACAATGTTTTTAATGCATGTTTGAGTATATATGAAATTTCCAACTAAAAGGAGGGGAAATATGAAATTGCCCCCATTTTTTAACCCTTATAATTTACACCCTCTACCTTGCCTATTCACCTTTTAATCTTCTTCATACTTTCAACTTTACTCACCACTAAAAATCGGTTATTCCCGGAGGTTCACAAATCGAGTTCGCAAATATTTGAAAAGAATTGCAAAACCTATGGTTAGTTTGAGGGTTTTATAATGTGTATAGGTTGTTTTATCAAAGTATGAATTTGAAAATGATTATATAAATTAATGACCCTTAAATCCTTAATTAACAAAAAACACCAATGATCTCACAATCTTGGTTAGAACTTGGGATATGCAAAATTTTACATATATTAATGGTTCAAGTTATGCCATTTTATATCATGCACCTATGGTAGGTAGAGGTGCACAAAAAAACCGGTTAACCGAACCGTATCTGAAGTCAAACCGAAAAACCAAACCGGTCAAAACCGGTTTTGACCCAAACCGGTCCGGTTTATATCCAAACCGGCGGTTTGGAACCGGTTCCCACACTTGAGAAATCGACCGGTTTGAAGACCGGTTTTTTTAACCGGCAAACCGAAACCGGTTCGGTTAACCGGTTCCTAACCGGTTTTTTTGGCTTGGGCGGGTTTTTTGGGTTTTTTTGAATTTTGAAATTTTGAATTTGAATTTTTAAAAGAGGGGCGGGAAGGAGCGTGGGGGGGGGGGATTTTATTAAAAGTTGTTAAAAAATTACGATTTTGCCATACAAATGTTAGTATAAATAGATGTGTTATGTATTTGGTTAATTACCACTTTCAAGCAATCAAAAAACACTTCAAAAAAATCAAAACCGAAAGTATTTCACTAAACACTAATGGAAAGTTCAAACACCAACAACACCACCAACACCGAAGCTGGTTCAACAAGTGCAGCGACGGTTTTGAAAGTTTTACCGTGTGACCGTGTAAAAGATCCATGGGAACACTTCAACTACGTCCTAATGTCGGACGGTAAGAAAAAGGCTCAATGCAAATATTGCTTGAGTATATTGTCTAGCGGTTGCAACTCGACGTTGAGGGCTCACATCAAACAAAAGTATTGCAAGGCACTCAAATCGGTTCCGGAAGCCGGTCAATCGTCCATGGCTCGAGACGGGACTATTTTTGCATACGATCATGATTTACTCCGTGAAAAATTGGCCGGTTTGGTGATTCAACGTAGTTTGCCGTTCAACCACTATGACCACGATGGGACGGCGGAGGTGTACCAGAATTATATGCAACCGCAGTACCATCATGTAAGTCGTATGACTCTTAAACGCGATGCTATGAAAATGTGGAAAACGGCTAAGCAAGATTTTAAAAATACTTTTTAAATATGGATGCTTGTGTTAATTTAACAACCGATGTTTGGGCCGCTCCTCATAATTTGCCATTTTCGTACCTTTGTGTTACCGCACATTGGGTTGATCCCGAAAGTTGGCAAATGATGAAGCGAGTCGTAGCATTTGAAAACTTTCTGGTTCCTCACTCCGGAGAAGCTTTATACAATTTGTTGAGAAAAGTGTTTCATAAGTTTAACATGACGAAAAAAATTCAATAACGTTGGATAATACTAGTAACAACACAAATGCAATGGGTCGACTAAAATGGAATATGAGCCACCTTGTAATGGCGAATTTTTTCATAGTCGATGTGTTGCACACATCATTAACTTGGCTGTGCAAGCGGGATTAAAAGATCCGCATTTGAGTGAAGTGAAAGAAGATTTTAAAAGAATGTTAGTCGATTTTTTTAAAAGGGTAATAAAAGATATAATGCATACATTCGGATGTGTGAAACTGCGGGAAACATTGGTTACAACCTTGTTGGGATATTGAAACACGGTGGAACTCCACTTATCTTATGTTCATAAGTGGTTTAAGACAAAATGTGACCTTGCAATATTTTCATGATGAGAAATTGTCGGGGAGGGTAGGTGTGCTCCATTTAGTCAAGATAATTGGGATACTATTGAAAAAGTAACCCGACTACTTGAAGTTTTTTACAACGCAACAAAAAATTGTCGGGGGTTTATTATCCAACGGCTCATTTGGTACTCGAGCAACTATTCTTGATGTCTTCACAAATCGCCGAATTTGAATTTAATGGTGGTGTTTATACTAGCATGGTTTCCGGGATGAAAGAAAAGCTGTTGAAATATTTTGAAACTTTGCCACCGTTAATTACTTGTGCGGCCGCATTAAATCCATGTTATAATGTAAACGGGGTGGAGGTTCTTATTGACTCGATTGTGAATGATTTGGGTTGTTTCGCGTCAAACCCGAACTATGCTAATGATGCAAAAGAGTCCTTTGGCCATTCTTTTAAAAGTTTGTGGCAATATTATTTTGAAAAATATGGCAACCCACCTCCTACTGTGACGGAGTCTTCTTCATCATCATCCAGGGCTTTTAGAGGGAATCCGATACTTGCTTTGCATAAAAAGATAAGAGAAAATCCCGACAAACGGTTAAGAAATGATGGTTTAGCGAACAGTGAATATGAAATATATATCACAACCGATTTTATCTCACATATTCCGACTGAACAAGTTGAAAACTTTGATGTGTTGGCGTTTTGGAAAGCAAAGGAAACAATGTTTCCCGTTCTATCCCGAATGGCTCGTGATGTACTAAGTGTATAAGCTACTTCGGTAGCTTCGAATCCGCTTTTCAACAAGTGGAAGGGTTTTATCAAATCTGAGAAACAGACTCACACCGGCTTCTTTGGAGATGTGTATGGGTTTGAAAGATCACTTGGACGCAATGAAGCGAGTGCAACATAAAAGTAGTCTTGATGATGCCGGAGACTTCGAAGGGGAGGTCTACGTGGAAGAGGCACAAGCGGGTGAAATCGAGATGCTTTCCGATGAAGAACTAAGGCAAGATGCAGCTGCTCAAGAAGCTAGGGGATCCGATGACGACTATTAGGACTTTCATGCTTATGTATTATGTATTTCCTTTTATGTATTTCCTTTGATGTATTTCTTTTAAGTTTATGTATTTTCCTTTCAGTTTATGTATTTCCGACGTTATAAAATAAAAGTTGAAGTTTATTCAGTAGAAGTTTGTTAAATGTTGAAAAACGAAAAAAAAAAAAAAAATCCGGTTAACCGGTCAAACCTTTTAAAAATTTGAATTTTCGACTTGGCGGCAATTTTTAAAAATTCAAATTTTGAAATGAAACCGGTTAACGGTTAAAACCGTTCAATATTTTGAAATTTTGAATTTTTGACTTGGCGGCAATTTTTAAAAATTCAAATTTTGAAATGACAAACCGGTTAACCGGTTAATAACCGGTTATGAACCGGTCCGAAACCGGTTAAAACCGGTCAAACCGGTCCGAAATATTAAAACTTTAAAATTTCAAATTTTGATTTTTTTTTTAGCGGGAAGGCGGGTAAACTTTCAAAATTTGAATTTTTTTTATATTTACATGTTTGCCATTGTAAAACTAGTATAAATAGATAAAATGTGTTTTTATTTCTTTGAAACTTTTATACTTACATTTTTATATTTACATTTTTACTATGGCTGATGCTGATCCTGCACCACCTCCGCCACCCCCGCCACCGGTGATTGTTCGTATTTTACCGGTAAACCGTGTACCAAATGTTTGGGCTCAGTACATGTTCGTCGAAATGTCGGATGGCACGCGAAAGGCTCAATGTAAGCATTGTTTATGTTTATTCAACCCCACTTCTAACACGGCGTTGAGGGCTCACACAAAGAAGTATTGCCGCCAAGCACCTGCAGTTGATGCCTGATTCGAGACCGCGAGTCGACGTTGAGTAGCTTATCAAGTTATCGATGTTTTATGTTTATGTTATTATGTGTTATGTTTTAAGTTTATGTGTAATGTGTGATGTATCATGTATTCTCCGTTTTATTAAATAAAAGTTCTAGTTTATCAATACACGAAACAAGAAAACTATGACAAACGACGCCGAAAAAAAAAAACTAGAACCGGTCAAAACCGGTTAACCGGTCTAGACCGGTCCCAAACCGAACCCAAACCGGTTTGGACCGGTTGGGTTTTTCAGCCTCCACATCCGGTTCGGGACCGAACCGGTTAACCGGCCCGACCGGTTTTTTTTCTCGTTGACCCAAACCGGTTCGGTTTTGACCGGCCGTCAAACCGAACCGGTTAACCGGAATGTGCGGTAGGCCTAAATCTTATTTAGGCTAACGATGAACGACCTAACCAAGAAATTAACAGTTTAACACTTCCCCATGTTAACTTTTATTGTTGTAGACTTGAAGAATCATGGCGCAACTAGTTTGAGGCAACAAATGAGCCCAATATCTCAAGGTACTTCATTACAACTATTTCTTCTCAGCTTCCTGCTACAATATGGTTTCATTTACTTGTTAACTTCTCAGTTGTGATATTTATAGAAACTTTATGCCGGGATATTTAAAAAATAATCAGTTGGGTAAATAATTTGCTTGCCTGTGTTGTCCTTAGCACAACATTGAGCAGCTGAGAGAAATGATGCCCTGAATGCAAACTCTACCGAATTATGAGTGGAACTTTATAGCTCAGCTCAGCCTTACCTTTCTTTAGTTGTATTTGTATCCTACTCCTAGTGCAAGAAATGAACAATCTTATCTTTTAACACCTTGCCATAACACATAGCCATTATCTTCTTTTTACAGTTGACGTAACTAATCCAGGACCCATGGAAACATGCTATAAATCGAATTTCTAATGGAACAATTTGACCAACATTATAAAAAAAGAAAAAAAAAAAAAAAAAAAAATACTATACCCTTCCAATCGGCGAGTCAGGTGCTAATTGAGCATGTACAATAGTTTGACTTTTGACTTTTTTATGTTTTGTCAGTATCGGTTTAATGAAGTTATTTTCATCTTCAAGATGATTAACTTGAAATATATGAGCCAAATTTTGGCTACTTACTACTGCAACACAAATGGAGAATGCTTGCAACAAAGATATTGATGCGTTATAATCAAGCGAGTAAAGGCCATTCTCAAGTGTGGTCAAGCTGAGAGCATGTTTGTTGTTGTGACTTCCCTGCAAGCAAGTAAAATTTACACATTAAAATCATATCAGTTACGTAGTCATACTATTATAATGATATCAAGTAAAGCAAATGTATGAACGCATCAGCCTGATTTAGTATTATCAAACATGAGAGAATTAAAACTCTCTGTCCTCATAACTATGCTTTCTTTTAAAAGATGACACATTTGGCAGTAAAATGGAGTCGAGATTTCTGAAAAAAATGCATCAGTTTAAGGGAGGGAGATTGACCGCAATTTAAGGTGGCTATTTCAACCCGTTTACATGCAAATGGGTTGATACGCTTGTGTTATCATTTCTAACGGGTCAAAAACTAATTAGTTCAGAAAATGATAGTCACCAGAGGTGTATCTTTAATGCCTAAAACCTCCTAAATCATTTCTATTTCACACTTTGCTTACCAATTTTGACCCGTTACCAAAAGTAACCCAATTTGACCTGTTACCCAACCCACACATTTTGCCACCTGTACTCGACATGAAAACTAAGGCAAGTACCTTGTAGAAAAGGTTCAGACTATATGAGGTAGACGCTTTTGGAATTTCATTAGTCTCATTCTCGTCAGTCAAGACTCGTAATTCACAACCAATGTCCCATCCTCCACAATCACATGCTCCACCAGATCTCCATCTGTTAATCAGTGAAGAGGGTTCCCCGCTTTTTGGTAAGCTGTGACTACCACCAGGAAGAATCACCACCGTGCTCTCTGAGCTCCCTAAGCCTCCATAGTTTTCTTTGGTCTTGTTCTTGACAATAATAGCAGCAAGCTCCCCACTTAGCATGCAATCAGGACCGTACAATACTGATTCCCTCACCGCAAATAAATCCCTTTCTAACCCACTAAACTCTGCACGATACGAGCTAGAAATCTTCATATGTCCCACGACGTTGTAATGAAAGCCTAGCCCTTTTTCTTTTGCAGTTTGATTCTTCCGATCACAACTCTTGTTTTTAATCTTGTGTAGAGAATAGAATGTGTAAGTCAAGCTTGTATCATTGTTTCCGGATGGTAATTTTGTCACACCTGCTGCAAGAACGCTACTTCTGCTATCTACCACAAGTTTAAAGAAAGGGATTTCGTTCTTCAATGTAAGCTCTAAAAGAGCCCGTGGATTAGATGAGTTGGGTTTCATGTCATAAATTGGTGAAGAAATAAGGTTTTTGTTAGATTGGAAAATCTTCTCACTCAACTGGTGTCCTTTATGCTTTAGGAGCGGGTCTAGCAACCGCCTCATAGGGATAGATTTGATTATATTGGTAACATTTGCAATCTTCGAGTTATAATCGTGCAAATCATGTGACAATCCGTAACTTACCATCCCGGACTTTAGAGACTTATATGCCGAGCTTGTCTTGAAGCTTAAACTTTTGGACATTTTCTCAAGATTAAAGCTAAACCTCTTACTGAGAGTTGAATGCCTCCCTTTTGCAGAAGGCTGGCCGCCTATATCTGGATCATATTTCAAGCAATCGTCGTCGTTTGTTGAATTCTCTAAATCTGACTTGTATTCTTGAAAAGATATACTTTTCAATGGAGCATTTGGTATCTCATATGAGCACTCGGAAGTAGACTTGCTTCTAATATGAAGAGATTGAGAGTGCGGAAAATCCATTGAAGAGTTTAAAGAACTAAAATCTTCCCCCGAAAAAGAATTGCAAAGTCTCCTTTCCTTTACTCCTACCAAACTACCATCACGTGATATTGTGAAATCTGAAAGACGGAGAGGACGAGAGCTGCTTGGATGGAAATCCCCAAGAGAATACAGCACATCTTCATGGCCTCTGAGGCAAAGTTCATCAAAAGTATTAATATTCTCTTCTGATAGTCTTTTGGTTGCATTAAAAGGATCCCTCGTTACATCATCCGAAAAAGGTTGAGACCCATTTTCTGGAGAAGAAGTTTCTCTTTCGGATGTTATTATTTGTTCATCTTGGTTACTATTACTTTCAGAAGAAAGATCCTCTGAACAAGAAGTTTGTGACCCATCCAATGTGGTCTCGGGAATGGTTTCTAATTGAAATTTGACCGTCTTTCCTCTGTGTCTACCACCTGTTGGAAGTCTTTCTCTGCTACGTGAACTAAGTTGAGAAATATTTGACGTTTTTTTATCCGACTGAGGGATGCTATTGTTTATAGATGTTTTCATAATGGCTTTTTTGTTGGACTTCCAGTTTTCTAGACGACTCCAGTCAAGAACACCGAAATTATGAGCCTTGTATCGGGTATTTGCACTTTCTCCCCCACAATGGAGGTATTCAGGCAAATTCCTACCATGTTTCACCAGGTCATGGTCTTTATACATCGCTCTTTCTAACCAATTTTGTATTATCCTTTAAGGGATTATGTTGGAATATAGGCTCCTCGTCTGCACTTTCTGTTCCTTGAGAGTGTGCCGAATTCTTCACTGTATCGTGTGACCTTATTCATTCATGCTGCCTAGATGGACAATGAACAAGTAAGGCTCTCAGTTGGTTACGAAATCATAAAGGTTTTAAACATTGCACAAGCACAGCTTGAGATGCTAAAAGAACAAGATAACTAACTGCGGCATTTATCAACTTAGAAACAATCTATTAACTTTAAACATGTCTAGTTTTCTAGCACCTAAACAACACCAAAAGAATTCAGCTAGCCAAATGTTCACCGTTTGATAATCAAAAGTCCTAATCAAGAGTTAACAATCACAGATTTATTGCTAAGTTCCGCAACTACTAATGCACTATAAAAAAAATTACCATAAGTATTGCTTCTCTACCTAATAAGAACAGATGCTATTGAATATCTTATCTTTAGACTTTAGTTAACGTCCAAAAAAAAGAAAAAAAATGTGGGCATAACAAATTTACACATTTCAAATTCCATAAGAACAATTACCTCTAAAAACAAATACCAAGAAATAATAATGAAAATGCAATAGCCTTATACACAAATCATACTCATTGCATGAATAACAAAGGTCTAGACAGATTAAAAATAGAGAAAATGACACTTACGTGAGTACTGATGATCATGAAATGAAATCCAAAAAAGAAAAAAAGAAGAAGATAAATGTAGAACAAAAAGGATATCACGTACTAAAGCAAACAATAAGAAAGGAAACCTAGGAAGCTAGCTAGTTTGATTCCACACGTAAAACATGGTTTTTCTTTACTCCATATACATTACATTAACTAAACACTACGAAAGGAATCACTGAAAATGCAAGAATTAAAATTAATAATCTTACTTTAGATATAAGCATATAGTAGTTTAGCGAGAATGTGATAACTTTTTTCAATAACTCAAATGATGGATGTAAATCTTTTTAAAAAAAGTGTAGATAAAAAACCCTGCGAAAAATATGGAACACGTTGACTATGTAAGTGTGAAGATGAGTTTGGATTTGAAACGAATGGTTAGAGTGCGACACTTTGGATATTTTATCAAGTTGTCTGCGAGTTGGGACCACGGGATCATTGCCAAATTGCTACCCCAAAAAACGTTTGGCTGTTTTGGTAATGCTATGTATTTAGGACTAATGTTATGTTTAAACATATGTATCATTTTATCATTTGTTTATTAGAAAATAAGTTTATGTCTTGTAATTATTGCCACAAGTTTAAGCATAAAATTGTGTATAGATTTCATGCCTCCTAATAACTATTTTATCATTATATTCTTAAAAAGTAAATCAATCACACATTCATTCTGATCGGCATGACACCATGCAAGTCGAGTTATCCCACGTTGGCTCATGGAGTGGTGTGGCATGCCGGTTGACATCGGTCTTCACCTAGCATTACACCAACCCATTTTTCTTACTACAAAGCATAAGACATCATAAGCACGATTAATTGTACATGTATAATAAACTCTTTTAAGAAAGCTGAGAAATGGTTAACACGCGGTCCTGTGAATTTTAAAAGCCCTATGCTGTAACAAAAAATAAGCCTCATAAACCCACAAATTTTGAATTTTGGAGGCCATGCCATGTAGGTAACAAAAAATAGGCCTCATAAATAAAAAATAAAAAAAAATATATGTAGATAATTTCATTAACTGTAGTAATAGAATAATATATATCTAGATAAAGGTACATGTTTAAATTAAAGAACTTATAAACTAATATGAACGTTAATATGAATGTATGTTATGGCTTCTTAGTTACTGAGTATTATTTTAAAAGTAGGCCATGTATTGAACTTATATATACCAATGGACTTAGAAAATGGTGCCCCTCAAAATTATACGGCCCTAGGCAACGGCCCAGCCTGCCCTAGCTGTGAACCGGCCCTTGAATCACCAAGCAAAGCCAACTGATACACGTAAGTTTAAAGGGAGAGAGATTTATATTAGTAAGGAAACTAAATATGAATAATGCTTTGAAGTTAATTGTTCAAAAATTTGATGAGAGGTCAAAATGGAGTTTGTTGCTGTAAAACGTTCACCAAATAATGTGTGGCGTGTTTGTAATTTAGGCATCAGAAGTTAAGAATTTTTAAACTTCAAGTTTGATAGATTTGCAAATTAATAGATGTTTACAAAAACTAAGAAAATGTAACGCTTGTTGCCAATACTAAGGCTGTGGGATTTATGTGCAAATACAAGGGTTCGTGACGAGCTATAGAAGTATTTATATGTCCATCAATGGTTTTATCTATTTCAAAAAAAGGGTTTTATCTTTTGGTCTGTGTGGCATTTGGATGTAATGATCATGGCATGTCATGTTCTTCGAACTAGTAGTAGCATTGTATTGTCATATGTTATGGAACCTTGTCCATAACCAATTGTACATAACGCTTTAGTTAGGCTGGTTGCATTCGAAACCGATGTATCGGTTGGGCAACGAAAAAAAGTGGGGTTGACCGATGTTGAGATCGGTTGGCTTGGATGTGGTGCTCGGTTGCCACATCGGGCAAAGTGGGAAAATGCAAGACATCGGGCTAGATTTCGACCGAGGTTATTTGCTACATTTTCTCATAATTTCCAACTTTAATTGCCCATAAATTAAAAAATGTGACCGTTTGGTCATTTAAAAAAAAAAAAAAAAAAAAAACTTTTTTTAAAACAAATTTACCACTCTATAAATACCAACTTCACCTCAAACACAATTCACCACTCACCATTTCTCATCTATATTCAAACAATCATTCTAACGAAATACCCACGAAACATAATTTTTAATATGTCGTCATTCGAGCATTTATTCGGTTCTTCTTCGTCTTCCGACGATGAAGAAGTTTTTAGTGAGTTTGCGGATTTTGCTTGGAAGGCTTACAAAGCATCACAGCCAAAAACCCGACGAAGGTACATACGTAGGGATCATGAGGGTGCTCATAATCGTTTAGTGGCGGCAAACTTCTCCGAAAACCCAGATTCGGCCAAGAACATTCCGTCGGCGGTTCCGTATGAGCCGAGAGCTATTCACAGAAATTGTTCGAGAGATAACCGATCACTCTACTTATTTCGACAAACTCTTGATGCTAGGGGCGTACCTAGTATTAGCCCATTGGTCAAGTGTACGGCGGTCATTCGTCAATTGGGATACGCGGCCGTTCCTGATTCTCTTGACTAGAGTCTGGCACTCGATGCATCCACATCCCGTGAATGTCTTCGTAAGTTTTGCGAGGTTATCATGGAGTTATATGGTCGTGAGTATTTGCGAAAGCCCACGTATTCTGACCTTGAAAGAATATATGCTCATCACGAGCATAAGCATGGCTTTCTGGGATGATGGGAAGCATTGATTGTACAAGTTGGGAGTGGGAGAATTTCCCGAATAGTGTGAGAGCTCAACATTGTAGGGGTGATCACGGGCCACACCCATTCATTTTGTTGGAAGCGGTCGCTTCCCAAGATTTATGGATTTGGCATGCGTTCTTTGGTGTCTCCGGAATGAATAACGACGTAAACGTTTTACGTCGTTCACCTGTTTTCAATGATATCAAATCTGGGAGAGCACCAGACATTGAATTCGAGGCTAACGATGTGGCTTATAAAAGGGGATATTATTTTACTGATGGGATATATCCACAATGGTCCGTTCCTATGAAGTCTATTTCAAATCCTCCCACGGGTGATCGTAAAAGAATATTGTACAAGATGAGGCACTTTGTTATCCAAGTGAATGCTACAGGACCTTTGTACTTGGTTTTAGTTTTGGTTTACTCATAATTTCATTTTGTGGATTGGTGGTGCAGTTTGAGCCAGAAGTATTCCATGAACTAATTTACTGGATGAAGCAACCACTGCTCATTTTTGTTTCCGGAAAAGTTGTTCTTACTGGTATGTAAATAGTTCGCATCAGTCTCAGTTTTTTAGAGCTTGAATAAAATGGACTCTTTATGTTTGTCAATCATGTTCGTTATCAAGTTGGACAGAACTAAAGTTTAATAGTCGTGCTCGGTTAATGTTTCTAACCTTGGAACAACTTTCTTTCCTTTACCGACCAAAATTATTAATGTTACCAATTTGTAAGCGTCAACACAAGTGGTTCATATTGTTTAGTTTGTTGAATAGTGGGCATAACTTGTATATCACTGTTGAATTCTCCAAAATGTCTAAGCCCGATTTTATTGTCAATTGCAGAATTCTCCATCGTACTTGCAATTGTCGTTTGAGGACCCTGCTGATCTATTTGCGACTATACCTCCTGCTACAACAGGCCAGAAGGAGAAAAAGGACGTTTGAGGGTGTTGTATTATGTTGCAATTGTCGTTTATCAGTTGAAGTTGAATTGTAACTTAAATGTTGATCTTAATCTAAGTTATTTGTAATCGAATATTATTGTGTATGGTAATGAATTGCAATTCTGGAAAAACCTGCACTTTTGTATACGATTAAATTCTGGAAAAATCAATTTTTATGTACCATTTTAAAAAAAATCATAGCTATTAACTAGATCGGTTTAAAACCGATCTAACAACATCCGAGCAAACCACAAAAACCAACATTAGATAAATCGGTTATTCTTTATTAACTGATCTTTATGTAATGTTAAAAAGATCGGTTCTCAACCGATCTATATATGTATCTGCTCATAAAGATCACCCTTAGATAGAGTGGTTGGTTACCGATCTATATGTGGCTTTCTAACCGATCTAACTAGCTTTTTTTGTAGTAGTGTATAAGAAATTGTAAATTTTACGTTAAAGTAATATGTTTCATCGAAATTATTAGATAGTTATAGATGGCATTTAAAAGACTCCGCCGCAACGCGCGACAGCCAGGGGCGGAGCTACGGAGGGGGCACGGTGGGCATGTGCCCCCTCTCAACTTTCCGGTGTAGTGTAATTTTTTTAAAGATTCTCATGTTTGTCGTCATTTTGCCCCCTCTTAAAACCAAATAAACGAAGTAAAGTTGAACAAAAGAGCTCTATGGTTGGACGGTCTAGTGTTGCCGGAAAGATAAGGGTGGGAAAGAAGATGAAGTTTGTTAAAGAAGATGAGTTGTTTTTTTTTACTTTTTCAAAAGAATGGGAAAAGATACAAGAGTTTTTTCTTGTAACTTGTAATTGTAAGGTAAAGTTGACTTTGTGTGTGGGTGAGAGATGGCCACGTTGTTATGATCTTTGCTACTCGTGTATACTTCATTTGTTAAAAAAAAAACTGTTGCACCATTAGTTAGTGATATCAGTGCCTTTAAAATAACAAATACTACTAATGATTTGGTTTGGTTTTTCAATGTCATCAAAGAATATAAAACATTTTATTTGGGTACAAAGAAAATGTATAGGTTAGTATAGTGTTGAATTAGACACTATATTGCTCGATGTTCTTTGTTATAATCACTTTTATTATTGTGTCAGACTCGACCCGACCCGACCTTTACCCGTTAGGTTAAGTTTTTCTTTATTAGCTCGTCGTGAAAATTTTTTTTTGCCCCCTCTTCGAAAATATTCTGGCTTCGCCCCTGGCGACAGCTAGAAAAATAAAATGCAGAAAAGATCTACATGGATGTAAAGATAGATAGAAAAAATAATGTTATTAAATGAGACGCATGGTGTTTGAACATCATTAGGATATATTTAATATAATTTGATAATTATAAAGTTAAACTTCAAGCTTACACTTTCATTTTATAAAACAGGTAAAATTATGACCAGTACTAGATATTCATTACACCCTTTTTGACCACAACCCCATATTTTCGTTAAAAGTTGGTAATAGTTGAATAATATTATTTTGAATTTGTGACTGTACCACCTATCAAACTAGGATCTGAATAAAAACTGAAAAACAGACGCAAGAGTAAAATAAAACACAAACCAGTCGTAATTGTTAGAATTGATGGATAAAGATTTTTTATGTTCAAATAAACATAAGAAGATTGAACATGAAAGGATCCTTATCCTTGTTAGAACTTAGAAGAAATGTAACAAACGCGAGTTAGAGCGGAATAAACTCCAACCTGGAGAACTTTAAGCAATAATTGACATACACAAATACAATATAAATCGACATAAAATAACACACGCGATAAATCAAAACTAAAAATTAATGGTATCGTTACATTTGCCAAGAGAATGTCGACTACACAAGCATATTCCTTAACGACCTACACTTGCGGAGAAAGCCATGCAATCCTAGTTACGGAGTATATAATATAATTTGCTATTTACATAGGAGTAAGGATCAAATGAGAAATATAATTTATATAAGAAAAATAAGAAGAAATTACAACCACCAATTTTAAATACATTCACAAAAATAGATGCACATCCTAATTATTTTTCTTTTCTTATTTGGATTTTGTGGCTAAAATTTTTCTCACTCTTTTCATTTCAATATCTCTTCTAACAAAATTCATTCTCATTTACATAGTATCCTCTAATGTATTACAAATGTTACTAACATTATTTTTTTATTAAATCTTTTATATAATAAAACAAAACTTCTAATGAGAATTTTTCATTAAAAAAAAATCAATTCATACCTTATTTGGTAATATTTTATTTATTTATTATTATTTTTATTTTAAAATATTTACTAAAAAAACTCAAATATTCTAGATTTGGCAATAGTTAAAAAAAACGTTCTTATATATAGTCAAGAAAAAAATAAACATAAAAGTTTAAGTGTAAAAAGTATAAAAAAAAAAACTTAGTAAAAAGCGGGAGTGATTTTAAAATTATTTGTGTCTAATATAAAGAAATAAATTAGTAATCGAATCTTAAAAAACACAATATATAAAAACCTGCGCGTGCGCGAGGTATTATAACTAGTAATTACTAACACTGATTAGTAGCTTAGGTTTTGTAAAAACTTAGTTCAATTATATACGAAAAACCGTGTCTTATGATATAGTAACAGTTTTAGTGGGCTAAAATGTAATTAGTATATGCATAAAAGTTTAAGTGTATTTAATTAAATAGAGTTGAGATTAGACTTAAACTATAAGGGCCCGTTTGGTTCGGCGGAATCCTAAGGATTCTGGTGGAATTAGAATTCAATTCCATTTCATAACGTGTTTGGTTGAAAATTTTAAAGAATTTGGAATCTGAATTACATTCTTTACTGTGTTTGGTTGGCATGAATGGAATGAAATTCCTTCAAAATCATATATATGGAATTCAACATGCAGTATGAGAAGGATTGTTTACAATTCCATGGAATTCATATTATCTTTATCATTGTCATTGCAATTATTATTATTATTATTATTATTATTATTATTATTATTATTATTATTATTATTATTATTATTATTATTATTATTATTTTTATTATTATTATTATTATTATTTTTATAATTATTAATAATAATATTATTATTATTATTATTATTATTTATTTATTTTATTTTTATTTTTTATTACTATTTTTTTTTTTTTATTTATTTATTTTTATTTTATTATTTTATTATTATAATTATTATTTTATTATTATTATTTTTATTATAACGATCATTTAATTATTATTGTTATTATTATTATTTTTTATAAACAACCATGTTATTAAGATCTAAAAATTATTATTTATTTAAAATTGAATATAAATTATTATTTATTTAAAAAAGTTTATCATTATTATATTTAAAAATTATTATTTTTTAAAATTAAATATAATTTATTTATAGCTTACTTTTTTAATTTATACTTTAAAAACTACAATTGTATTTTATATAAAAAATTATTTATTTAATATATTAGTTTATATAATATTATTTAAAAATTATTATTATAATTTGATAAGTAATTTATTTATTAAATAATATTTAGTTTATTAATCTTAAACTAAAATTAAATTTTAAATATTTTAATATAATTGTTTTTCCTCATTTCATTCTTCAAACATGCTAGATTTCAATTAGTCGATTTTAAATCTAAGGATTTCAATTTTAACATTAATTCCATTCCATTGTAACTACGTGAACCAAAGCCCTAATTGCTTCGTGTGCAAAGCAAGCAAGGATACCATAGAATTCTAATTACATAAAGATTGTACCCCCTCATCTCTATAAATAGAGGTGTGGGATGTTAGTTCATTTATCCTTCTTGTCTATATGTAAGCCTTTATTGGTTATTAATAAAGATGGTTCGATGATATATAGTGTGTGCATGTTGTTTTGTCTTTTTTCAATTATCTTGTGATCTTCAGGTGTCGACTTTATATGTGAACTCTTTGATCAATTTCACACTAAGCTTTAGTTTTGTTATAGGTTTTATCCAACAATTGGTAGCCTTTTTCGAGAAGAAGGAACCACACAACGAGAAGAGATCCAATATGTTATGATATAGTAGCAATTCTTAAAAGGCTAAAGTGTAATTAGTCGATGTCTATGAATTAAATTATATTTAGTTAAATAGAGTTAGGGTTAAACTTAAATTATGATTGCTTAGGGTGAAAGGCAAGTAACGATACTATAGACTTCTAATTTCATAAGGGAGTTGATTTGTACACTCTCAAGATTGATTGACACACTCTAAAATAGAGTGTTGTGACATTTATACCCTCACATTACTTTTACTCATTTTTATCCTATGAGGGTATAAATGTCAAAACACTTTATTTTAGAGTGTACCAATCAATCTTAAAAGTGTACAAATCACCTCCCCTTTCATAAAGATTGTATCCCCATTTTTAAATATAGAGGCGAGGAAGAATGTTAGTTCATTTATTATTTTTGTCTTGATATAAACCGTAATTGGTTATTAATAAAGGGGTTTGAGGGTATATTGTGTGGATATTGTTTCTTTCTTTTGTTGATTGTCTTGTACGTGATTTTGAACTTGAAGGTATTGAGTTTAATCATCTTCACGCCAAGCTTTAATTTAGTTTTGTTGGAGGTTTTATCCAAACACCATGAGATAACAAACAAGATGGTTTATTCATTTTTAAAATGCGATTTTGTTGGAGCTTGTGTGTTTTTTATACACAACTTTCTGTGATGCATCTATCTTTTCTCACATACGTTGGTGAGACAAATAGGTTTACACATGCAATTTCACTACAATGTTTAAAAGTTTAGGAGATAATTTCGAGGGAAATCATCAAATGGTTAATTTAAATTAGTTATATAATCTAATAATTTGGTCAAAGACTTTAACACTTAGGCGGTGTAGGCCTTTGTCTATATCAATCACTTATTTAAGAGATAAGAGCTTTTGAATATCATTTCATTAAAAGAGAATAAGGTATGAGCCCGCTCATTAAGTGAGAATAAAAAAAAGGAAACACACTTTTAGTATCCTTTGCTTAGTAAATTAATCTGTTTTATCTTTTACAGACTTTTATAACAGTTAATTCTATTTTTACACTTGTAGTATTATTAATTTCTGACAAATATGGTTAAGTGATTAACCGTAGTGTTGCTTGGTTTTGGAGTGAACCTACAGTCATGTGAGTTGACTTAAACCCCAAAAACTACAGCTATAAAAGGGTGTGTCTGGTGACATTCTATATACGAAAATCTGATACACTTTCAATGCATACAAAATGCAATCAAATGATGTTCATGTGGATTTTATGTGCGTTGCGTAAAGCTCAATTCTTGAGGTCGAATCCGAAGAAGAAGATAGTCTTGAATACTTAGCGTGGAGGCTAATATTCTCTACGGACAGTGGTTATCAAATTCTTAATTTTATCTATATCATTGATTCTTCATTTTTGCATGTTTGGTTAATCCAAGTGGAGGTCTTTAACTGATCCACGTGATAATGAGTTTTGAGCCAACTTTGAGATCATCAACTAACATAAATCTCTGACTCTTCCATTGGGGTGTTGACATTATGTGAAGTTGTGACTTTTGGACCGACATGCTCACATTCTGGATCATGAAATCTTTTCATCAGAGTAGCGGAAGTTTTAGTTGATTCATGATATTTGCAGCAGCGTAGCAGAAGCATGGAGTGAAAATATCAGAGTCGTTGATGCATTTATCATGATTTCTTTAGAAATGAATGTGTTGTGTGAGCATGCGGCTATTTATTGACCTCTCCATTCGATCACTGCAAACGTCGGGCGTACTGCATACAACGGTTAGAAATAAAGCGCACGAAAGTGTCTTTGATCACTTTCGTTGAATTGAGGTACACGTCCCACGGTTCCCGTTGATCGATACAAATCGCCGTGATCATGTATAATTCGAAGAATCTCCTTGACAGGTTTCGCAGCTGCTCTAGCGTTCTCAAACTGAACGTCTCAAAGAAGACAACACGTGAGTGAACCACAAATTTGAGATTCAGCGATTGATGAAAAGAGATTTTGAAAACAATCGAGTCTGCTCAATAAAGTGTTTTGCAATACAACGAGGGTTTTTGAGAAAAATCAATTATCAATCATAAACACCTTTTATATTTGAAATATTAATACACAGTCGATGTGCTAAAGAAAAGAATTTTTAAGCACAACGACCGATTTTTCAAAGGTATCCGTCAATCCATAACCTGAACCAGGATTGATTCATAAGTTTGAATCACCCCATTGTTTCTGTTCAGTTGTCACATGGTTGATCTATTGGATAGATCTCACATGCCACCTACCAAGAGCTTGTTTGATGTTGGCTCTAGAAGGCTTTCCATCTTCATTGTGAATATGTTTGCATATCACTCCGATGTTCTGGCAATACCACAAGGATAGTGCGTAGGACTCTTAAGATATAATCTCTCTTTCCACATTATATGAAACAAAGAGTCTTCATTGACAGTGTCCTAATGAGATTTATTTGATGATCTCGTGGCTCTAGACTCAATTGTGCACATTTGGTTCCTATGCCGGAGACTAGGGAGAGGGTCTCCTTCTTCAATATCAACAATCTCTAAGAGAAAGTCGATAGATTATGTAGGTTCCCCGTGAGAATGAAACAAGTCCCTTAAGAGAAACTTGAGTAGCTTGGGAAGTTGTAGTGCAGTGCGTCACTGGGTCCATGACGTCTTGTATTCAATACCAGTGTTACCTTAGTAACCACCAGTAGCATATGTATTGAACCCGGTTTCTGCCCTAAGGTTGAATAAATGGATGGCTATTTATTTTCACCCTTTTCTCATTCAATTCTTTTTCATTCTTCAACCCCTTCAGTGCTTACCGAGATTTCATAACTAGAACCTTGTTGGGTTTATTCCAGTTCTAGCTCTATGTCAGTCCGCACTCTTCCCATATCTCACTTTTCTCCTATTTTTCATCATACCTAAGGACTCTACACTATCTAGTGGATTGTCCCTGGGTAGATCCCTCCGGCTCTGGCGAGATCGTGGGAACGAATACCTAATCTAACCATCCTTATATCACCATACATAAAGTAAATTTGGTCAGTCTATTTGGTATTGTTCATCTGCCATTGGAACCAATTGAAAACCATTTGAAAATCAATCCAGATACTTGTGATATATTATCAAAGCATTTTGTACCTAAATTGTTTTTGATATTTTTAGAAAAAGTGAAAAAAGCTCCCCCTCAACATGTGCATCATGTATTTGAAATCGTTTTGGCACACGGAGGCAAGAGGAAGGATTCACTTCTTTGATTACCATTTTTCTAAAAGATATCAACATCACTTTCCTGATCAAAATTAGCATTTTTCATACTTTGTTAAGGGTATTTTTGGAAAGGATGTGGTTTTCAAAAAGTTGTTCCCCCTCAATATGTGCATAGAGATTTGAAAGTGTTTTGCACATATTAAGGAAAGACTACACATTGAAACAAATCAATCACGTTTCAATCCTTTTTAGTTTGAAATAGATGCTCCCCCTCAACATGTGCACGAAAAAATTGAAATCGTTTGGCACATGTGGGGAGGAGAGCTTGTAAATCATTATAAAACCATTTATCGAATTATCAGTTTAAATCCAATTTAAATCACAAATTCTCCCCCGATCACAATTTTCAAATCATTTGAGATTTGTGATCTCTGAAGATTTAAATTGATTTTGAAAGCTTTTGAGGAGAATTGTGACTTGCTTATAAAAACATATAACCGATAAGGATCAAAGCTGAGACTTTAAACTCCAAAAACATGCTTGAGTATCTTTTGAAAACATGACATAAACCTTGGTCTGAACCAGTTGTATGACAAATAACCTTTTGATTTAAATGAAATCATTCTCCCCCTCAATCAATGACATAAGTTATTGATTGAGAGATAGATATTTTGACCAATTTCAAGTCCAGATGATTTTCAAAAATTGAGACCGAGTTATTTTTATTAGTTTTCAATAAGATAACAAATATTTTTCAGAAGAATTTTTAGAAGGAAAAATACTTGTGAAGGAAACATTTGTCGTTTTAGTGACAAACATTTGTTTTAAGAATCAGAGCATGAGATGTGAAAAATAAGATAAAGCATGGCTCTGTTCTTTCTTTAAAAAACGGGTTATAGACTGAAATGACTATAAGCCTTTGTTTCACTTTCTCTCAACTCAAAGTCCGTAGATGATATAGAATAAGGAAAACATGACAAAATAACAATATTTTTTTGGGATTTTTCAAGATTTTCTAATTTTTATGGATTTTGAAAATTTTATATTTTTCTATTTGCTTTTTGTTGGTTTTGTAATTTTGTATTTTGCTTTTTGACTAACTATTTACAAGAGATGGATGAAGAAAAATCTTTTACTCCTCTTCTTCCTCTTGAAGACGTTTAAGTGTTTCCGGTTGCATACTCTTTAGACCAAGTCGTGGGAGGATAAACTCAAAACGTTCTCTAGGAAGAGCTTTGGTGAAGATGTCTGCTAACTGGTATTCAGTCCTCACAAAATAAAGTTCCACCACACCGTTTTCCACTTGCTCCCTGATGAAATGATGTCGAATGTCGATGTGCTTTGCTCTTGAGTGTTGTGCGTTGTTGCATGAGAGAGCAATGACACTTTTGTTATCACAATACAGAGGGATTTTGTTGAATTCAAAGCCGTAGTCGAGATAATGGGATCTCATCCATAGGATTTGAGCACAACAAGATGACATGGCTATATATTCTACCTCTGTAGAGGATATAGAAGTACTCATTTGCTTCTTTGAAGACCAGCTTACAAGCTTATCACCAAAAAGCGGCAGCTCGGGCGTACTTAGGCGTGTATCTTGACATCTGCATGATCAGCATCTGCATAGGCTGTTAGTGACATACCGGTGTCCTTCGGGTACCAAAGTCCCATATTGATGGTTCCTTGGAGATATCGAAAGACCCGTTTAACAGCTTCAAGGTGCTTTTTGGTTGGCTTAGCCTGGTATCTAGCACACATGCATACAGCAAACAAAATATCTGGTCTACTGGCTGTGAGGTACATCATGGATCCAATCATACTATGATATTTCGTTTGATCTACCATGATCCCTGAGTGGTCCTCATCCAGTTTAGTACGCTCTATCATGGGAGTGTCAACAGGGTCACAAGAATCAAATCCAAATTTCTTTAAAATCTCATTTGCATATTTAGATTGATTTATAAAAATGCCTCCGGGACTTTGTGAAATTTGTAATCCCAAGAAAAATGACATTTGTCCCATCATTGACATTTGAAATTTGGAGCCCATCTCCTTAGAAAACCGGTCACATTCATTGGGGTCAGTCGAGGCAAAAATAATATCATCAACATAAATTTGAACGTGAATTAAATGTTTGCCTGACTTTCGGTGAACAATGTCGGATCAACTGCTCCTTTGCTGAATCCAGTAGATAGAAGAAACTTTGATAGTGTATCATACCATGCCCTTGGAGCTTGCTTCAAACCGTAAAGAGCCTTCTTCAAGCAAAAGACATGAGTAGGATGATTTGTATTCACAAAACCTTCAGGTTGGCTGACGTATACGATTTCTTTAAGATCTCCGTTAAGAAAAGCCGTCTTTACATCCATCTGATAGACTACCATGTTCTTACTTGCAGCATTAGCCAAGAAGATTCTGATTGCCTCGATAAGAGCAACTGGAGCAAATGATTCTTCAAAGTCAATACCCTCCTCTTGACGGTATCCTTTTAAAACCAATCAAGCCTTGTTCTTTAATACATCACCATGCTCATCAAGTTTTACTTTGAAGATCCACTTTAGAGAAATGATCATAGCATAGTCAGGAGCAGGTACTAATTTCCATACATCTAGTCGATCAAACTCATGAATTTCTTCTTGCATGGCATTGAACCAACTGTCTTCAGTCATGGCAGTTTTAACGTCTTTTGGTTTGACCTTGGATAGTACGGAGTTGAAGAAGCACCATAAGGCATCAATTGCAAGTTGTTTACGAGTGGATACTGGACGAGAAAGGTTTCCAATGATGTTATCCAATGGATGATCATGTGTCCATTTTCTAAGGTGTTCGTGTGGTTGTTGTTGATGAACTGTAGTAGCAGAGTCGATTTCTCCTGATGAAGATGGTTCTGATGATGATTCAGGAGCAAATATGTTTTCAAATGAGGCATCTTCAGGAGTAGCAAAGGGATTATCTCCAACATAGGTGCGGACACAATTCCATGATGTACACTCGATGATTGATGATTTGTTGATGAGACAGAGTGATCGGCAGCAGGCGCTTCTTGACTTAATGACATAGAAACCGAAGGGTTAACTTCATTGACAGGGATAGGGCGACCTCTGTTGATGGAATTGACAGATCATTAGTAATTGGCTCATAGTGTTCATCAAACATTAGATCAAACAATTTCTTTAAATCATCTTCCGAAGGAGGTACATAAGGAGTTGCTGGTGAGGGATTTAGTACAAGAGTAGAACTGATGGGACTACTTGATGAAGGTTGAAATGCGGGTCCAGAAATGGATTGTCCTGGAGCCATTTGCCTGGACAGATCATTGAACGTGACGTGAATAGTTACCATGATATCTCGAGTTCTTTTGTTGTAGATTCGGTAACCCTTCTTGTTTGATGCATAACCTACAAAAACTCCAATGTCCGCCTTAGCTCTTAATTTACCTAAATCTTGACCGTCATTCGTTGGATAGCACAACGCACCAAACACGAAGGTAGGAAAGATCAGGTTTTCGTTTATGGACAAGTTCGTAAGGAGTTTTTCCATGAGATATGTGTATGAGGGAACGATTTTGGGTGTAGCAAGCAGTGGCAATGGCTTCAGCCCAGAGAAACATTGAAACCTTTGAATAAATTAGCATTGTTCTTGCGGCTTCCACAAGAGTTTGATTTCATCTTTCAACTACACCGTTCTTTTGAGGAGTTCGTGGAACACTTCTTTGATGACTGATTCCAACACTTTCATAAAATTGACTTAAGTCTTTGTTAACGAACTCTGTGCTATTGTCTGTTCAAAAAATTCAAACCGTATTGTTAAGTCGAACCTGAAGCTGTTTGATAAGTTTGATGATGACATCTGGAGTTTCATCCTTTGTCCTCAAAAACGTTACCCAAGTAAATCGAGAGTAGTCATCAACAACGACTAAAATATATTTCTTCCCGTTAATCGTTTGCACTCTCATTGGTCCGCACAAGTCCATATGAAGGGTATGCGAACTTCCATTCTTGAGTTTGTGGGTTTGGGTTTGTGGGCATATTTCTTTCTTTTCCCAATTGGCATCTTTGAACAAAGATGATCTTTTTCATGCTTTAATGGGTAAGCCTGTTACAAGATCTGGAAAGATTATTAATGGTGCCGAAGTTCAAGTGATTGAGACGACGATGCCATAACCATGATTTTGTTTTTGAAGCCTTTGACAACAAGCAGATTGGAGAGGACTTCATCATGTCTTCGATAGAGATGGTGTATAAATTTGAACCACGAGTTCCTCTTAACAGTTCCACACCATCAAGTTCTCTAACGAAACAAGTATGTTTTCTAAATGCCACTTCTAGATCGGAATCACAGAATTGACCAACAGAAAACAAGTTATGACCAAGAACTTCAACATAATATACCCTGGAGATTACACTTTTGCCAACAACATAGTCTCCATAACCTATAAATGCTCCAAAATGGTCGATCCCGAATCTAACAGTCCCAATGAATTTACTCACGAAGGTCATGAGCAGCGATCTCCGGTCATATGCTTGGATCAGCCTGAGTCCAAGTACCACAGAATGATTTGAACTATCTGCAGTTGAACACAGACAAGAATGGATAACTGGATAATTGGGATCCCCATGCAAGAATGGGTTCCATTTGGTTAGTAACAGTGATTGGAACACCCACATCGGAATTAGAAACAATGGAATCATCAGGAATAGATGCAGTGCTAGTGTCCGTATTTGACCTATTCAAAGTATGTTCACTTCTTAAAGGAATAGTTCTACCAGTAGGCATCCATTTTTGTTAGGAACATGTTTTATTATCAAGTGTAGGTCATTTCATTTGTAATAGGTCGTTAATAATTATGGTTTATAAATGTTTGTAATTAGTTTCACAGCTCATGTAGTAAGCCCATGAGCTGTGATAGAAAGGTTCTTCTAGAACCAAGGGGAAACACCCTACTTATGTAAACACTATAAATACCCCCTCCCTAGAAGGGAGAGGGTTGTTGGTTCTAATTGCAATTATCATTTTCATTAATCATTCATTAGTTCCTTCCACTTTCTCTCACTAAAACTTTCTCTCTCTAGAAATACATATTGATGTGATAATATGGTGACATAACAAGTGGTATCAAGAGCCAAATCCGTACTTAAAAACGTGTTTTAGATAGAAATTTATGGACTTTTTGGACTGAATACGTGTTTCTGCGCGTTTCTCATGAGTTTTGGCGAGTTTGACAAGTTAGCCATGAATTTTGGCGAGTTTCTCATGAGTTTCTGCGAGTTTCTCCTTGCAGTTTGGCGAGTTTCTGCTTGAATTTCTGAGTTTGCGGTTTTGGCGAGTTTCTGCGAATTTCTGCGAGTTTGCGGTTTGCGAGTTTTCGAATTTCTGCGAGTTTGCGGTTTTGAGTTTACGCTTGAATTTCTGCGAGTTTGCGGTTTGGCGAGTTCATGCGAATTTCTGCGAGTTTGCAGTTTTGCGAGTTTCATGCGAATTTCTGCGAGTTTGCAGTTTGGCGAGTTTCGCTTGAATTTCTGCGAGTTTGCGGTTTTGGCGAGTTTAAATGCGAATTTCTGCGAGTTTGCGGTTTTGGCGAGTTTTGCATTTCTGCGAGTTTGCATTTTTGGCGAGTTTCGTTTGCATTTATGCGAGTTTGCATTTGGCGAGTTTCTTCTGCGAGTTTGCGATTCTGCGAGTTTCTTTCTGCAAGTTTCTTGTCTGCGAGTTTCTTGCTAGCAAGTTTGGATTTCTGCAAGTTTGGTTTTCTTCTACTCATCTACCTAAGTCTAAACAACCTCAACCTTAATTATCCTTAACGATCAACATCAATCAACAAATATGTCTCAACCACCATCCTCTAACTACTTTCCTTACACTTATAATCAACAACAACAACCACAACTCAGTCCACAACATCAACAATGGAATCAACAACAATTTAATCAACAATATACTCCACACCATCCTCAACAAGGTCCACAACGAACATCAATGGTTCCACAAATCCCTCAACAACAAACTTGGTTTTCTCAAATGTTTGAAAAGTTGTTACAAGTCGACAATCGATTCATGAAGCTGGTTCGGATACTCGTCCTCCAATGCTTACACCAAGAAATTATGTGCAATGGTCAAGTCGATTTCTAAGGTATATGGAACTCAAGAAACCTCATGGTAAGTATCTAAAGAAGGTGATATTAGAAGCACCGTTTCAAATGCCAAAACTGCTGTTCCCGGAGATCCTACAACTGTTCCACCGAGACCGATACTATCACAATTGTTCCACTTAGTCGTTTAACACCAGAACAACTACTTCATCTTGAAGCCGATGAGCTTGCTATGCAACAAATACTTCTTGGAATTCCTAATCCGATTTACAAAAGTATTGATGCACGACAACAAAAGCTATGTGGGAACAAATTCATCTTTTAATGGAAGGCATGAATGAATAAGATCGACATGGAGTCTAAGCTATATCACAACTTTGATGTGTTTACCATTGAGCCACGGGAATCACTTGAATCCTATTATCATCGTTTCACAAATGTGGTCAATGATTTGCATCGACATAAGATTGATCTTCCAACAATTGCTATTAACACCAAGTTTCTGAACTCATTAGGACCGGATTGGCATAAGTATGTTACGTTTGTTCGACAAGTCAAGGATCTTCATGAAGTCAAGCATGGATTATTGTATGATTATCTGAAACATCATAAATATGAAGTTATCAAAGATAAAGAAGCTCGTGGCACACATGGTTTCCCTACACCACCAATTGCTTATCAGATTGCTCTCATGGCACATGGATATCCAACTCCTTACCCAAAGTCAAATCATGCTTTCGATCAACAACAACGTTACTTTAGTTATGCTCCACCTACACCTTCTCATCAACTCACACCCGAAGGAGATTCTAACACTGCATACTCTGCTCAAATCAATGATGATCAAATTGATGCCTTTGAAGCATTAAATCATGGAATGGCCTTTATTGCTAAAGCCTTCTCCAAGTTCTCTACTCAGTCAAACAATCGTCTTCGTTCATCAGCAAATCCTAAAAGTCACGCTGTTATACAAGGTGGCAAAGTTGAGGTTCAAAACGAACTAGTGGTCGTCGTATGATTACAAGTGGGTATTCTGGTAATTCTGGGAATGGTCAAACATCGGCAGGGGGATCGGGTAATACTTTCAAGAGAAATGTTCAAGTTGTGGAAACAGGGAATTCACCACCGGGATCTACTATTTGCTATAATTGCAAAAAGCAAGGACATCTTGCTAATGCTTGTCCTGAACCACGAACAAGAGGAGGAGATTACTATAAGCAAGTCATGTTGATGGCATACAAGGATGAAGCGGGAGGAGAACTTCAGTGAAACTCAGCAAGGTTTTATGGCGGATACTCTCTCAGATGATGAATATGAAGATTTGGAAGCAAATCTTTGCGGTTGTTTTGATGGCAAATATGCAAGAACATCACATCAGTCAAACAGAGAATGGACCAGTCTATGACACAGATGGTCTATCTCGGTACGACAGCGATATATGCCTCATAAATGCAATTGTGTCTGCATCGCATCGATGGCGACAATCGTTCAACATGAATCATCATTTAATCATAATGAAGTTGATCAAATTAACCCGTGGTTACATTTGATGACTTAAGTGATGATGAAAATAATGAGCATATTGAGCAGTGAAGCAATTCATGGTCAGTTCGAATATCGACTTCATTACTTCTGCCATTTCAAGCTCAAACTGCAAAATGTAATGAGATAAACCATAACCTTACGGCTGAGATTACCTCCTTGACTGCTGAACTTGAGAGTTGTCGAAAACAAATAAATGATTTTGAAACAAAAACCAATCGAGAAACAAGTTTTGAAGTGGCCTTTCAAAAATCTTACGTTAACGAACAAAATCTTCAACATCAAATGCATGAAATTGTTGCGTCAAATAACGAAAAGATTTCTAAAATTGAAAAAGAAAAGTCTGAACTTGAAAAACATTGAAAATCTTCAAACGGAACTTTCAAATACTAAACAAGATTTTTCAAAAAGTCGGTCAAATTTTTCTGAATTCAAGAAGAAATCTAAGAAACGCATTGATGATCAAATCGAGGAAATTCTTCGATTGGAAAGACGGTTAAAAGATTTTGGTACTGTTATATATAAGATTGGCCACTCAGTAAAACAGATTGAAATGTCAACCTTACTTAGAGTCGATGACTCAAAACGTTTTGCTCTTGGGTATAATCACCCGCGTTTTCTTCACACAGCTCTCAAGGAAATGCCCAAATTGTATAGTGCTCAATGTCTTTTAGATCCAAGCATGCAACTTGTTGTATTTGATTGTGAGGAACAATGGGCACAAGATGATCGAAGTCGCTTAAACATGCGACAAAATGGAATTTTACCATATGATTACACAAGAGAAAATGCTTCTTACAAACTGAATGTCATTTCAACACCATCGTATAATCTTTCGGAAAACGAGGCATCTTGTGTAGAAGGCCCGTTCACGTGTTGCACAAATCAATGGTCCTTTACCGTCCTCTTGCAAAAGCAACTCATTGCCAAAAACTTCTAAATCTTGTTTAGTATTACGATACTTTCAAACGTTTATGGAAGATATTTCATTTTAGAAAGCGGCAATTGAAAAAATTCGAGTTAAAAGCATCTAATTTTCAATCTGCTTATGCATGAGAGCAAAGACAAATGTTTCAAACCCAAATCTCACCTCATGTCGCACATTTCGTCACGTGTGCAACACTGGGAAAGGAACTTCAACAAGAGGTGACTTCAATGATTGAAGCTTTTAACACACTTGAAAACTCTGTTTCACAAGAACAATGCAAAAACCAAGATCTTCAAAATGCCTTTGATCAATTATTAGAAGATGCTCTTTACGCTAATATTGCTTACGTGGTTATATATTGTGAATTTGCTTCGTGAATGATACTTGTGTTAAGCTGCTAAGAATCTCAATATGGTTCAAACGTTGGAAATGGACAATCAGATGTTAAGGCATGAAATTGAGAAATTAAAAGAGGAAAATGAAAAAATGTTTTCACAAAATGATGATGTCCAATCTAAAGCTTTCAATGGAGATTTCGAACTTAAAGCGAAGACTTCAATGGTGTCGAGTCTCCAGACAATTGAATCTGAACTTGCTTTGCAAAATCACATGGAAAAGGTGTCTTTGGATCAGTCGCGAATTTTCAAAAGTCGAATTTCTTGATGATGAAAATGCATCGTTAAAATGTCAAAATTTCAAATATGAACAAGAGATTGCACAAGTCAAACAGGAATATCAAACGATTTTTGATTCTCTTAAAATTGTTCGATTAGCGTCAAAAGAACTTGATCACCATGTTGAATACACTCGACAAATGTTGGGTGAACAAGGAATATTAAATTCCATAATTGGGATCAAAACACATCATCATTGAGCTTAAAGAAAAGCTAGCTAAACAAGAATCTAGCGAGTCTAGTAGCACAAAAGTGATTGCTCCTGGCATGTATATAATTGATAAACCCCAGGGAACTAATTTGCTTTCTTCCACTTCTCAGAATAGTTGCGTCTACTAATGTTAGAAGATCCGAGCATAAGAGACACCAAGAAAATACTAGGATCTCGCAACATAGGAAGAGCACTCGTCCGACATCCGAAGTAGAAGTTCATCTTAGGAAATCGAATAAAAATCATGTTGCATCTGCTTTAGATTCAAATTTGGCAACTTGTAATTCTAATGTCTGTGTAACGAATGATAAGTCTGTAAACGTTTCAAACGTTAATGCCTCCTGTGTTTTTTGTCGTAAAAATATGATGTCTGGTAATCATGATAAATGTGTTGCAAACTCTCTGTTATCTCGTTCTAAGAAATCTATACTTGGCCCTCCCTCTAGGTCCCCAATAGTTGCAAAATTGAATTTAGGGAAGGTGCACAATGTAGTTTCTGAGAAATCTGTAGACACACCCATTGCTGCAAAAACATCTCCTAAGAAAGTGTACTCACCTAGTGACTTCACTAAGACCAAACCGAAACATAATTGGTTATGGAAACAATGGTTGCAGCGTACCTTAAGTTTTAAATGGATTCCTAAATGTGCAAATGTGTGTAACACTAACATAATGGAACCCACTAACTCTTTGGGTTCCACTGCTTCTATCATCCCACCCTCGTTGTCTTAGGTGTGTTGCGGGTGATTCAACTCGTTCGTGGATTGTTGATAGCGGATGTACCCGGCATATGTGAGGCAATCTAAAAGCTGTTAATAAACTTTGTTTCAAAGTTCATCGATACTGTCGGTCGGGAGCGATCATTTTTTGCAATAATGGGATATGGAGATTATGTCAATGGAAACATCGAGATCTGTCGGGTTTATTATGTTGAAGGTCTTGGACACAATCTTTTCTCGGTTGGACAATTACGTGATCTTGATGATTTGGAAGTTGCGTTTCGCTCCAAAACATGTTACGTACGTGACTTGGACGGACATGATTTACTCACCGGCAATCGGAGCACAAATCTGTATACGATTCCTATGTACGATATGATTGCATCTTCACCGATTTGTCTTCTCTCCAAAGCAACTTCGACAAAATCATGGTTATGGCACAAAAGGCTTTCTCATTTAAACTTCAAAACCATGACTGAACTCGCTCGTCATAAGTTAGTTGATGGTCTTCAAAGGTTCTGATACACCAAAGATCATTTATGTTCGGCATGTGAACAAGGCAAGAGCAAGCGATCTAACTTTCCCTCAAAACCAGAACCAAGCTCTCAACATGTTCTTAATTTACTTAATATGGATTTATGTGGCCCTATGCGGGTACAAAGTGTGAATGGAAAGCGATACATTACGGTTATTGTTGATGATTATTCACGATGGACTTGGGTCTATTTTCTTAGAACTAAAGATCAAGCTCCAACAATGATTATCACCTTTCTCACAAAGATTCTGGTTCAACTCAAAAACACTGTCCGCATTATAAGAAGCAGACAATGGGCTGAATTCAAAAATCAAACACTTCGTGCTTATTTTAAGAAAGTTGGAATCACACATCAGACCTCGATTGCTCATACTCCTGAACAAAATGGTGTTGTTGAAAGACGAAACCGAACGTTAGTGGAGGCCGCTCGAACGATGTTGATTTTCTCACAATTACCGGATTTCTTGTGGGCTGAAGATGTCTCAACTGCATGTTTTACTCAAAACCGTTCCATCATTCATATACGCCATAATAAAACTCCATATGAGATTGTTCACAACCGCAAACCAGATATCAGATATTTTCATGTTTTCGATGCACTTTGCTATCCGAAAAATGATCGTGATGATATTGGTAAACTTCAAAAGTCGACATTGGAGTGTTCATTGGTTACTATGAAAATTCAAAAGGATTTAAAATTTGGAATCGTCGAACTTGACAAATGATGGAAACCGTTCATGTTAACTTTGATGAGCTTACGAAATGGCTTCGAGCAAAACCGCTTAGGACCCGCATCCAACCGTCTAAACTTTCCTTCTTCATCAGTTGTTCCACCCATGGAATTCACTCGTCAACAATTGGAAACTTTGTTTGCTCCTCTGTTTGATGAGATTTACGAAAGTAGTGCTCGGATGTATCGATTGTTTCATTGCACACCCGATCATAATCCAATACCCGATACATATGCTCCAACAACTACAACTGTTGCACGGATGCACCACTAAATGATTCTCAATCAACAGAAGAACACATTGCATCCAACACTGACACATCTGATGAATCACAAACTCAAGAAGTACCTGCACCTGCAGATTATGACGGAAATGCTTTCTTCAATCCATTTGCTCCGGCTCCAACCATTCCAGACATTGGCGAGTCGTCTTCACGCAATTTGGAACCGTCTAACATGCATGCGACATTCAATTATCACCCTTCGACACATAAATGGACAAAAGATCATCCCTTAGTAAATGTGATTGGCGATCCTTCTAACCCAGTTATGAAAAGACAACGACTTCATCGCGATCTTTGAAACTTGTGTATATGCACTCCTTTGTTTGTCAAGATGAACCACGTAACATCAAAGAAGCTATGACATATGACAATTGGATTGAATCAATGCAAGAAGAGTTAAATCAGTTCAAGCGTCTGAAGTCCGGGAACTTGTTCCACGACCAGATGGGATTTATGTCATTGGACTCAAGTGGATGGAAAAACAAAGCGGATCTGAAGGCAATGTTATTCGCAACAAATCTCGTCTTGTGGCTAAAGGGTATTCTCAAGAAGAAGGAATCGATTATGAAGAATCGTTTGCGCCAGTGGCTCGACTTGAAGCTGTACGGATATTTCGGCATATCGCACACAAGAATATCACGGTTTATCGGATGGATGTAAAACGGCATTTCGAATGGTCAACTCCGTGAAGAAGTTTATGTGGGTCAACCGGACGGGTTCGTTGATTCAAATCATCCTAACTACGTGTACAAGCTCAAAAAGGCTCTTTATGGTCTCAAACAAGCCCCACGGGCCTGGTATGACAAACTGTCAAAATTTCTTCTCGCTAATCTGTTTACCAAAGGAACTGTTGATCCAACATTTTTCATTCAGCGTCACGGGGAGGATATTTTGATTGTTCAAATTTATGTTGATGATATCATTTTTGGTTCAACACATAAAAAGTATTCAAACGCTTTTGCAAAATTAATGAAACAAAATTTTGAAATGTCAATGATGGGTGAACTAAAGTTCTTCTTAGGACTTCGGGTTCATCAATCTCCCCGTGGCATATTTCTAAATCAGTCCAAATATGCTCTTGAAATCTTGAAGAAACATGGAATGACCGGTTGTGATACTTATAACACACCTATGTCTGCCACCTCACCAAAGATGGATGCTGATTTACATGGGAAACTTATTGACCCTACAAAATACCAAAGTATTATTGGGTCTCTCATGTATCTAACGGACCAGCATACCTGACATTGTATTTGCTTTGTATATCTTTGCTCCCGGTATCGGTCAAGACCAAGCGAAAGACACCTCAATGAGGCTAAAATAATCCTTCTCTACGTAAAGGGAACCATTCACTTGGGAATCACGGTATCCGAAGGATTACGGTTTTGCACTAATCGCTTTTTGATGCCGATCACGCAGGTGTTTAGATACACGCAAAAGTACATCTGGTGGTGTTCAATTTCTCGGAGATAAACCGGTGTCTTGGCGGTCAAAGAAACAAGACTGTACATCTATGTCATCAACAAGCGGAATACGTTGCCATGTCGGCATGTTGTGCTCAGATAATTTGGATGAGATCACAACTGATGGACTACGGTTTTGTATTCGACAAGATTCCAATGTACTGTGACTCCAAGAGTGCCATTGCAATCTCACGCAACACGGTTCAAGCATTCCAAGTCAAAGCATATCGCTCTCCGATATCATTTCATCAAAGAGCATGTTGAAAAGGGTACAATTGAACTATACTTTGTAGGTACTCAATACCAATTGGCGGATCTGTTCACCAAAGCCTTGCCACCAGCAAGGTTTACTGAGCTTGTCCATCAAATTGGTATGCGGTGTTTGACTCCAGAAGATCTGGAAAATTTAATCAAACGTTCTTAAAACGTCAAACACCAAAAACATTTCTTTGTATATATATATTTCAAAATCAAAATACAAAAATATAAAATCTATACAAAACTCAAAAAGATTTTCTTTTTCATTTTAAAAAAAAAAAAAAAAAAAAAAAAAAACGTTTTTTAATATTCTAGGGACTAAAAGTGTCATTTTGTCATTCTTCTCCCAATATATACTTAAGTTTATTCATTCTTCCAAAAACCTATTTTTTCTCAAAATCACAAACCTGCTGCTGCATCCTTCTTCGATCTATATCAAGTTTTTTTTTTCCTACTCCCAATCGATTGTAAGTAGTCATTACATCTTAGTTTTTGAGGTTTTGATTTCTTGCGCTAAAATTTATTGCCACTAGGATCGTTTCACATGTTTTGCTCATATAAATAGGTTGTTTAGATGAATATAGATTTTTAGGATGTGTGCGCTGTTTCAGTTTGTGGATTCAATTAATCAATAATTTTTTTCCGAATTTAGAGTTCATGTTTATTTGAATTTTGGCGAGTATGTCATGATCTCATGAATATTGGTGAAGTTTGCCATAGATTTGTTTGCATATTGGCGAGTTTGCCATAGATTTAATTTGAATTTTGGCGAGTATGTCATGATCTCATGAATAATGGCGAGTTTTTTAAACATGCATAATTGCGAGTATTGGTAACAAAAAACATGTGTTCTTTACAAATTTATGTGTTTTTGCGAGTTTTGCCAAAGTTTAATGAATAATGGTGAGTTTGCCAAGGGTTAATGAATATTGGCGAGTTTGTCATGTTTCTTGAATACTTGCGAATTTTTTTCATATATAGTTTGGCGAGTTTTCTCTTAAGATTATGTTTGGCGAATTTGTTTGAGTTTCGAACTTGGCGAGTTTGTTTTCTACTTATGAATTTTGGCTTAAGATTGTGTTTGGCGAATTTGTTTAGGCTTCGAAATTGGCGAGTTTGCCTTCTACCTAAGACTTTGGCGAGTTTTCCTTTTACACATATAATTTGCGAGTTTCTATAAGGTTTAAATTTTTGGCGAGTTTGTTTAGGTGTTGGCGAGTTTGTCTACCACACAAGATTATTGGCGAGTTTTGTAGTTGATTCAAGGACACTTGCGAGTTTTGTTTTGATTGTTAAATACTGGCGAGTTTGGTTAGGTGTTGGCGAGTTTGCCTTTTACACATAAAATTTGCGAGTTTCTATAAGGTTTTAAATTTTTGGCGAGTTTGTTTAGGTGTTGGCGAGTTTGTCATTGCTCCAAGGTTTAAGGACATGTTGTGCGTTTAAGGTTTCATAATAGAGTCTAAGACCATTTAGGATTCTCTTAGTAAAATTTTTTTGGCGAGTTTGTATGCTTGTTACTCTATAAGTATTTGATGTTTCTTGTGTGTTTCTATTGAGTCTTAGCAAGTATGACTTAGTTAATTTTGAGAGTTTCACACATAAATGATTTTGTGTGTTTGCATTGTTTGTATGTTAGGATCATATGAGTTAATGTTAACATGTCATTACAAATTCTTGGATATCTTGGTAAAATGATTTGTCTCAGGTCAAAACATGTCTCAAGGATCTCTCACAAGAAAAGACATGTATCCCATTGAAGATGAACGCAATATTGCGCTTTCAAACTCTCGTATTGATTTCGAACAACTTCTATGCCATCCCACGTGTCAGATTATAGTGGAAATTCTTAAGAAGCACTTATGTCGGCATCTTCTGACTTTATCTGCAAGTGTCCCTAAGATCTACTTACATCAATTCTGGCATTCACTCAAGATAAGTAACGATTCCAACATCATGACAGTCAGATTGAGAACTCCATTCAATTTGATGTTAGCATTCTTCGTCATGTTCTTCATCTTCCTCTTGAAGAAACAAAGACTAACACTTCGTTCATACCATCTCCATCGTTTTCACAAATTGTATTATCTCTTGAAAAATGGGTTATGATGAGTCTTCTCAACCGCTGTCAACCAGTTCTGATGTAAACCGGAAATTCATTCCCCAACCATGGTTATCATTGTATACCATACTCAGTCATTGTGTTACGGGAAAAGCTACAGGCCATGAACACCCTCGCTTGGAACTACTTCAAATCTTTTGGGGTATCATTAATACAAAACACCTTGATTATGCACACTAATCGGAATGATATGATCTATCAAGCACGGCAGTTTACCAATAAGAAAGGGTATAAAATTCCATTTGCTCGTTACACCAAGCTTCTTATTGAATACTTCATGCAAGTAGATCCAAGCATCGACAAACGAATAGCAAGTGGTGATAAGTATCATACTAGTCACATGGATCATGTGCTTAAAACTGTTAAAGTTCAAAGCACTAGCACAACAAACAAAGGCTTAAGAATTCCTGACCGTCTCTTTAATGATGGCATCAAGCAGACTACCGCTTACAGGGACTATGATCAAGCAGAAAAAGCAGGAACAGTTGGAATTATTTCTGACAAACCTAAAGGTAGAGGAAGGAGATCCACTGCAAAACACAAGCAAACCTTGCTGATTGATGAAGCTGTTGCTGAAGAAGAACAAGTTAGTCATCATGACAAAGATGATAACCCTGCAGACACTCAAAGACTTGTCCAGGTGAAACAAGATCACGATGCCAGAAGAGTTGTAAAACTATTAGTCGTCAAACTCAACTACTTCAATCTCCTCGCACTCACAAAGAAGAATGAGCAATCCTGAAGAAAACATTGGCTATCACCAAACGTCATCACCAAGCTAATCTTGAAAGGTTGCGAAGGGGTGAAGGATCGAGGTTCTAAGGTGATTTCTAAACAACTTCAACAACCTATGAATGAATCAGAATCTTCCGAATCGGATAACTCAATTTCTGCCGCACACTCTTCATCCAAAGATGAATCTGATCAATTCATTCGTTCTGATAATGAAGAATCTGTCAACAATGATGAATCCGAGAATGATGATTTTGATGATGTTTTCGCTGATAAACCACATTTGGAAGGTGACGCTCATAACCAACAACCACTAACAAAACCACCTCCAACATCCTCGATCAACAATAAAGACGAATGTTCCTTCCAAAACCACCTTTAAGATCAGGCTCCCTTCTCGACAAACATCTGAAGCAATTGAGAAAGATAAATTTCAAGACATTCAAGCACACTCACTTCTTCAAACCCAAGTTCAGACACAACAAAAGCAACTTCAAGAACAAATCAACAGATTCGAAGTTTCCACTACCAGAGCAGATTGAGGAAATCCTTAAACAGGTTCTTCCTACAGAGGTCAAGAGTTGCATTAATGAAGTTCTACCATCGGCATTACGCACATATGTTAAAAACAAGCTTCAAGGTGTTGTAGCCACTCATCTTCAAACACACCCAATAACCCTTGAAACAAAACCTTCAAAGTTGCCTGTCGTTGATCTCAAAAGTCAACTTCTTGAGAAGATAATTGATGATGATGAAGAAGTGGAACTTCGAGACGCTCTACTCAAATCCATTAAGAGGGCTGATAAGAAAAGTGCATCTGCATCGTGCAAAGATATCCCGCCCCGTAAACGCAGACCCGATGATAAAGATGATGAGTCACGTCCACGCGACAAACGTTCCAAATTCTCTGCACCGTCATCTTCAGTTTTTCAAACCACTTCTCATGATATTTCACCTCAAGATGAAATTCAACCACAATCTTCCAATCAACCTCCACAACAGACTGTCTCTCAAGTCATATCCCATCCACCATTCAACATGCAACAAGATGATGCCCCAGAATGGATTGACTCTTCCACGACTCAATTTGACTGGTTTGAAGATATGGTTGATGCTCATCCAGAAGATGATCTTCCTAATGAAGCTTCCATTGTGGGTTTCACAAAGAATTTGAAAAAGATCATGAAGGTGCAGAAACTTCAATTGTCTCACATTGCCATTATTCGCACGAAAGGGTTTACACAATTTAAGACTTCCACCACTTCAAGGCTTCAATTTGAATACAATCTTGAGGAAGTTGCACGAGCAATGTCTGAGAACGTTACTTGGGATGTTTCACGCCTCCAGGTTCCCAAAACGTTCAAGTTTCATGACTATTCTCAACCTTTACCACTCATGGGTCATACTCACAATCTCAAGGTACCCACACCTTATTTCTTTAATCATGATTTAGAATATCTGATGTATGGCAACACAGATCCAGAGAAACGGTATGCAACATCATTGTCTAAGTTTCATGCTGCGGTTTACACTCAAGAGGGAATGGAGGAAGAAGTTGCTGACTTGTTTAGTTCTTCGGTTGTTACTTATAATGATGAGGCAGAACTTGGCATCTTCCACTGGCCTAATATGCGTAAATGGTTTTACAAATGGCGGCTCACATTCACCTCTAAACACAAAGTGTGTTATAACCACCGGATCTTGTCCATTAAAAGTGCAGAGATTATGGATAAATACGGGTACAATTTTATAACTAACATCAAGGTTCGCAGAGCTGACGACAACGAGTACACTTTCAACGAAGCTGACTACAGGTTTCTGAATCTCAACGATATCGAAGATATGTATCTTCTCAAAGTTCAAGGAAAACTTGAGCATCTTCTTGGAAGCTTACAATATGATATCTTCAACTCAATCCTCATTTTTATCCGCAGTCTTGTCATTAAGTCAAGAGTTGAAGATCTTCATCTTGGTGTTGAAAGTTATCATAAACGTCTGAATCTTACCAAACCTGATCTCCAACCACCCGGCATTTATGACCCGAAACCGTATTCATTCACCACAACACCATTTGGATTACACTTCATCAGGAACAACATTGTCAAATTCATGGGATACTAAGAAATTCACAAGTTCGTGATGATACGCTGACACTGGTAAAGGTTGAGCTTGTCAACATTCTTGAAGATCTGAAAGCGGCGAAAACAACGCGGTTGCGGAACATGACATGGAAGAGAAGCGATGTTAAGCAAGCTGAAAAGTTTGTCAAGAAAATTGATTCACGACTCAAGTTCCGAGTTCAAATGCGACGACTTGAAGGCTATGTTGGAGGAAGAGCAAGGGTTCCTAATATCTTGACGTTTCGTCGTCCTGAATGAAGTACTCAGTTAGATAGTTTTTGGAACATTATGGAACATTTAAACATCTCTGTCTGTAATAACTCTAACTCTTTACTTTCATTCGTATGCTTATCTTAATTGATTATGTTTTTCAGTTAAACCTTGAGCTTGAATTTTTTCACAAGCACAACAAATCGATAATATGTTTTTACAACTTGTAATAAACTGTTTCAAATTCGACTCAAGAAGGCTATCTCTCGAATATGCTTCCATATTTGAGGGGAAGTACTTTTGTTCAACGAAAACAAAATCGATTCCACGAAAGGACCCGTGGTACGTTTCTGCCTCAATCCTAATTAAAGGAGCGAAAGCTTCTTAACTGTTTAAAACAAAATCTTTGTTCAAAATCAAATGTTCTTGAAATCCGTTTCTTCCCAAAAGAATTTCAAACACCTCAAAAAGCATATTTTAATCACCATGTTTTTCAAAAACATCATACATATGCTATTTTTGAGGGGGAGAAATGTGATTAAAATTGTTGATCCGGAAGTTATGGAATCTCATAACGTGCTCGACTCAGATATCACCAATGAATTGACGATCTTTGAATGTCAGTAATCGAAAAGATTTGTCTTTCAAGACTTATCTTAGTAGAATGTACCAATCCGAGACACTCTTGATTGACATGAACTTTGACGGGTCTAACCTCCTTTTCAAGGAGAGTTTACATCTTCAAGGTAGTTATTAGAGCTAGTTGTCACCTAAAAGCTGATAATGGAACTCTTTAACTATACAACGTAACCGTGTCTCGAGGGAATTGTCTATCAAGAGTCGATCAATTCAAAAGTGCGAACTCTTCCCTCTCTGTGCAGATTTCAGTCAAAACTCATAAGCACATGTGGAGGGGAGTATTTCTGAAAAACCAAAACTCTCAAGGTGTTAGCAAAACATGTTTTTCATCATAAACATATTGAGAGATTTTTCAAGAAAAGGTTTTGTGGCAACATAGGATAGTCATGGAGTTAAAAGGTGACTAAGTTTAGGAATAAACGTCCTATGATCCGCCAGAGCCGGAGGGATCTACCCAAGGACATCACAAATAGTTAGTATCTAGAAGTCCTTAGGTATGATTGAAAAAGGAGAAAATGAGAATCGGAGAAAGAAGGAGTTGAAGAATTAAAAAGAAAAGTTAAAGAAAAGGGTGAAAAGAAATAGCCCTCCAAAATTATTCAACTTAGGGCAGACACCGGGTTCAATTCATATGTTACTAGTTGTCACAAGATGACACCGATATTGAAGAAAAAGTCGTCATGGACCCAGTGACGCAATGCACTAAACCTTCTAAGCCACTCAAGTTCTCTCAAAAGAGCTTGTTTCATTCTCACAGGGAACCCTACGTAATCTATCGACTCTCTCTTAGAGATTGTTGGTATTGAAGAAGGAGACCCTCTCCCTAGTCTCCGTTTAGGAAAATCAAAAGCTCACTAATCGAGTCTAGAGCCATGAGATTCATCAAAAAGATCTCTTAGGAACACTTAAATATTTCATCACTTGTTGTTCAAAACAATAAGGACACAAGTGACATTTTTTCCAGAGTCCTACGCAGATCTTAGCAATCTGCCAGAACATTCATGAGGGGATTCACAAGTGTGATCCTCAGTGATTGAATGGAAATTCCTGCCAGGGTCAACATCAAACAGCCCTGACAGCAGGTCACTTCGGTAACTCCTTGTGGGTTACGCTTAGTGTGTCTCAAACGGTCTACAGTCGTGGGGTGATGCTTCGGTGTACCTCAGCGACTCATCTGAACTGTAGGTGTATTTCGGTACATCACGTTATCTCACTTGTGGGACTCCAGTTTAGGAACAGCCTTTGTGAGAATCAGAGATGTGTTTTCACTCTATGCTGTTAACACTCTCGAAGTTCAAACTTGTAAGCGTTGGATTATTTCTAACCCATGTATTATGTTTTCTTCTTATGGATGCTCACGGGTGGAAAAGATCGTGCAGACTCTTCACATGCTCATACCAACATCAACACTAATTGAAGTTCTCTCAAAAAGCAAAGAAAATTTCAGAAAGATTCTACATCAAAGTCAAAGAATCTGCAAAGTTATGAGATAAAGATCAAAGTTAAAGAATGAGAGCTTCAAATATATGAATCACAAACTTCACCAGAAGTATGAGCATGCTGGTAATGACTTTCATCACTAACAACAAAGATGTTGATGATAGGCAGACTTCACAACTGATCACAATAACAAGAACAAAGAACAAAGATGCAAAGAATCAAAGACGTCACAAGCTATGAACGCCAAAGAAGTTCAAGACGTCAAACGACCTAAGCAAGACAACAAATGATGACCAACCCTTAGGGGGAGATTGTTAGGAACATGTTTTATTATCAAGTGTAGGTCATTTCATTTGTAATAGGTCGTTAATAATTATGGTTTATAAATGTTTGTAATTAGTTTCACAGCTCATGTAGTAAGCCCATGAGCTGTGATAGAAGGTTCTTCTAGAACCAAGGGGAAACACCCCTACTTATGTAAACACTATAAATACCCCCTCCCTAGAAGGGAGAGTGTTGTTGGTTCTAATTGCAATTATCATTTTCATTAATCATTCATTAGTTCCTTCCACTTTCTCTCACTAAAACTTTCTCTCTCTAGAAATACATATTGATGTGATAATATGGTGACATAACAATTTTCTAATGGGTATTGACTTAGCAAATTTAGGGCAAAACTCATTAAGATTAAACTTACGGCCAGTAGGTATCCATTGATAACCAATATTACTAAATTTTCTTCCTGTGGGTTTCCAATGTTTTCTAACTTTCTTTCGCCTTTGCCTTTTAGCCTTCTTAGCTTGATTTTTGACATTAACAACTTTAACTGGGCATTTAACAGCATTAAGCAAAACATTCACACCACATTCATGATCAGTAATAGAAATCAAACAGTCATCATCACATGGTTTGCAGATAGTATCGGAATTCGAATTAATTACAGTACGCTTATGGCTAATACTAGAATCAACACGATTCATTTTATTTAACTCAAACTTAGTGTTCCTAGGGTGGTCTTCTACTCTCTTCCAATGCACATTCTTAGCTTGTGAGGTCCTATCTTGCTTTGTATTACCTGGAGGCTTTGAACCGCTTGCTTTTATGTCACTGATTACTCCTATAGAGGGAATTATGGGAACATTAGTTGGTTGGGCTACTTTTTGCATTCCTGAACTAGACGTGCATGGATCAGAACTACTTGCAGAGATTTTAGAGTTCACTTTCTTAATACTGGGCATAGAATGGGTTGCATAATTGGCACTAGGCATAGAACAAGGCATCACAGCTTTATCTTTTGCACCTAAGGATTTAGGACATGTTGCTCTTAAACATTTTAGCAGCTCTTGAGATCGTTTGGCCGAATGCAAGCAAACCTAATCTCTCTATCAAGTGGCTTATTTATGAAATCCTCTTCTACAATCTCACGGAGACATTCTAGACTATCCTTAAGGTGAGTGAAATAGTTATGAAGCACAAGTTCATTATTTCTAAGATGAGGAGGAATTTATTTAACAGTAACAGTATATTTGCAGTCTGCAGATGACTTTGATGCAACATTCTCATTAAAGACAAGTGGCATTTTCCCTTTTTCCTGACTCCTCAGATTCTCAATTTCCTTTTGTAAAGACGTTATTTTTTTGTTGTTCTTGTCACGGGTGACTTTCATTGAATCATATAACTCTTTAAAGTGTCGTTTAACCTTTTCATTTTCTTCTAGAAAACTCTCATTTTCCTTTTGTTAAACATTAACCAAGTTTTGAAGATGAAAAGTTTGATAACACTGATAATCTAATGGAGGAGGCATTTGGGAGCCAGTCACGTTGTTCTTTTCACCCTTTAATTATGAAATTTGGGCTATCAACTTTCTGATCGTGTTACAATGAGCTTGAATCTGTTCGTCACGTTTGTTTAATTCAAAAAGTGCATCAAACTCTGGAACATTTGAGGATGTCTTGATGTTTGAGGTTTTGACATTTTCCTTGAGATGTTGATATTTTAGTTGCAAATCAAAATGTTCAACTTCTAGCTTAGAAAGGTGTTTTACCAAATTATGGTGATCATCCTGATCAATTTTCTCATTTAGTTATGAGTTTTTGTTTTCAAGCTCAATGACACGATCATGGGAGACTTTCAAAGCAACAGTTAATTCATGAAATTGAGAAGCAGTAATAGAATGCTTAGTAACAGTATAAAACACATCTTGAGCCACACAACTTAATACTAAGTTCTCATTTAGGATATGCAAGTTCTTCCTCTTAATTTCGTTATATATGAGTTCTCGTTCATAATCGTTGACTTCAACAATCATTGCATCAAATTCCTTTTCCATTTCTTTAATGTCTGAGTTTATCCCCTTTTAAAGACTTTCAAATTGACTATTTAATTGTTTAAAGAAAGGCATGACCTCAGTTAGATAGCATTCTTTAGTTTGCTCAAAACCCCTTTCCCCTTCAGTTATTCATGTAGGTGTGATTCTCTTCTTACATGTCTTCTCAAAATCAATGAATAGTTGATAAACAACATATAGGCTGATTAAGGTCTTGCTATTAGTGGCAATAGTTCTAGGAACTAAATGCATTGGTGTATTTGGAGGATACACAGTAGCTGCAGGCACTTTCCTAAGGGGAGTGGTTGTTTCAACAAGTACGTTTACTTTTTGCTTATCCATGTCTTTCTTCCAAAAAATTTGTTATGTGGTTAATTGAGTTTGAGGCTTAAACCTGTTCAGGGAGATCCAATTTTATTTTGAGTAATCATGTGGTTTGATCGTTATGTTATTCTTTTTACACTTAGGATCTTCTAGTTTTTTATCCATTTTCTCCCTAGAGGCATCTCCTAATTTTCTATCCTCTTTCGTGCTTTCAATACATGAAGGTGATTGCCTAGGCTTAAGGATCTCATTGCCATCATATACAATCTTATGGAACGCTTTAGCTCTTTTGCAATACTCGGGATTTGGTTCCTCTACAAGGGGTATACTGTGCTTATCGCTTAAGACTCTATGCTTAGTGATCATGTGAGCAGTCAGAATGGTGTTCCCTTTACGCATACAACTTATTTTCAAGCTTGTTTTTCAAAATTTTTAGATTAGAAAAATCATTCAAAAGTCTTGATTCCTTAGCATTGAATTCTTGTTTAAACACTTTAACATTATCTTGAAGCTCTTGCGTTTGCTTAACAGTTTTAGAAAGCTTTTCTTGTAAGGAGTTTAACTCTTGTTTTAACACTTCTTCTCTAAAATTACTTTTTCTAATAATTGTACGCATTTGGTCATCCATTTCCTGCTCACGGGTAGTTAACTCAAACTTAGCACGTTGTTCATAAATAGCAACTTGTTCTTTATAGGCATTCAGTTCAGAGATAACAGAATCATCAGGGGCACATGCAGTGTATTCATCAAAAACATAGTCATCATTGACTGCAGAAGATACATCACTTGGTACAATCTCACTTTCACTTTGTGTCACATATTGATCATATGGGACAGTATTACTATTACCCTCATTATCAATATCTGATTCATAAGTTTCAAAAGATTGTACTTCGTCATGTATCTTTTGCCCATCAACTTCATCATATAGTTTTAATACCTCTGAAATGATTGAATCTTTGGATTGACCAGCCTGTTGTGGTGAAGAGACCTTTGGAGAGACCATAGGTGAGATGCCTGCCATGAAGATTGTCTGGCAAAGTAGGTTAATCATCGACATCAGAATCGATGCATCACAATGCAACTTGAAAGGCATTTTGATGATTGTGACCTATTTCCCGAATTGGTTGCTCATCCACATCAGCATCATATGTCTTAGCATTCCCTTCTGCAAGAAACAACAACTCCTCTTCATCCAAAGCTGCTCTATTATCCTGAGCTTGCACAAGCAACATCTTATCTCTGAATTATTCTGCATTCTGTGGACGTTTTGGAGATGTGCAGTTCCTCGCAATATGTCCCTCACCACCACAGTTGTAGCATTTGATTGGCTTTGCTTGCCCTTGATTGGCATTCCTTCCACGATTCTGATTAGCCACATACCCTCCACCAACTCCACCTCTTCCTTGTTCATACTGCCTTCCTTGAACTGGTTGCACCATAACCTTTCCATCTCTGACAATAGCATGATTGTGTAGATTGGATGCAGTTCTGATTTCATTGTTAGTGTGAAGACTGTTAGTATGTGGAGTAAGGGTCAAGTTTTGTTGAACCATAAGAGCTAGTTGATTGATGAAGTGTTCCATGACTGCATCAGCATCATATTGCTTGAACCTCGGATCGGGAATGAGTTTGTGATTACCGTTTCCAGTAGGTATGACTTGAGAATCTTTGGTGGTAATTCCAACATTGGTGTAGAAGGCTGTTGAATCATTTGACGAACTTGTTTCTCCCTGTTTAGATTTGAATTGTTCAAGAATCCTTCGTTCAAACATAGCATGTCTCTCATTCTGAAGAAGGAAGGCATACAATTGCTCATAGTTGGTGTTCTTCAATCCTTTGGTTAGCTTCACAGAGGTGACAAATTTGTGCCATTCGGGATTCATGTTGTTCACAAACTTTGAGTTCAGATGAATATTTGGCATGGTCATTTTGATGTTCCTCATGTCATTTACAAGCTTGTGAAATCTCACGTAATATTCATAGACACTTTCTTCTGGTTTCATCTTAAAATGCTCAAATTCATCATAAAGTTGTGATTCTCTGTCTTCCTTGGTTAATTCAGAACCCGAGAGAAGCATCTTGACATTGTCCCAAACTGCCTTAGGTTCAGTGTTGTGATTGATCGGCTTGTAAATGTCCTTAGGTAACCCCTGAAGTATGATGTTAGAAGCCCGATGTCTGCGATCGTATCTCTTCTTCTCCTTATCACCAGCTCATCATAAATTTTAGGTCTGTCCAGTCCTAATATCACCGTGCCATCAACAGCTGTATCGAGTATGTCTCTGGTTGTCTCAACTTGATACGGTCCTTCATCAATTGACTTGAGAATGTTGACTCCATTTTCTTTTCCCAAACAGTACAACCTAATTCGTTGTGCCCATGAGTCATAGTTAGTTCTGTCAAGCATAGGTGGACGAGTATCTGATTCAGCTGCTTGAGCGTCCTCAGTAACAGAAGAGATGATTGTAGGTATGTTGGTAGACATGATTACAGATTTGACGAGATTTTAAAACTCTATGATTAAACCGGGAAATAGATTCTTTCACGGGATTTTATTGAATCAAGAGAAAACCGTATTAGAAACAAAATTAACCAAGTCGCTATAACCTTTGAAGACAAGTCGCTAAGACACCAAGTCGCTAAGTAGCAACTCGCTAAAGGCTCAAGTCGCTGTGAATCAAGTCGCTAGACACAAGTCGCTATGAACCAAGTCGCTAAACACAAGTTGCTAAAACAGCAAATCGCTAAGCTAACAAGTCGCTAAAGAACAACTCGCTAAGTAGACAACTCGCTAAAGAACAACTTGCTAAAGAACAAGTCGTTAAAACGTCAAGTCGCTAAAGAGTAACTCGCTAGTAACAACAAAGACAAGTCGCTAGAAATAATAAAGACAAGTCGCTACGTCAACCAAGTCGCTAGCCGAGGTGGTGTCTCCACTACTTTGTATTGTTTGTCGTCTTGTCTCAATAGACAAGTCGCTAGGGCTCAAATCGCTACCACTTCAACTACAAGTCGCTACGAACATACAAAGCAAGTCGCTACGAAAAATATTTATCCGAGACTCAAGTCGCTAGGTTGAAAAACTTAAATACAACCCTTTTCAATCCAAAACAAGCTCAACCACAGTGATTCAAGCTTTCCAAATCAAAACCTAAGCACTTACAATGATTCAAAACACAAAAGTACACTCAAAATTCAAACTTTAACACAAGAAATGATCCAAATGATGCAAAAACCACTAAACTTTTTCAAACCCAAAAACCATATAAAACCACTGTATGGACCTAACTAGCTAGATGAATGAGTTTATATACATATAAGCTTCGACTTGTAGCACTTAACGAAGAGTTTTTTTTGGATGAATGATTCAACTAAAGTGGATAGAGCATGATGATTAAGTTGGACTATAACATAGATTACTTTAGATCACTTTCTTTCTCCTTCATCCACATCATTCTCTTTTCTCCCATTTATCCATTACTTTTCTTTTACACCTCACATTTTCTAAATTGTAATGATGATGTTTTTACTTTTTCACTTTCTACACCATGCGAAACAATAACTAACTAAAACACATCATTCATCAATCAATACCTACAAACAAAACACCACAATGATCATTCTTGTTTCTTTCATCTTCATTCACCTCACCATGGCTGGAAACATTTCTGTCACACAAAGGGACATAGAAAAACCAATGACAACGGTTCCAACCATAACTCCAGGAAACTCGAACCCTATCACAGCACCTAAAACCACAACATCCCCATTACCATCATCATCATATGCAGGTAATATATAGTGGCAGATCCAAAAATATAGTTTCCTATATATATAGTACAAAAATATAGCAACTGCATGCAAACGTAACAATAACTAATTTGTCAAAAATAGTTAGTGTTGTTGATTATCAACGTCTTTGCATGCGCATGAATTTTTGAAAAAATAGTAACTCGCGCGATACTTGTCACCTTTGCTAGCTAGTACATAATTAGTTGCATAATTCTCATAAAGTGGATTTTCCCATGCAGGTAGAAGTTGGTGTGTTGCAAGTCAATCTGTTTCACAGCATGCATTACAAGATGCTTTGGATTGGGCTTGTGGTAAAGGTGGTGCTGACTGCTCGGCTATTCAGCAGGGTGGCGGGTGTTACAATCCGAACACCCTTCACCACCATGCATCTTATGCATTCAACAATTATTATCAAAAGAATCCGATTCCTAGCAGCTGTAATTTTGGTGGTACTGCGATTACAACGAGCTCCGATCCAAGTCAGTCAACTTACACTCTTGTTTTTCAGGAATTTGTAGGAAAATTTAACAAGCTTTTACTAGGTCATATTATACTGATTTAACAAACTTTTATGTCATTATAAATAGATTTACTTGAATATAGCATGTAAAAGAGTGGGACGGTACCACGTATAAAGAAAAAAAAGTGTCACTTCACCATTTTACATGCTATCGATTAAAAGTAAGATACATATAGCAATAGAGTACGAAATTTTTAGCTACTATATATACTACAGTAAAAAAAAGTTGAGTTGTTATGTACTAGTGATATTTTGTTACGTTTAAGGTTTGTTTAGTAGAACAATTCTTTTTTGAGTTTATAAGTTATTAATCTAATTTCATGCTTTTAAAATGAAAGTTAAAAGATTTATGAGACGACAGCTAAAGTTATAAACTTTTGACTTTCTAGAACCTATTAACTCACGGCTATACAAAAACTAACTAAAATGATGCATTTCTCCGACCAAAATTGCCGTGACACCCGGCTTTGCCTAGCAAAGGGTGGTTGAATAGGCTTAACTTTGCGCCAAAAGCATAATCGGCTCCATGTTCGGTCGTAATAGGTTTAAATGACTTTTAAAAGTAAGTTATCATGTGAAATTAAATCACACTTTAAAGAATAAGTTGGCTTTGCATGTTAATACAAGGGTAATATAAATCTATGGTTATGTATTCCTCCTCATCTCATAATTAATTTACAAATAACTTGTGTTATTAACCACGAATAGTGCCTGATGTTGTATGATGGACTTTAAATATGAGCACTACAGTAGTGTGAACTTTTGTTCTTTATCAAGTCAACTTCATGTATGCAATTTTTAGAATTATATATTAAAAGAGATTAGAGAAGCGGGGAAGAGATCTAATAACAAGAATAAATAAAATGAAAAGAGTAAAAAGTAATTATAGTAACATATTTTAAATAAGAATGGGAAATTTGATGGAAGATGCACTCATTTTTGTAGGTGCATATAAAATGTGTGTTTATGGTTTCTTCTTATCTTTCTCATTTTAATTAATCTTCTTATTTGATCCTAACTAAGGGTGAGCATGCGGCGGGGTGGGGCGGTTTTATGGTAAAACCAAAAACCGAACCGTATATTTCGGTTTTTGGAAACTACAAACCGTTTGGTTTCGGTTTCAGTTTTTGACATTGAATCGGTTCGGTTTTGTTTTTATTCGGGTTTTTTTTTACTTGAAAACAAGCAAGTTTTAATCTTATATGAACTTTACAATTCTAAGTTTTCAAGCAAAAATATTTAACCAAATATCAATAATAGCATATTATCTAGCAATCCAAAGCGTCGAAAAAACGTACAAAACAACCAAACATCAATCTAAAATATAAAATGCACGTCTTTGCGGCTTTGCACTTTTCGTTCACTTACGAGAATTGTAGAGGAAATTTTTAAAGAACACTATTGTTCGAAAACAAAGATATAATATCTATAAATAAAACAAATTTTAATGTATAGATAGTAAACAACACATTTTTTTAATAGATAAAGTTTTATACTTAATTTTTTAAAATTAAATAGCAAATTTTTTATATAGATAAAATTATATAAAAACATATAAAAAGGTGGGGCGGGGCGGTTTTCTCGGATCGGTTGTTCTTATGAAACCAAAAAACGCCCCAAACATTCGGTTTTTATAAAATTCAAAACGACCGCCATCGGTTTGTCAAATGGGGCGGTTTTTTCGGTTCGGTTTTTTCGGTTTCGATTCGGTTTTTCGGTTTTCGTGCTCACCCCTAATCCTAACTCAAAGAGATTATGTATAAAGAAGTCTCCAAAGTACTCAATTTTACTAATTAAAGCCGTTCGTTTATTTAAGCCAACTAATATGTTTGTTTCCATTTAACTCTATCTCGATCAAATTTATGTGAAAGTATATAAAATGTTAAATTAATGAAATTATAGCATAGTGGAACTTTAGAAATTAATTATATCCCTAAAAAATCTACTGAACTGCTTATTACACTTTTAAAGTTTTAATCATAAGCATGGCAGAGCTAATACTTTTAGTTAAGGCGGCCGTTGCTTAACGTAAAAAGTCATAGTGATAGATATTGTTTCAAAATTTAATCTATAGTGTGTCTTTTATTGTTTAAGTTGTTTATTTATAAATTTCGCAAACATGTTTATAGAATAAAAAAAGGGCTTAAATCTAAAAAACTAGTAGAAAAATGGATTGTAATATACTACGTAAATAATTAATGAGTGATATGAGTTGATTAAAGGTGACTCATCAACTAGTAGCTTCGCTTTTGATTATAGGTTTATGAAATAGCAATTTGATGAAAGGTATAGCAAAGCGGATCTACGAATTTGTTGGTGTCCATCTCGCATTAAATGTTTATTTTGAAAATATATAAAGTTTAAAGTTAGGCCAATTGCATATATATCCTTTCAAAAGTCATTTATTATATATATATCCGACTTAAACTCATAATTACATATATATCTTTTATAAACTTTAAAATTAATATATATGTCCAAATAATTAATTTATATATAATCAAAACCAAAATTTACATAATAATTGTTATTTAATCAAGCATTACCATTATACCCTTGATTACCTTCTTTTTCCTAATAGTACATGTATAAAAACCACACTCAAGCCACAACGTAATTTTCAAACTTTTTGATGTTACATGCCAAACGTCATCACCAATCCAAGTATCCAATCACAAACACTTTAAATCATACAATACTAACCAATCAAGTATTTGGCTAAGAACAAGAACAGTAAACAAAAGAAAATAAATGGGCAAATTGGTTGGTCTGATAAATCATAAATGAGAAAAAAGGAGATAAACAACAACTGTAAGCTACGTCAAATGAATGTTCAACGAAGAGTTATATAATGAGTGAATGTTGCAAGAGGGATAGTGAAGAACAATGACAGGTCATATGAAAAGATAAAAGGTATAAGTGTCAATATATATTAAAATGTTACTACGTAATTATTATGTTTTTTTATGATTTAATTGTATTTAAATTGACAATTTGGATAAATATGTTATATTTAAGGTTTAAAAAGGATATATTTGTAATTATTAGTTTGGGTTGGATATATGTGTAATTATGCGCTTTTGGAAGGATATATATGTAATTCCCCCAAGTTTAATAAACATCACATTAATTATAATTTTCAAAAGAAAAAAGAAAAAGAAAAATCACCAGACTAAAATCTATATTGATTGATTGAAGTAAGAAGAGAATATTAATTATAGTACAACGCAAAATAAAAGTTTGGAAACTTATTGTGAGACGTAAGGAGTAGCTTTTATAATTTTTTTATTAAACGATAAATATGGCCCAAACCCATACTTTCTTGTTGTTGTGTTTTGTACAACTATTGCTTGCGATAACAATTATGAGGTGTTTGTTTCGGCTTATATAGCGGGTTTATAGCTTATGTGGTTTCAGCTTATGTTTCATAAGCTCAATTTTTATGGCTTATTTTGAAATTTGTGAGATTATACAAACTTATCATGACATGATAAGCTTATATAAGCCAAAAAATCTTAAAATAAGCCACAAAAAGTGAGCTTATGAAACATAAGCCGAAAACCAAATAAGCCATGAGCTGGCTATATAAGCCGAAACAAACACCTCCTTAATACAATAACAATTATGTACAATAATTAATACTCCGTATGATAACAAATAAGTTTTATTCTCAATTGATCATAACTCTAAATAAACGTGTAGTACTCGGGTGTGTTTGTTTAAAAAAAAAAAAAATCTTACTAGTCCTCTTACTCTTACCAGTAAGAGGAGGACGGACGTTTTGCTTGTTTGTTTTTTTTTTTGAGTAAGACCCAGTTAGACATATAACATCTTACTCAGCAAGAGGTGGATGATTTGTCTTATTGCCTCTTACTCGTTTTGTAAACTTTATATAATATATTTGATTGTTTATTAACTATGTTATATTTATGATAAAAAGTCTTGTTTCATATTTACATAAGTTATTTATTATCGCATTGCGTTGGTTTAATAATTAAATTGCAAAAACGAGCACTTAAAATAATTCGGACAATTATACAAAAACAAACAACATTATTTCGTTCAGATTTAGACTTTCTAACCACCTCTTACCAGTAAGATGTGGTAGTCAGATTCAGACCCGAAACATCTTAATGAAACAAACACACCCTTATCCTCTGTGGGAAACGTAATTTATATTATCTTTTACTCCCTCTGTCCCATAATAACTGTCCAGTTTGACTTATTTAAGTCTTACTTTCTTAACTTTGACCTTAAATATTTTTGTTTGTGTTATATAACTTTTTATAAAAATCATACCAATGAAAATACATTTAAATCTCAAACCATTCATATATTTTTCATCAAGTGTTATACAACGTAAACAAAATTATTTAAAGTCAAAGTTAAAAAAAAAAAGACTTAGAAAAGTCAAAGTGGACAGTTTTTATGTGACGGATGTAGTATATAATAAAGGAATTACATCATTTCGGAGTGAGTTTGTCAATTCATTCTTATTGAAAAAACAATTGGGCCAATAGGAGAGTTCGATTTTGCCACGTAAGCAAAATCATGTAATGTGATTGGTTAATAAAAGTCAAAATTAAATTGATTTTGGTCAAACTTTAATAAAATTGGTGAAGAAATTTAGTTGATAAAAAAAACACATAAAAATATAGATGTCAAATTTGTGAAAACAAAAACTTAAAAAAAGAGGAGGTAATTAATAAAACTTTAGTGGTTGAATTTTTAAAAATTATATAGAGTTAAGTGTAATATTATAAGTCTCCATGTTTTTTTAATAACTTTGGATTATAAACAAATACCCCCTTATACTTTATACCATGTATACTTTATATCTTAAAAATGCAATGTATATGCTGTTTAAAATAACAACATATAAATTTTCATAAAATTATAAGTATCAATTTTGTTACTATATACGTTCAATAAGGACTCATTTATTTCATTTTTAAAAGTTTAACCTATATTGACACGAGTTTACATTTTAAATACGGCTAAATTACTGAAAACACGAATATAATTATCAAATTGTAAGCACGGGTTACTTTAATATAAAAATAAATATACGCAATTGTACTTATAACAATGACTCATGTAATTTTTATTTATTTATATAAGGATATCTAGAAAAACGTTTTTAAAAAACTTTAAAGAGTATACTTTAACTTTATCAACGCTCATTATGTGCTATTAAACTTGCATCATGTGTACAATATAATATCAGTAGTGAAATTTAAATAACAACATCACCGTCTTTGTCAGCTAAATAAAATTAAATCTTGAGTTACATAACAGAATTTTTTACAAATATTTGACCAAATTCTAATAGATATTAATGCATAATGAAAAATTCGTGCATAAGTATTAGTTGTACTTATATCACAATATTTATGGGCAAATTCTTATATGTGTATATACTGAACTAAAATGTTAAAATAAATTTGATTTATGTGTAAACTTCGTGCGTGCACGAAACTTATAACTATATAATTATATGCAATTACCTTTAAAGACACAATATTTAGTATTAATACAGAATAATTTTTTTGTCAAAACCTCGTGCGTGCACGGGTATTATAACTAGTATTGTATTATTGTAAAACTAAATGATTCGTAAACAGATTTAGGGGTTGTTTATTTTTTTTCTTAGCTAGGGGTGCATGTGGGCCCACACCTCTTGCAACCTCTTATTGGGGAGGATCTTATATTTTTTGCCTTGTGGATATAGAGAAAGTAGTGGAAATAAGTGGGTCCTACTATAAAAAGAAAAACTATGAAGTATATGTGTGAACTGGATTTGGGTTCTCTCAAGTTATAAACACAACTTGAGTCAAGTTGTGAGATTGTGAACCATTGGATTTAATCCAATGACTTAAATCAAAAGAAGTTATTTTTATTTGAGCTATTGGATTCAATCCAATGGCTCACAATCTCACAACTTGACTCAAGTTGTGTTATACAACTTGAGAGGATCCTTGCCCGTGTGAACTCATACCTTTAACTAAGAGTAAAAAGAAACATGACCTTACGTAAAACACTACCAACTTCAACTTACAGAAGTCAAGTATTAACTTTAATTAGATGTTAGTTTGAATTTTAAAAAGTAACAAAATGAAACACAGGTAGAGATTTTTTTTTTTTGAGAAAAAGATAAAAGGCTAGTCCATATAACAAAATAATTTCTATGATATTTTGATTTATCTTTAGTTATATGTTTTGTATCTTTCTTTATGCAGGTTCTAACACCTGTCAGTTTGCGGCAACAAGGTACTCTACCAATCTTTTCTCTTTTCTAAACAAAAAATATAAAAACATATAGTGTGCTATGTGAGAAAATGAGTCGTAATTGTCAGCGCGTTTTTTTTAACCACAAAATAAAGTTTTTATATAAGTCATGCATATCGAAAAGGCAAAACATATATATAGGTAGCATTTAAGTAGTGACATGAATAATAATAATAATAATAATCCTTTGAGTTTTTAATAAAGTGATGATTTATAAAAAAAAAATAATAATAATAATAATCAAAGTGTGAAAATAATTCTAATATATGAGTTTTTGTTTTTATATCAAACTTATGCTTTTTTTCTAAAAATTCAACAATAAATTAGACTCCAAAAAAAAATTCAATACAAGACATCTCGCCTTAATTACCAAACTAATTAAAAAAAAAAAGACACCCAAAAGAGAAAAATCAAAATTCAACATAGACAATAAACACTAGGGAATGAATCCAGTAAAAAGAAAAATAAAAATAAGAAGAATGAGAAATATTTTCAGCCACACATTTCAAATTAAGAAGAAAAATTTCATGAGAGATGCATCTCTACTTGTAAGGGCATCTAAAATGTGCGACTGTAATTATTTCTCATCATTCTTATTTTACTTTATTTCTTATTTCATCATTACTTATAAACACTAACCTTAAACTGACTGACACTTCAACTAAAACAAAGAAAACATAAAGACCAAACAATGACATTTGTAACGAGTATCCACATGAGAGAATAGAATTAACATATGAAATAAAGGCCACTAATGTCCACTAGTTACTAAAACACATCAAACTCAAACATATTAAAATCATCTGACCCAACTCAGCATGATGAGGAAAAGTAGCACTTGAAAACATAACTCCATAGTAAACCCAATGGTGACAATACTTTTCATCAAGATTTTCAAGATCAGGATCCTATTTAAAATCGCTATTCTATTCAGGATTATTTTTATCTTTACAAGATTGAGATTATAAGATCGGATCGGGATGTTAAGATTCTGCTATACTGTCATTTAGAATAATCATCATCTGATAAATGTTAATATTAGAATTGGAATATGTGGTTATTGTTTTCTGAGAAATAGTTAATAAAATAGGATGGAATTCAAAATTGAGTATTTAAAACTTGTAAGAAGTATGCATGTATAAAAATAAACAAGGTATAACAATCAAAAGTTATTTTTGTAAAATGTATTATGAATTAACATACTATATACTTGCACAATAATTTATACAAAAATCTTCAGTGTTTTTGTTATACATGCATAGAACGTCTATATATATATATATTTAAATTATTATAATATATAAAATTTAAATAAGTATAGATTAATTTTTTTCTATAAAATCATTATTATACTATTTCAATAAGCATATTTAATTTAGCTTATTATTGTACAATGTTGTTATTTTACTAAAATTGATAAAACTAGTGTTGCTAATTATTTATTTTGCATTGCAGCACAAGCTCCTCAATTTTAAATACCACGAATTCAAGTGGAGCTACAGTTTTCGGCTCAGGACCTGCCGTCCCATTTAACATTGCGTCGTCCAACCCTCTTCCAAACACAACTCTCTTTCTCTTGTTATTCTTATTTAGTGTTTGTCTATGATGTATTATTAATGTAATCTGTTATACTTTATAGGGGGAATTGCATATATATCCTTTCAAAATCTTAAAATTACATATATATCCAACTCAAACTCATAATTACATATATATCCTTCTTAAATATTATAAATATCATATATATCCAAATAATTAATTTTTACATACTTAAAACACAAAAACTCATAACTATCCATGTATTTACCATTATGCCCTTATATTTACTCATCTTCTTGACCACATACATAACCCACTAACTGTACGACATTACAATTCCTTCCATCATTGATTTATAAATGTTTGTTGTTGGAAAGATTGATACAGTTTTGATTTATAAATATTATAATTGAACCCAAGTACTTGTTGTACAAAAACCCACCTACGGTATGGAGAGATCAAAGTTGTAATTGGGGTTGGAAAAATAAGCTTACATGGACACTCAAATGACATTTACGAGTTTTTTTATGTTGTTTATGATAAATGAAATGAATTTTTTAAACAATAATGATGAAGTTTCCATTAAACGAACACATACTTGACAGTAAAATACAAGAACATGGTGGTTTGGTATCTCCCTTAATAGAAGATTTATAAAAATAAGGGTATAATAGTAAATGTATTGTTTATTATAATTTTTTGTGTTTTAAATATGTAAAAATTGATTATTTGGATATATTTGATATTTATAATGTTTAAGAAGGATATATATATGTAATTATGAGTTTAGGTTGGATATATATGTAATTTTGAGGTTTTGGAGGGATATATATGCGATTCCCCCTACTTTATAATATGGAAATAGTTAATTAGATTAGATTTGGATGTATCATATATATCGTTCATTATCAGATATTCAGATGTGAACATGGATGTTGCATTACAACGAATATGCTAAATTATTTATATGTATTTGGCATACATTTTGTATGTAAAATTGTAGTAGCTTGGACAAATTGAGTGTGAGAATTTACGTTTGACCTATATTTCTGGATTTGCAAATAAGTCAAAGCTGTTTAATTATTTTTATTTTTTTATTTTTTTTTGTTTTATAAAAAATTGTATTTTTAGTAGTAACAAACTACTACAGAAGTAATAATATTCATTTATTAACATCGCTAAAGTTGGCCATGCATGAATAATCGTCAACTATATAATAATCTCAATTTTGAAGTGTTCCCTTAGATGAAAATTGTCACTTTTTAGGATAGTAAAATAATAAAATGGTATGATCATCAAAATCAATTGATATCTTCTCATGTAAAATTTGGCCATATTGGGCAAGCTATGAAAGATTAAAGTGACGATGGCAAATTGGCAATTATATTAATAGTTGGCACAACAGTATTAAACATTATTATTAGTCCATGTTTAGTGGTATATCCGCTAAGCTCACTTAGCTTAGCGAGTGTTTTTTTTTGGTAACCATGGTTTTTTATTTTTGGCCGATTAATCAACGGGGTTTGAACCCATGGTTTCACATACTCAAACCAGGTAAAATCTTCCCATTTCAGGAGGTTAGCGTGTCACTTCAGTATTTGCACCATGAGTTGAACTTGAGACTTCAATATATTAGAATGATAATCACAAGTTCTTTCGCCACTAGGTCACCCTGAGTTGTTTGCTTAGAGGATGTTTAGAATTGCTTTTTATTATTTATTTATTTATTTATTTTTTTCTGCTTCTTGTTTCGCTTAAAAAAATTGTATTTATGTTAACTAAAAATGTGTGCTTCTAAAATAAGTGTGAATAAGCATATTAGGAGATAAACAATGTTTTTATTGTTTGGCAAATTCTGCTTATTTAATTAAAAGATACGTAAAGTGACAAAATTTCATTATTTGTCATATATTTTTAAGTTAGTTAAGCATAAGAACGAATTCATCTAATGATAACTATTATTAGTATACAAATATAGCGAGAAAACTTTTTGATAACAATATGTCAACAACTTATTTAAAGTTCATTAAGTTAGAATATATTTCAAACTTTTATTTTTTATGTTAAATTTTAAAGCTAAAAGTTAAAAATAATTTCAGAAAAAAAGCTTAAAAAAAGCATGTACCTACCTGCTTATAAAAGTCTGTATTTCTTTTTTTAAAGCAGAAAAGCGCGCATAAAGTATCTGGATAAAAAAGCAGGCAAAATTGCTTTTCTACTTAAAATAACAGAAAAACATAAAAAATAAGCAGTACCAAACACCATCCTATTCTAGATCATGCTGCGTACTTACATAGGAAACTGACACCTTAATATAGAGCAGCGGCAAAACTCGAGAAATTTCATTTGGAGGGCCGAAACATAAATCCGTTTATATATAAAGAAACCCCAACAATCTAAACTGTAAAAAACAACAAAGAGTGAATTTGTCAAAAGTAGCAGTAGCAGTGGACAATTGCAATAAGCGGTAGAAGTGAGCAGTAACTATAAGTAGTAGTTGTTAACAATAGTTGCGAGAGTAGCTGTCTTTTATTAAATAAAAAAGTTTGATAACGTAGGTGTATGTGTAATCATAATGTGTAAAATAGCTCATAAATACTACTCCATCCGTCCCACATTAACTGTCCAGTTTGACTTTTCAAAGTCTTTCTTTTTCAACTTTGACCTTAAATATTTTTGTTTGTGTTATATAATATTTGATGCAAAATATATGAATAGATTGAGTTTTAAATGTATTTTTCATTGATATAATTTTCATCAAGTATTATAATAACACAAACAAAAATATTTAAGGTCAAAGTTGACAAAAAAAGACTTAAAAAAGTCAAACAGGACAGTCAATGTGGGACGGAGGTAGTACTTCATAAAGCGTTGACAAATGTGTATTCTGAAAAATAGATAAAACTACTTGTTGTTTGCCAAATGAGTATTAATAATCACAACACTCACCCCTCTTAAATGCTCCACACCAAACACATCCAAAATAAATTTATTAACAAAAATACAACCAAGCTTTTAGTTTCCAAATAAAGGAATATTGCCCTCACAAAAAAACATCCACAAAATGAGGTGTTACTCCCTAGTTAGTGTACTTTGTGATAATTTCTCTCTCTTCTCTCTGATTCAACCACTCACTCACTAAAACGTCATTTTGTGGCTGGTTTTATGAATTTGTGGGTTTAAAATTTCCCTTCAAGATATTAGAAAGATGACTATTGATACTCCTTCCGTCCCAAAATTATTGTCCTCATTTGACTTTTTCGGTCTTTCTTTTACAACTTTGACCTTAAGTATTTTTGTTTGTATTATATAATACTTGATGAAAAATATATGAATGAATTGAGTTTTGAATGTATTTCCATTGGTATAATTGTCATCAACTATTGTATAACACAAACAAAAATATTTAAGGTCAAAGTTAAAAAAGAAAGACCCAAAAAGTCAAACGGGGACAATAATTTTGGAACGGAGGTAGTATTTCACAAAAACCCTTTAACTTTTAAATGTTTTACACTAGTAACTTTGATATTTATTATTATTATTATTATTATTATTATTGTTATTATTATTATTATTATTTTGGGAGACCTTCCCCTCCCCTGCCCCTACATAGGTATGCCATTTGATATAAAGTACAAAATATATCATCTAAGGCCAGTGGTAGTGGATGTGAGTTACTCACCATAGTGAGTTACTTACCGGTGACTTCCCAAAATATAAAGTCAACTCACGACTAGTTTTGCATTTGTAAGGTGAGTTATTTACCAATGTTACGAACTGACAATTTGGGCCCCACTCATAAAAAAGTAATTGTTTTTTATTTGTATTATGACTGTGTGTGGGGTATTTAGTAGGGTATATTTTTATAAATATGAGAGAGGGTGATCAAAACGGGTGTATGGTGAGAAGGAGTGAGTCGAAGTGAGAGGAGAGAGAAGGCTGAGGTGACGATGAGTGACTCATCACCACTACTTTCAGCCTAATAGCTAGGTTAGCAGGAGACAATGGGTGAGTGAGGAAATAAAGTATCTTAATACCAAGCCATTGATGGTTATATATTTGAAACTTGAATACTTGAACATATGCTAAAAAAGAATCCAAACATAGCCATGGAAAGTGAACGACGGATGAGCAGGAAAAGGCAGTAGCGACTGTGTACGGATTGTGAATATGATAAAACACAACTTGTTTACAACTCCAAGTTAGGGATGTCAAGAAAACCCGAACCCGACTGGGAAACTCGAAACCCGAACTTTTTAAGGAGGGCCGGGGCGTGCTTATCGGGTTTTGGGGAGGGTTTTGAGGCCTTAACGGGGATTCTTATCGGGTTTGGGGCGGGGACGGGGCACACCATCCCCGCCCCGCCCCGATAAATATATATACATATAAATATGTGTATATATAAAATATTGTGTTAGTATTTGCGTACTAAAAATGTAATTCTTTATGTTTTGTTAGTTTTTTTCTTTGTAATATTTCAAATTGTGATGATAGAAGCTTGTTTTGTGTCATAATAATCTAAAAAAGTTTCAACTAATTCCAATACTCAATTAATTAGTAATAGAATTTTGATTCTTTTAAGTTATTTTATAAAATTATATTTTTAATAGTGTAAAAATAAGGGTAAACGGGGAACGACACTAGTATAATGAAGCATCACGCTCAATAAAGACAACCTGATAAGACCTCAATGAGGAATAGGGCGGGTTTGGGGGAGCAGCTCGCCCCAACGGAGCGCCCCGATAAAATCCCTAATGGGGATTGGGGCGAGTTTGGGGATGACTTTTGTAATCGGGTTTGGAGATGGGGATAACCGCCCCATTGCCATTCCTACTCCAAGTGCTTTGGATACTATCAAGCGGGGACTTTTGTATTTCGGAAAAAAAATGTTTCCTTACCAAGTAATAACTGATTTATTTTTTATTTTTTATTTTTATTTTTAGTTTTTGTAAAAATAAATAAAAAAACCTAAATACTTCCTAATTTGGCAAGTTTTTAATAAATGCGTTTATGGTACTCGTATGTATAAAAAATACACATGTGCTTCTTAGCTCATGTTTAATAGATTTGGATCAAAGTGAAAATTTGAAGAAAAACTCTCCTTCATCATCGACAATCATAAAACGCCGCCCTCAACATCTGGACTCTTGAGTGTCACCCACACAACCAAAAAGCAAAAGAAATAAAACGATCAACCATAATCTAAACAATAAGAATCAAGATCACAATAGTAAGTGAAACCCTTCACGATCAAAGGTATCTATCACATTATTAACTGTGTGAAGAGCAAAAAACCTAATTCCCATAACCTTATCAAATCCAATCAGGGTCGTGCTTGAAAGTGGCAGTGACAAAATCAAAAGATTGATTATGATCATTCTAATTATATCCAAGAATTTATATTATTCGTTAATTATACCTTGCTTGCAAAATAATTAAATCTTTTTTGCAGCGAATGAATTTCAATGTTCAAGTTGCTCATATAAAATCTACAAGGTTTTTTTTTTTTTTTTTTTTTTGAACTAAAAAAAATCTACAAGTTGGGAATATTGTTTCTCATCTTTGACAACTGGTCTATTATCAACTACTCAAGAAGTGTTTAATGCAATGCCTTAATGTGGTATTTAACTAAGGGCTAATTCCCAAAAAGGGTCAAAAAGTTGGGCATTGGTCATTTTGAGGTACAAAAATAAAGCCTCTTCCCAATTTGGTCATGTGCGAGTAATGGGCGACTCCACCCAAATAGTGACACGTCGGTCCACCAAATGTTAAACAACAAGTACCCTTCCAATAATTAGTCTCCCCAACTACGGACCAGATACAATATCCGATGCAGCAGATGTCAGCGAACGACACGTGTGAGATTTCGATTTACTAATGCGATTGAAAAAGTGGATCTCTGAAAAGGTACCATTGGGAACTATCAAAATCTTTCTTCGGTAATCAAATCTTTTTGTTTTTGGTTTTTAATTTAGTTATAATTCATCAATTCAAATTTGTGCATCAAATTTACACACACACAATCACACACATTATCCAAACCGTAATTCTTTCAATTTTTGATACAAATGGTATGTTCATCCCTTAATTTATGTTTAATCTCGTCATTGTGTTTTAATTACATTAATTTTTGATAACCCGGTTTGGGTTTCATAGTATCTTTTTGTGTTTTTTTGGATTAGGTTAATTCTTTTGGTTCTTGATGATAACCCTTAATGATAACCCTGATAACTAACCTTAATGATAATCCTGTTAGATGTGGTTTTTTGGATTAGGTTAATTTTGTAGGTTTTTGATAACCCATTTTTTGTGGTTTTTGGATTAGCTAATAATGCACATTATCAACATTGATTGTTTAGTTTAAGTAGGAATGTTAGCCGGTTTGTAACCTCCTGTTTTGTGTGGGTTTTTGGATTAGGTTAATTTTGTGGTTTTGATTACCCATGTCCCACATTTGGTGAATAGTTATGAATGTTAGCAATTTTGTAAAGTTATGAATGTTAGCCATTTGGTTAGGTGTCAGTTGCTAAGAATGCCGTTCTATTTGTTACTATGACAGATGATCCTCGCATTTGATCGCAAAAGAGTATATAAGGTGGTTTAACAATGAGAATGGATAACAGAGTTATTGTATAAGAAGATGTGTTGTGTAAGGTTTGTGACCACCTTACTAGATTGCGATAAATAGTTAGAGATGAACTAATAATTTCGCTACTGAATATCTACTGGGTGAGCTGGAAATGTTAGATTAACATCGTAAGTACATTAGTGACGGCAGGTGTTTCTTGCTACACCACTAGTCATAAGCACCCATATGTGTCAAAGGAAAAATTGGAGTTAGCTTAACTATAAGATTGCATAAGCCGTGCATAGTATCACCAAACATAGTACTTATTTTAACCTATATATAAGCCACGGAATTAGGGGCAAAAGGAAAATTGTTAGCTATATTTAACTAAAGCATAAGCTCATAGTATCACCCATAGTACTTATTTGCTTGCAGGTGAACCTTATTTGCTTAATTCCTTTGTTACTCTCATTCAAGAACCTCGGCCATGACTATATGACTTCATGTTATCACTTCATGTTCATAATATTTATAAATTGCTTTTGTATGTATAGGAATGTGCGTAAGCTTCATGGCTCAAGCAACTGCTACTTTCAATTGGTTAAAGATGATCTAAATGAAACCGGCAGAGATCAAGCCACTGTTTGATCCGGTAGATGCAAAACCGTCAAGTATCTGCCTTGCCAGTTTTAATTGACCACTTGTGAATGGCCAGTAAGAAACTTACAAAACTTAAGCACAAATGCAATGAAGATCGGGGAGTATAGTGTTTCCCAGGTCGTTATGTCCCAAATGAAGCTATGCAATGGATCACCAAAAGCGTATAGTGATCGAGAAATTTGAGCAGAAAAAGGGGATTTGATATGATTATAACTACTAAAAAGCCAACAAATTACAGAGGCTTAAATGCAAATTAAAGGAAATTTAAAAAAAAGATAAAAAATATTAAATAAACGCCATCACTATTTTCAAAATGAAGTTTTTGTTTTTATGTTTTTTTTTATAAAACTTGAATTAAAAAAACTACGTAACGTACAAATGAAAATGTGAAACTTACACAATATTAATCCTAAAAATATGAAAATGATATTTTTACAAACCTAATGATAAAAGAAAATTTTAAGAAAAAGAAAATTAATTTTATAACTATTTAATTAATTATTATTAATTAAAAACTATTTTTAACTATTTAATAATAACCTAAAATGCAAGAAAATAGGAAATAAAGCTAGAAAAATAAAATTATGACTTGGAAAAGTCTAAAATAACAAAAGAGAATTTTCAAAACTATTTTTGTATTTTTCTGATTATTTTTCTATTTTCTAGGAATTAAAAACCAATAAAAACTAATTAAATTACTTAAAAATAAAAATTTAACTAAGAAAAATCTAGAAAAATATTTTTTTTGGCTTTTTATATTTATCTTAACTTAAGAAAAATGGAAAATTATTTTTTTGAAACTTTTCTTAATTTTTTGTATTAAAAGCTATTTAAAAAGGCTTAAAAACTAATTAAAATGGAGAAAAATAGCAAACTAACTTAGAAAAATCTGAAAAATTCAAGATAAGCTTAAAATAATATTATGAAACTAGGAAAAATGGAAAAACAGCAGGTTGTGTACAAGAAAATGAAACTGCTATGATAAGTGCTTATAAATAAGCACTTATTTTAAGCAAATAAGCACCAAAAGCCACCAACTGTTTACAGAAGTTCTAAAATGATAAAATTACCAAAATGCAACAAGTCTAAACTGCTTTTAACCTCTGGATTGCAACTTGCAAAGATTTGGCTTATTTGATTATAGTGCTAAAAACAGGTTTAGGTACTAAGTTTGGACTTAAGCACAAGCTTCAAAATAAGCTGAAAATGAAAAACAGATATGGGACCCTATACTAGACCTAGCCAACTACTTATGAACCAAATTAGAGCCCTGGGCAAGCTCAAATGAGCTCTGTGCAAGTGCTTGCACAAACCTGTGCAGAATCAGTGTTCACTGATTCAGTTGCACAGGGCAACTAACACCCAAAAGACAAGCTCATTTGGAGCTTTTAAAAATTTTACAAAAATATACAAAAATGACTATAAGAAAATAGACCAAGGGAAGTTTTTAAATCAACAAATTTCACTGAATTTGATCCAGAAATGGATCCAAGAAAATTCCTCTCAGTTGGTTCAAAACAAGCTTTTCAGGTTTTTGACTTTTGAAGTGAAAATGAAATGTTGACTTTCATGAGTTTTGAATCCAATGTGAGGACTGATAATGATGTATTATGATAAAACAAACTTAATGCAAACAATGTTTATGAGTTTTAAACACAAAACAAGATTTTGTTTTTCCAAAACTTCAACAGATATGCAATTAAGACAGTGGAACTGAGATTTTGACTTTACAGGTTAGCAGGCACAAGTTTAAGACATGTATGAGTCTCAAATGACCAAAGAGATGCAAACCAACTAATTTCAACAACTGCTTAGCCCTCTAACACAATTATGCTACAAAATCCAAACACCCCTATAAACCAATCGATTTGCAAGTTAAATGAATTAAACATTGAACCAAGCTGTCATAAATGATCAAACTAAGTTAAATTAACCTAAATACATTTATTTAAACAGGTTTGAGCTTATTATAACTACAAAGACAGATTTAGCAAAGCAACTTGAAAATAACTTACAAAGTGTCCTTAGCCACTATGGCTTGAAACTTGTGAAACCAGAACCACTACCTATTCTAAACCAACCCAAATAACTATAATTCAACCCAATTCCAGCTCTGCATCACCCATTTTCATTTCATACCCATTTGTGCTCCCAGTTGATTTTCTTTGACCAAAGTCCAATTTTTGCTAGAAACTTAAATGTGAGCTTATCAAAAGCTCTAAGTAGCTGATAAAAGCTTATTAGAACTGAGAACTGAGCTTTTTGAAGCTTAAATGTTGGAAACTTAAACTGAAATATTCAACAGTGAACTCAAAAGTATGAATTTGAGCTAAGCTTTGAAAATGATGCTTAAAGTAGATTATCTCGATAATTTAACTTGAGTTTGATACAAAACAACAGAATATTACAGAAATTACACTTAACTAAATATTTTAAGCTAAAAACGACATTAGTGAAAATTAAAAACTACTAGACTCCCTTTCTCTTGCTCCTCTTGCTTTCTTTTATAATCCAAAAGTCTCTCTCTCTTCAGACGAGCAGTTCGGTATAATTGATAGCCATTGGATGGTTTGAAGTGATCATGGCCATTGAATGAGATTTTGGCGCCAATTTGAGTATTTGACAGTTAGGTTGAGTGAGGGGATGATAGTTGCATTTAATGCATCTTGGATGTTAGTTGAGGTGGGGGGAACAAGTTTGAGTGGAGGAGAGGAGGATGGGAGGCCTGTGGTTGCAGGTGGGTTGGTGTAGAAGAAGAAAAGGCTGCTTTTTGCCTTGTTTGACTTGGGATTAAATATAAAAGGGGGGGGGGTCAAAAGGGTTAATGACAGGGGGTCCAAAAGGGTTGGCAGGGTCCAAGGGGTAAAGGGTTTTTAATTATCAAGGACCTCTATTGTAATTTTTGAAATTCAAGGGACCTAGGCTGCCAATTTGCAAAGTTATTTCAAGGGACCGCAAATGACAAGTTTCCATAGTACAAGGACCAAACTTGACATTTTCCAATTTTCCAAGGGCCATTTTTGCCAATTTTCAAACTTGAAGGACCAATTTTGTAATTTCTCAAATCTTTTGATATTTTTCACCAAAGGACTAATTTTGACAAGTCATGATTTTAAAAGGACCTTTGGTGATTTACTTTTTGAAATTAGGGCTAACAGGGTGACTAATTACAATTTTGACAAAATTTGAAACTGGGGACTAAAACAATTATGCAAACTTAGCTCATTTTCATCTGATTTTGAACATTTTGCATCTGAAACATATAAAATGCAATTTTGAAATATTTTCAGTATTTTGATGCATTTCTGAGCATTTTTAAACGTTTTGCAGTTCAGATTTAACCAAAAATGATGAGTATTTACACACTCATCAGTCAACATGCTTTGGTGCATGGTTGGATTTGAATTCTTTTGAGAACGATGAGAGTCTTATACATTATATGCTTCAAAAGCAAATTAAGTCTGATGATGACCACTTTGATTTGCCACTACTTTATAATGTTAATGGACATGATCTTCATTTTGGACGGCTTCAATTTCACCTCATTCTTGCTTTTAAATTTGGAATGCCTAGTTTCCGTAAGTTTAGAATTGGTGATATCATATTTCGTGATCGGGTATTTCCGCATAAGGTAGGTGAGAACTTAAAAAGCATAGATCTTCTATGTTTGATTGAGGATGAAGTGCTTTTTTACCAAAGTATCGATGAAGACGCAATCGAGTTTGCCTTTTGTTATCTCTTGAGGTCATATTTATGGGTGACTTGTTATCGTGGTCGATGATACATATCTTAGGATGGTTGAGAATTTTGAAGACTGGAATAAATTTCCTTGGGGAGAACTCATTTGGAGACGGTTATGCGATGCCATTCGAAATATCAAGTCAACTCGAAGATGGAATATTCGTATGCGGATTTGTTTTATGTTTCAAGGTTAGAATTGTTTCACAAAATTGTTTTTAACCATAATTATTTGTTTTAAGTATTGCTAAAATGTTTTAACTAAAATCGATATTATAAATATATATATGTTTTTTTCTTTCGGATATGGATCTTAGAGTCTTCTACGAGAAATGGCTTTGATGGAGTAAGGAAACAGTGTTATCCCAAGAGCACTTTCATGGTCTAAGAATGTTTCATTTCAAAAATTGGATAATTTCGGGCACTTTTTCTGAGGCAAGTGTTTATACTATCTTTCTAAATGTACTAGTTGACTATCATTATGGTTAATGCTTATCTTACTTCATGTTTAGGACAAAGAAACAAACAATGATCTATATCCAGAGCAGCGAGGTGATTGAGTGGTACAAGGAGGCATTAGGTTTTTAACGGTATGCACCTAGACCGCCTTTGTTGTCCATGGAGATCTTTTGAGGACTATCTGCGTAGGCGAGCGAAGCTCGTTCGAAAATGCATAGTAGGTGAGAACACGGCGAAGGCTCGTGTTACTCTTCAGGATCGTGTTAAGACATTGCAGGATATTTGCAATGGTTTGTTGATTTTACCTGCAGAGGTCAACAGTTTGAGAGCACGGGTTTGGAAACTTGAAACCATTATTCAGGTATTTTTATAACGATAACCATAAACACCACGTACATATTTAAGAGTTACTAACTGATTTTGTATATACGACAGTTTTTCATAAGAAAAAGTTTGATGGACATACTCAGCAGTACAAATCACTGGTTAGTATTATTATTTTTCTTTACATGTATGTAACAAGAGGCGGAGATAGTTATCTGAATTGCTTACATTAATTTAATATATTTTACAGGATAGTGATGATAAGGTTACTGATCTTGGTGATGAGTATTGCTCAAATTTAAATGATAATTTCCTAAATTTGTTTGATTCGACAATCAAATCATCACGGGAGAAAAGTATTGATGATTTCCAAGAGGTTTTTACAACTTTTACTTTTAATACATGTTACTTTTATTTTTTTATTTTTTTTATTTTTATTTTTTTTTAATTTTTTATTTTACTCCATGCAGAATGAGTGTGTCGAAGATGAGAAATATGTCGAAGAGGTTTGTACAGCCTGAGCTACATTACATTTCAATGGTCTTTTAAAGTAAATACTAAGTTTCTTTTTATTTCCATGCACACAGAATGATTGTGCGTTTTTGGCTACCCAAGATCGTGTAGCAGCTGAAAAGCAAAAGGCTGAGATTCGACGGTTGCAAAGAGTCAAGGAAGAGAGGCTACGGGTCTTGATGGAAGAAGAAAAAACTGTGAATAGTAGAAACCATATGTTGAAAGCCCCTCACACGAAGCTTGCTTTGCAAAATTGTGTGTCAAAGAAGAGGCATCATCAACTAGTACCTAGGCCAGAATTTACGGAAGTAGATGCTCTGTGAAAGTCCTCCTCTGGAGCAACTCAAAAAGAAAAATGATATCTACAGTCCTTATATGATTAAGCTGTGTAGTGAACTCAAACCTTGGCAAGAGGTATGTCATAGAATAGCATATGTAGATGTTGTACTCAAGGTCATTTATGTATCAGCATCCGTGTATATGTCTGTTGTTTCATGTTTATTTACTTATATTTTGTATACCATGTAGGATCTAAAAAGGCCATCCACAAGGATTGATAAAGTTTTTGTCCATCGTGAGTTGGAGGATTTTATACAAAATTCTTGGTGTTCTCGTTGCAAGTTTCCTTGGTCCAATGATATTGTTGTTGATCGTCTTTTCTGGGACTGTTTTGTTGGGCTTGACGCTAATCGTGAAGGCTGGTTCCGTGACGAGGTAATTAAAATAAGCCTTTTTTAGTATATGGTTTTCTTTTATGGTATTTAGTCTATATGCGCTTTGTTGCCTTTTAAACATTGTTGATGATTATGATTCTGTGTATGCTTTCTTGCCTCCATTATGCACGCGTATGGATGCTTTACCTCTTTTGTTTGTGGTTAACTATTTGTAGTGGTGCACACAGTCGTCAGATATTGCAATTAGCCAATCTTTTGTATGTTCCTTTTTTATGATTGGGTTTGTAGTGGGTTTTATACTGTTGGTAGTGGCCTATATATTGTTCCTTTAATTTTGTATAAATGTTAGTTATGTCCTCCGTTCAGTCCTTTGTAGTTTGGTCCGGTTGCACATTTGCATTGGTAGCTATGTCGCGCCCTGGTCGTCTAGGTGAGCTTGGTTTTGCTTGCGATAGTGATTCTCTTCAGGATCAGATGTGTCTTTTTTTTTAGAGGGAAGTCATTGCTGCTCGTGAGTGGGAAAGTATGGTTCGCGTGCGCTGTTTTGATATTGCTGCACGTATTAGGTATTTGGATGAGTTAATCCATGAGGTTCTTAGGGCGGCTCGATCCGTATCGGCTAATTCCGTTACGTTTCTCAGAGAGGTGCGGGCACATGAGCGTTCTAAGCAGGTCACGTTACAGGGAATGTTACGCGAGGCACATGCCGCTCTTCGTGCTGCATCGCGTTATATCAATAGTATTCGTGCGTTGTAATGGTTCACTGTGTGTGATTTGAAATGTGATGTATCTGGAGCATAATTTAAAGTTAGAGTTTAGCTGTAGTTTGTCTTTGTCATAGGTGTTGTGGTGTTTGATTTGTGAGTGGTGTGTCTTTGGTCTGTGTTTGAATTATTTTTGTAAAAGTTCTATTTAATATAAAGTGCGGTGTTGCATTTTTTTGGATTTGTTGCTTTGTATTTCTGTATATAGCTGATGGTATTGTGTGGATATGTGCCTTACATATGTTTTTCTTACATGTGTACAGCATATTGAGCTTTGGGTGTTGTATTTGTGGCACTTCAGACCATCTTCTGCAGATTGGTCCATCGTTAGCAGTTATTTCTTGACACTTCTACTTCAAGATTCAGTTCCACTATTTTATGCTAATCAAGAAGTTTACCAGTTGGCATGGGCTGATGTTGATCGGGTATATACAGAAATACAAAGCAACACATCTTATATAACTTTAATTTTTCGCTTTTGGAATTGATGTTATTTTTATTTATATTGCTTGCAGGTGTTCATTCCGATAAATGAACCTACGAAGCATTGGTCGCTTGCCCGATTTCACATACAATCCGGAAATGTTATATTTTATGACAGTGCTTATCGTTGTGAAGATGAAGGTCGTGATTGGTATCTCAATATGAGGAAATGTTTGGAGGTCAATCTTCCCTTAATTCTACTGGAGACAGGTGTGTTTGACAAAAAAGAAATTGACCCGAAAACCTACCATATCAAGTTTCATCTTGCACAAAATGTTCCAAAGCAGGGAGGTTTATTTGGTGATTGCGGAGTCTTTGTCTGCATGTTTCTTTACAGGTTAGTAAACCACCCTGATTATATTTGCTATTACTAGTTTTGCCAGTCATAGCCTTACCACAATTGTTTTGATTAAGATAGGCATGACACAGACCAGTAAGGTTAACATAAACATAAATTTTCATGAAACACACGATTACATGAGAACTACTTAAGTTACAAACTAGTACCTAAACACTCGTGTTAGGCATCCTGAGGCCACAACACTTTTATTGGAAAACACACTAGCCAAAACTGACATACACCATTGCATCATCGACCCTACCATGGCAACAAACCCTTGATCTTATCTGTGAAAAGGCCAATCTCTCGACCCCTTAGTTCGAACTCGCTAGCCAGAACCCTCAGCTCCATCAGTTTGATGTAATCTTTCCTTTGAAGTTCATTTGAAAACTCTGCCATTTTCTTAGGTAGAAACTGTGCAGCTGCAGTCTGCAACTCCTCCACAAAATAACCCCTTTCACGATTCATCAGATCCACCTTCATGCAAACCCTGTTAATATCCGCCGCCAGCTGCCAATACTCGGCTGATGCCCTCTGACAGTACAAGATGAACATATCCTCCCATTGATAAGAATTTGATGCCTCACGTAACTCATTCAACCTAAATTGTCCTGCCATGGCTTATTTTTTTACTTTGATCCAAATATGAACCAAAACTTGAATCATGAATAGATGTATATCCATGCTTAAATAGCATAATCAATGACAAAAGATCCAAAAAATAATCACATTCAAAGCCTTAATGAAAGGTCGGGAATTAACCAAGGTAGAAAACAAATAAACAAGCATATTTCAGTTTGACCAACTTTATGAGTTCTGATTTGTTACTGTCATTTGTTTTTATCTTAGTTTTTAAACCATTTTTGACTAGATACTTTTGAACATGTAACTCATTTTTTAAAACCACAATTATATAGGCATCATAAACAGGTCATATAGTTACTCTAACCAAACTACAACATTATCTCATTTGGTTGTGTTTCCTATACTGTATACCAACAGATCCACAATGTACTAGTTCACCACATACTGACAGTCCTTATTTATTAATTAGAGTTGTATTGTATTTGTCGACATATTCATAGTCCTTATCTAAAGAAGTGGAAGCTTACAACATATACAAGTTTATAGTGACTTTTTATAGTGAAATACACATTTTAGTCAAAAATCAGCTCTGTCATCATGACTGCATTTTGTATCACCAGCTTTGGTATTGATTCTGTTAGCTTTAGCACAAATAATTTAGATGTTCTATTGTAATTCAGCTTTAGCATAAAAATAGGAAACTGGTTGTACAAAGATTATTGGGATATGGATTTTGGCATATATTTAGAGTTATATTGTAAGTATTCAAGGAAAAGTAGTAGTTGGCTAATATAAGTATAAAGGAAAAGTAGTAGTTGTGGCCTTGGGGCACTCAAAATGGCTTAGGAAACTAGCTTAGATGTGGTTCATTTGGGTAGGATGTAAAGGTGAAAACATGGATGGGTTGTGTAATGGGTCAAAAGGGTATCTTGAACCAATTGACTTGTTTGTATCTTGAACTAAAATGGTTTGTATCTTGAAATCCACATTTTATATCAGTTTAATTTTGTCTAATTCACTGGTTTGTATCTTGAACTAAAATGGATCTCTGTAACAACATATTAAATGCCTAAGTGACTTTTGATACCATTTTCTTCACAAAATTTCTTGCTTGGAAGGCCAAGAACTTTGTTCCTTTCATCAAAAGCTTTGATTGCAATTTGTTTGGGGGTTAGGTTACAACTAGTTGCTTCATTTTTTGAGCTTGAGCCAAACTTTGGATACTCAATTTCCAAAGGTGGCTCAATTGAATTTAGTGGCCAAACCTCCTCAGCAGACGAGTCACTGGAATGTTTTGAACTCATTTTGATCAGTTTATTTGTTTTTTGTTAAATATATGTGTGATGAAAATGGAACCACTGAGATTATGGCCTTATATAGTGGAGGATAAAATTGTTTGGTGAGTTATGGATATTGAAATGAAACTGTTTTGAGTCACTATTTTAGTCAAAAATCAGCTCTGTCATCATGACTGCATTTTGTATAACCATCTTTGGTATTGATTCTGTCAGCTTTAGCACAAATAATTGAGATGTTGTATTATAATTCAGCTTTAGCATAAAAATAGGAAACTGGTTGTACAAAGATTACTGGGATATGGATTTTGGCATATATGAAAAGTAGTAGTTGGCTAATATAAGTATAAAGGAAAAGTGGTAGTTGTGGCCTTGGGGCACTCAAAATGGCTTAGGAAACTGGCTTAGATGGCTTAGGAAACTGGTTTGTGTAATGGGTCAAATGGGTAAAACAATTTTCATGTCAAAGGTCGAAAAACTGTAATGGTGAAAACATTGATGGTTTGTGTAACGGTTGTGTCACTCAATGTACAGAAATGTCATTTTATGGCTAATAGAATCTTAATATTGCTGTATTGTTCTGTATACAGGTTGGCTTATGGAATTCCTTTGCATGTTGATAATCCAACACAGGTGGCACTTGCATATCGAGAGTCATTGATCCGTTATTATTTCCGAACGGGATATATCTGTGCTTGAATTATTTGTGACTTGTTTTTAGGCCACAATTTGTATTTTTGAACATAATTCCCTGAGTTTTTTCCCGGGTGAACATCTTTGTGGCTTGTAGCAGGCTGACTTGTGTGTATGGTTGTCATGTATGTTGAAAAACTGTCTGGACAATGTATGGTTGTAATGTATGTTGAAAAACTTAGTCCATTAAGACTTATGCATTACTTTGTCTACAATACTTGTCCAAAATGTGTGCCATTGGCACTTTGACCTTATCAGTTATACAGAAAGAGAGGTCTCATACTTTAAACTACATTCTTGCAAGTACAACACAACTTCATTCCAAACAAACAAACTGGTAGCCTTGTGACATTGATTGTCTCTTGTTTCCTGGACTTCACTTCAATCATGGGTCAGCCAAGTTAACATGCTCGTAGCCTTGTGACATTGATGGTTGTAATCCTTGTGAGCTTCCGGGTGTGTTTTGTGATCGTCCGTGATTGCTTTGGGAGCCGCCTCCTGTAGATTTCCTTGCCTGTAATTTATAAAACAATATTATCAAGCTAATACATTGTTCAATAAACCAATGACAAATAATAATAATCATCAGGTTAGAACGTATTAGTTACCCTTTTTTCTGGCTTAGGCAGTGGCGCATTACAAAATCCTCGGGTGTGACCACGTGCACCGCACCGTCCGCATGTATTTTCTTCTGGCTCCTCACCTTGAGATCTAATCCGATCTCTGTTCTTCGTCTTCCGCTTGGCTTATCCATATTTGGTGGCTTTACAACCTGCAAACCTGTTGGAAGCTCCCAACTCGGAATTTCTCCAACGGGATATACCAACCCTTGGTATGTAGCTTTTAGATTGGTTGTTTTGAACCAACCTTTAGCCAAATGATTACAACTTGTCAATCCTTGAGCTCTACAAACAGCTACAGCATGACCACATGGCAAACCAGAAAGTTGCCATTTCCGACATGTGCATGTATCATAATCTAGCCTTACAATATGTTTTCTTCTAAGATCATCTACCTCGTATATCCTTTTATGCTCAATGGGATTCACTGTCCAATTAGCACTCTTAAACGTTCTGTCCTTCACTTTTGCACTAGCCCAGTCGCTAAGGTCACCCGGAGTTGCATCTAACGTTTGACATAATAATAATTAATTAACAATAACTATAATAATAAGACATCTATAAAATAAAAAAGATGTAGTTTAATAATATATAAAATCATTTACGTATATACCTTGATACTTTTGTCATTTCTCACAAAACCATCTTTGTAGAAGCCCTCTATAGTATTCCATTAGCATTGAAATCGAACTCTTGAACATCTTTTGTTAAACTGTTGGTGATTCGCACTTGTTCGAAGTCATATAATTGTAACGATGTCCTGTGCAATGTGCCCTTGACCAATTAGTAAGGCCAGCCTCCACCAGTTTGTTGTAAGCTTCCTTATTTTTTCGTTCAATTTGTGAGAATGCTTCTGCAAACTCGTCGGTTGTGTAACATTTGCAAGTCTTCCAATATAAGGCCTTAATCTTTCTACCTTGTCCGAAATTGCAATTTAACATCAAATGCCTACAACAAAAACCATGAAATGCATCAGGGAAAACCGTTTGACAAGCTTGTTGTATTCCTAAATGTCTATCAGATATTATAGCCAAATCTGCAACTTCACCGATGCATTCCTTCAAGTGGGTCAAAAACCATGTCCACAATCTCCCAGTCTCACCCGAGATACACGTCGCGAGAGGAACAATTTGATTATTTCCATCCATTCCAACGGCGAGCATATTTGTACCTAGGTATGTACCTTTAAGATGAGCCGCATCAATTACTATTAGTGGTCGCAAATGGTCCAAGAAACTCCGAATCTAGTTTAGTTAAACAAAGTATTAGTTTCACAAATAATAATATAATGAATATAATTTTTTTTTATAAATAAAATAGACAGTAATAAATTATTACCGCAACACCAAAGCCTATAAAAAGCATCTCAAAACGTTCTTCATCATCTGTCTCAATGTGTGTTACCCAACCGGGGTTTTTCAACTTTAAATTATAACAATAATACGGTAATTGTGAAAAGGAATTTTTCGGGTCACCGGACAACGTCTCTAATGCTATATTTCTTCCTCCCCAAGCCTTTTTGTAAGAAATGTCGATGTTGTACTGAAGGTTGATGTCGTTTACTATGTCCTTTGGCTTATATATCCGACTGTGATCTCCCATCTTTGGTATCAACAAATGACCCAACAATTTTGCGGTTGCATTTCTGTGATTAGGATAGAATTGTGTTCTCGGACAAGTGTGAATGTCATTTACTTTTCCTAATTTCCATATTATACTGTCATCTATCTTAGATGAAATTATCTTCCAATTGCAATTGTTATGTATACAAATTACATCATACCTATGTGAATAAGATTTTCATGTTTTAAACTGAAAACCTTCTAAAAGAGCTTTTTCACCGATTGCATACATGCATAATTCTTTATTATCAAATTCAACACCCTCTTTTAGAAAACGTGAGCAATTTTGTGCGACCCCTACTTTTGGTGTTTTAATATTTGGTGTTGGATGATCGGTGGGAGTAGGCATATAGGTGAATGTGTTATTTTTCCATGCATGATTTGGGGGAGTAGAGAAAATAGGTTCGTTATTTTCGAAAGTTTCACTATTTGGTTGATTATATGTGTTGTCAATTTTATCACCAAATTCTTCGTATCCTTCAGGAAGTGCATTAAGATCAAATTCAAGAGTATTAGAAGAAGAAGGATTTACCTTTAAGCCTTTTTTACTCTTCTTAATATACAAATTATGCAACACGGTAGACTTCCCTTTCAAAACTTGATGTACAAAAAAAGCCATATCATCATCGTCGACTATCTGGACACAATTATTTCCAACATGGTAAGAAATCCCAATATCATACTCTTCACCAATGTTGAACTTTTTCTTGGCTAGAGCAACAAGTTGTGTGCACGTAATATTTTTTGGAAGTGATACACCAAAGGTTAAATCTTGGCAAACCAAAAATACACTTAGTTTACCATTCATTTTTTTTAACAAGTTGCGTATACACGAATTTTTTTCTAATGGAATGTCATTGTATATGTCCAATTTGTATGCGTATTATTTAGTTCGTGACGCTTGTTCAAATCGCACATTCGCACATTTTTTACTTAAATGCCCATGTACTCTCACTTGCACCACATTAATTTACATGTACTTTCACCGCCACATTAATTTACATGGTCAGGGGCAATAAATTTCAACCTACCCAAATATAATTATTTGGTTCGCACGTTTGTTCAAATCGCACATTCGCACATTATTTACCTTAAATGCCCATGTACTCTCACCTGCACCACATTAATTTACATGGTTAGGGCAATAAATTTCAAAACCTACCCACTTTATTTGTGTATTTTAATTTCATTTAAAAATTATACAAGAGGTTTAATTGAAATGGTACCGGGTACAAGGTTTAATTGAAGTGGTTTATCGTTAGGTCCAAATATTATACTACACGATTTTTTTATAGGCACTTGTGATTGTATATGTCTAAATTTTATGCATTTTAGAATGTGTATGATAAATATTAGAATTTCCAAATTTTATAATAAATTTCAAAACCTACCGAAAATATACTTAAATCTTGGCAAACCAAAAATACACTTAGTTTACATATATATATATATATATATATATATATATATATATATATATATATATATATATATATATATATATATATATATATATATATATATATATATATATATATATATATATATATATATATATATATATATTTTTAGTATACACGAATTTTTTTCTAAGGGAATGTCATTGTATATGTCCAAATTGTATGCTTATTATTTAGTTCGCACGTTTGTTCAAATCGCACATTCGCACATTTTTTACTTAAATGCCCATGTACTCTCACTTGCACCACATTAATTTACATGTACTTTCACCTGCACCACATTAAATTACATGGTCAGGGCAATAAATTTCAACCTACCCAAATATAATTATTTGGTTCACGTTGTTCAAATCGCATTCGCAATTTTTACCTTAAATGCCCATGTACTTTACCGCACATTAATTTACATGGTCAGGGGCATAAATTTCAACCTACCCATTAATTTACATGGTCGGGGATAAATTTCAACCTACCCAAATATAATTATTTGGTTCGCACGTTTGTTCAAATCGCACATTCGCACATTTTTTAGCTTAAATGCCCATGTATCTCACGCACACATTAATTTACATGGTCAGGGTACAAGTGTATTTTAATTTCATTTAAAAATTATACAAGAGGTTTAATTGAAATGGTACCGGGTACAAGTGTTTTAATTGAAGTGGTTTATCGTTAGGTCCAAATATTATACTACAAGATTTTTTTTATAGGGGCACTGTGATTGTATATGTCTAAATTTTATGCATTTTAGAATGTGTATGATAAATATTAGAATGTCCAAATTTTATTATAAATTTCAAAACCTACCGAAAATATACTTAAATCTTGGCAAACCAAAAATACACTTAGTTTACCATTCATATATATATATATAGGGGAGAGTTAACGTGAGATCAAACTTAAAGTTGTAAAAATAAGATCAAGTCTAAAAAACCACTAAAACATTTATAAATAACAATTTTAGCAATAATACACATAAAAATAATATTTTAACACAAATTAACATTTTAGCAACTAATAACCAAATGATACATGAGTTTGAATTAGTGATACACCTGATTCACATTACCTTAATAAATATTCCAAAACCTGATACACATACAAAAACCTGATACACATTACACTTCTAATCAAAGTGTATCACCTAGGTTTCGTAATTTTAAAAAGAAATCTATCGAAACTTTAACAATTTTAGTTGTAGTTAATAAAATATTTATTTTTGTTGTAAGGAGAGTGTCGCTTGTCAAATTTTAGTTGGATCTCATTTTAACAACTTTAAGTTTGATCTTATTTGATCTAGATTCTATATATATATATATATATATATATATATATATATATATATATATATATATATATATATATATATATATATATATATATATATATATATATATATATATATATATATATATATATATATATATATATATAGAGTTAGGATCAAATAGGAAGAATAATAAAAATAAGAAGGGTAAGAAGAAACCATACACATTTATGTCCTACAAAAATAGATATCTCCTTAAAAATCTCCCTTATTTGAAATGTGTGGCTATAAATCCTTCTTATTCTTCTCATTTTAACTTTTCTTTACTTGGATCCCTTCCCTATATATATATTTAGTATAGACAAATTTTTTTCTAAGGGAATGTCATTGTATAGGTCCAAATTGTATGCGTATTATTTAGTTCGCACGTTTGTTCAAATCGCATTCATTTTTTTAATTAAATGCCCATGTACTCTCACCTGCACCACATTAATTTACATGGTTAGGGCAATAAATTTCAAAACCTACCCACTTTATTTGTGTATTTTAATTTCAGTTAAAAATTATCGTTAGGTCCAAATATTATACTACACGATTTTATCCCTCTATTTAAGGCTTACTTTGTCACTCTTTCGCTTATTCAAAATCATTCAGTAATTTATCCCTTCTCATTAAAATAAAATGTCGGACAACATACCATTCGACCTGCAACTTGATATCATGAATAGACTTCCAGTTAAGTCATTACTACAATTTCGTAATGTGTCAAAGAGATGGAGGTCTTCAATAGACTTTTCCAACTTCATACGTAGCTACGGCGTTCGTGATACAGATATGTGTTGTTTTAATTTAACATATATGCAAGGTAATGTATGTTTTATATTTTCAGTTAATGGAAGTTTAGCTTTCACGCACCTAGATACAACTATTAATCTTCCAACTCTTAAGCCAATTGCTACTTCTGAAGGTGTCTGGTGCTTTTCACATGGTTCAAATATGATGGTTGTTATTTGGAACCCATCAATAAAACGATCTATAGGGGTATTAGCCCCTAGTTTCTTGAATCAACCTGATTCCCCAAAAATGGTCATCGGTTTTGGTATACGTCCTGACAATTTAGACCTAACAATTTTAAAAATTAATTACCCGTTATACGGTGAAGGGCCATGGTACGTGTCAGTGTATACCTTCAGTTCGAGACGCTGGAACCATATTGAAAATGACCGTTTGCCTCGAGAAGGGATTAGACTAAAAAGGTCTAGCCAAGCAGTAGTGGGTGGTAAAATTTTCTGGCTTGGTTATGAAAAATTTCTTTTCAATGATGGTATTTTGTACAAACGCTATATGATAGTTTCATTTGATTTGGTTAGTCACCAATTTACCGAAATAGGCGGCATACCAGAAGAGATAAGACGCATGGTTGGGCCTCCATTCCATATATCCCGGCTACGGAACTCTATCGTAATTTCAGGAAGTTTCCTAGCAGATGGGTACAAAGTTATGTGTGCATGGGTGTTAGAAATTGATGGTGGTATTGTATCATCGTGTAGAGTGCTATTCACCATCCCATTCCCAATAGAGAATGTTGTAAAATTAGTTGGGTTTACTAAGGATGATGATCCAATTGTTGAAGCTAAGATCGACCAAGAGATAGCTCACTCGCTACAAGTGTACGACCGAGCTTCTGAATTGTTTCAAGACATGGGTATTGAAGCGAATGGTGGTTCATTTTTCATTGGCCCATATAAAGAATCCCTAATTCTTCTTAATGAACCAAGTCATACCATCGTGGTTTAGTTTTAGTATTTTTATCTTGAGCGATCTCGTTGTATTATGAAGGTTTAATTTTTTTTCTATTCAATGAAGTGTTTGTTTTCCAAATTCTGTGCTTGTAGTGAAGAAACAAATAATACGATTAATGAACGCTTGAGTTATGTTGTCATTTTTTTTTAGTCTACAATTTTTTCTACAGAATTTGATTGTATATGTCCAAATTTTATGCATATTAGAATGGGGTGTAATAAAATTATTTACTTATACGTTTGTTCAAATCGCACATTCGCACGTTTTTTTACCTTAAATGCCCATGTACTCTCACCTGCACCACATTAATTTACATGGTCAGGGGCAATAAATTTCAAAACCTACCCAAATTTAATTATTTAGTTCGCACGTTCGTTCAAATCGCACAATCGCACATTTTTTTACTTAAGGCACCGTGATTGTAGAAAAATATACAAGAGGTTTAATTGAAATGGTACCGGGTACACATGTTTCGAAACAAAATCCGCTATAAATATTGAATGCACACTAACAAGTAACACACAAACAAACACTAACAAACAAAAACACAAAAATTTCTCAAAAATGTCTAAAAAAGACTTCAGCCAACAATTTCCGGAACAAAAAGACTTCGGCCAACAAGTTGATGAAGATGAAATTTTAAGAGAAATGGAGATAGCTGCTCTTAAGGAGGAAGCAGAAAGGGAGATAGCAATAAGAGAATCTGCTCTTAAGGAGGAAGCCGAAAGAGAGCGACTTATCCTCCAAGATGAAGAAGTGTTGTTGGAGGTAGAGGAAGCTGCTCGAAGGGAGCAAGCTGAAAGGGAGGAACAAGAACGTCGGGACAGAGAATTCGATGCTTTGTACAAAGAGTGGGATGAGAGCAGATTTGAAGGTTGTCGTGACTATCTTTACGACGATGGTTACGACTCTAACAACTCTCAAACTTGGGATCACCCAGATTATATTTAGTTGTGTCGAAGTTTACTTATCATTTGTTTGTTACCTTTCTTTCATGGTGGTAGTTGTGTTCTTATTTGTATTATTGTATTATTTGTTTGTTTCGTTTGTTGTTTGTATTAATTTGTTTGTTTTGTTTCATGGATTATATCTAATCTAGATGTTATTATTAAGAAAGTATATATTGTAGTTTTTTTTTTTTTTTTTTTTTTTTTTTTTTTTTTTTTTGCATATTTTTTTGGGCTAAATTTTTTTTGTAACTGTAAATTTTACGTTGCGAACGATTATTAAACGAAATACGTATTTTTTGTTTTTTAAGTTTAACTTCAAGTCCCATAAGTTTATTTTCTTTGCGTGGTACATTTCTTGTCTAAAACGTTCCCGATTGTAATATTCAAAGATGTGTAGGGGTTCATTATCACAGTATAGGGGCCTGTGAAAAATTTGTATTGTTGTTTCAGTTCATAGTGTTAGAACTCTCTATTGTGTTTCCTTTACATTTTTTTCATGCATACGTTTTCAGTTATGTTTTGTAATCATTCTTTTCGATCTGGGTTTTACCCTTTAAATGATTTTTGGATATGTATAAGGGTACCATTACCCACGCTCTTAATTATATTACGCTCAACTAATCTCACCAAATTTCTAGATCTGCTTTTTTCAACAATAATGGCCACTCCCAATCTAGATGAACTCAAGGCAGCAGCTGGATCTGAAAACATTGCGACATGTTTCAAGCTACTTTTCAGGAGCGAGTTGATGGAGCAGCGCAATCTTTTGATGGGGTTGGAGGTACCTGGTTGGTCACTTAGGGAGAAAATACAGAAGCGCGATCGTACAGAGACTGAGGTGGTCCATTTGGGACCGTTTCATGAACAGGGGGTGGATGCACTAGGTTGTCTTGGCAAGATGCAAATCGTGGAGCGTGATATCTTGCAATCTCTTGAAGGAACATTGGGCTTGATACGTGATGGGATCGAACAACAGGAAGAACATGTTACCTTGATGGAGATCAATGAAGATCTGTCAGACGGATAGTTTCTTTGGGTAGATGTGTTTTGTGTTTTGTGTTTTGGTAAGTTGGATTAGGGTTTATGTATATGGTAAGTTGGATTAGGGTTTATGAACAATCACCTTCCTGTTTATTCAGTATTTGTTTAAGGAAAGCAGTAATTATGCTGTGTGGATTTATAATTGTTGGGTTACAGTTTTCATGTAATCAACAATTAATCTATGAACAAATATGGTGATTAGTTTATCATATCTTGTTGTAGCTCGATTTTATTTTCGTTATTCTGTCATATTTCTGTTTTGCATTTATTGTTTTGGGGATATACTTTTTCTTGTTGTATAGCGTGAAAAGCGAAAAGTGGTTCGGTATCGGGTGCAACTGACGCTCACTTTTGCCCCCAAATGAACACCCTTAATAAGCTATCTACAGCTTATAAATAAGATGAAAATAGGGTTTAGTAAGTATTAGAGTATGCACAGAACATAAATTCACCCAATATACCCACTTTAACCCATCAACAGACATGGTAAACCATTTTTTTGAATTTTATCCTCTTGACAGTGATTAAACAAGCTAGCTAACTCACCATTTTTATTTTTTAAAAAATTTTATCACTAGAAAATCTTAAATAAATAGCTAATGAAAAACTGAGACACAGCTTAAGGTGGCCTGTTTGGTGCTTATTTTAGTAGTGGGACTTCCAAATTTTGACCACTTTTCTTTTGACCAAAACACTCTTTTAACAGTTTGATTCAGAACTTAAAAACTCTTTTGATGAAAGCTGAAATGCAATTTAATCCACACTTGTTTGGAGATTTAAATTCTACTGAATGCACACAAAAAAAAACTTGTAAAGTTAAATAAAAGGAGATGCTTTCATTAATTAAAAAGTAACATTACAATAGAGATTGAAAAACATAAAACTGATTTTGAAAATTGAAAACTAAGAAAAGGGTGCCTTATTATTAACAATAAGATCAAAAGTAAGAAAACAAAAATAGGAGGAACTGGTCCCAAACGTTGTCGAGCCAGTTACATAGAATTTACAATGAGAGAAATCCATACCACTAAAAGACTTTGAAAGCAACCGGTGATATAACAGATGGCAATGCATAGTACTTTAGAGTGGGCAATTTCGAGCCGAGCAAGTTACATAGATGGCTCAAGTTGGTATAATAGCATGGGTCAATTTGGGTTATGTTAAAGGATTTAACTAAAAAGGTGGCTCAAGTTGGTAAAATAGCAATGTGCTTCAAGTCAACTAGTAGAAAACATGATGCTACCAAGTTCACCCAAACCACTTATTTGTCATCTAGGAGAAAACATGATGCTAAACTGTTACAAAAGATATAAGTTCACCAAGTTCACCCAAGTTCAACTAAAGATAAGCAACACCTAAATTTACAAAAGATCTAAACTACTACAACACCTAAAGTGTAGACATACAGACCATAAATGTTGATCTAAACTACTACAACACCTAAACTGTTACATCATCTAATAGTTTTTCACGTACAACACCTAAATTAGATGTAAACCATCTGTTGGTTTGACTGGTTCTATTTATTCTACCTTCTTGTATTTCCAATAGAAAGATATCAATTGCTCACGATATGCTAGAGCAAAGTCAACAGGATCATCGACCATCAATGGAAGACCGTTTGTCAAACGGTACAAAAAAATGCATAGCCAAATACCACAATCTCCATAATAGCCACCTTGTAATGGCACATCTTTTGCATACCGAAAGGTTATTGAATAAGTACGTCGATCAATGTTTTTATCGGCCATCACCTGACTATCTTCAAGATAAACGGGAATATCCCTTGAAAAAGTCTGCCTCCAAGTATCCCACCATGGACGGCCTTCTTCATCTGGACCACCAAGGCTGTCATATATGGTAACAACACCTGATCGTATGTCTAGCACCGCCAAAGCCCAGTGAATATCTGGCTCATTCACGGGAATGTAAACCTACAATATGAAAGGTGTATTAAAAGCAAACTCGTTCTAAAAAACAATGACAAACTGAAAACAGATATGAATTTAGTTAGAAAAAACTGCAAACTCGTTCTAATCAATCAAACAGACGGAAAACTTGAAACTTTCATTATTGACATAAAAGGATATGCTAGTAATGGGGTAATCTCATATTGACTCAAACACTTATCCTATTACGACTCCAACACATATCTTAAACAATGACTCAATGACATTTATCCTAATACTTAAACAATGACTCAATGACACTTATTCCTTGCGCCAAACGGGAGCCGTTGTTATCCTATTGGATCGTTTCATCCCCTGAACTGCGTGTGTGTAACAGAATATTGTTCATAGTTTCTAAAAAATAATACAAACTTATACTAACTCAACTAGTATAGCGTGTAGAACAACATGTGAAAAAAAATGTTTAGAGTTTAGACACTGATTAAGTGTGTTTCCTTTTCACTTAAGCTAAAAAATTGGGCCATGCCACTTCGGCTGTACATGGGCCTGGTTTAGTTGGACATGAATCAGTGGGCCGCGTTGGCAGGATGATGATGGGCTTGGGGACAGTGGGCGGTGGGACAGTATGTGGGATGAGGAGCATACGGTTAAGTGACACATATCATCAAACTCTAATGAAGCAGATGTGCGATCGACCTTGGGCCATATATGGTCTAATACAATAGCCCTTTTCAATAAGCTAATAGCTCTTAAAATCACTTTTTCTCTTTAATACTATGGTATTCAGTTAATCTTCATGTCCATTAATTCCAAACAAAACCCTTTAAAAAATATCAGAACCCTTAATCAACATTTAATCCTATGGTATTCAGTTAATCTTCATGCCCATCTAACTACCAGATTTTGACTCGTTAGACAACCCCATTACAAGGTATTTTTAGACAAGCTGTTACAAGGTTTATAGTTGGGCTGATTTCTAAATAAAAAAATGCACATCTAGCAAGCTCATAACATATAAATCAGAAATACCAATCAATCATAAGGGTTACCACAAGCATCTACAGCATAGTGATGATAAGGTTACTGATCTTGGTACCTTTTCAACATTTGGGGCTACCCAAGGCACACCATAGGTAATACCGTTTGCATAATACATTGGTATATCTCTACGAAGAAGCTGTGTGTTGAAATATGGTCCGACCATCACCCAATCAGCATCTTCAGGTCTAAATTGCCACATATACAATACCCATACATCAATGTGCTGCAATATCACAAGTATACAGAAGAAAACTACATTAGCGAAATGAGAGATGGAATTTAAACGGTTTCACGGATAATAAGTAGGTAATAATTACATACCAAATCAGACAACCAGCCTTTCCTGTTGCCGTCCTTGCACACTAAAGCAGCCCAAAATGTATTGCATAGCTCCGCATCGACCAAGGTAAACGAATTTCATGTCCTTCCTTGAACGTAACAACATGTTAATTTCTGAATGACAATTGATTCTGGTGGTGGGAACCTTCAGGACGATTCAGTTCTTGCGAAATGATGAAAAAACTCCTATTTTACATCCACTCACAAGATTAACACTACACATACTGTTAAAAGGTTTCAATTTGCATGTCCTTATATGCCTGACCAAAATAAAGAAACATACGACCTATTGACGTGGGTAATAACAATAATACTAAGCCTAAAGTCATAGGAATTAAGGGTCAATTCCATAAGAATCTTAAGATTAGGCTTCAATTCAGAACTGTCACTAGGAAAACCACAAACTTAAACCAAAAAGTCCCAAATAATCATACTAACAAGGGCTTGAATAAGGAAATAATCATACTGTTAACAAAGAATGTAATATTGAGTCTGAACCAACATGTTCTAAAGGAAATTAGAAGGAGTGCTAAAAAAAGCCTTCTATGTCAATTTTGACCCGTTACATAAATTGTTTTGTCCTGATTGTAAAGTGGTACCAAACGAAATAAAAAAAAGCCTTCTTTTGTCCTGAAAATTCTTTTATCCATTTTGACCCGTTACATAAATCAATTGAAACAAGAGAATAAATCTAGGACGACACTTCTGGCCTTTGAATACTAATTAAGTATAAGTACCTCTTTCCATGGTTCGACTTTTATCTCACTTCCATTAGGACCAACAAGGGACTGTATCTTTGATTTATAGATCCTAGATCTAGGACGACACTTTACGGCCTCTTCTTGGTGTGGTAGGTGGTGGAACTGTATGGAGAAGACACGTGCGGCTCTTCTTTCTCTCTCGTTCAAACGGAACCCTTACAGTTACAACATCATCATCCATCGCCTCATCAAACAACGCGTTCAAATCCTGAAAATGAGATGCAAAAGTGTTTAATACAGTTAATGATGAAATTTAAGAAATATAAATTGAACTAGTTACTAAAACTTGCATACCACAACTCCTGAGTTATCCGTGAAATCACCATCCATCTGCTCATCGATCAAACCATTCAAATCCTGAAAATGATATAAAAAACACTTTTATCCAGTTAATCATGAAACTTAATAAATAGAAATTGCATACCACATTAATTCCCGAGTTATCTGTGCCACCAACTTCCATCTGCTGATCGATCAAACCATTCAAATCCTGAAAACCATTTTCATGGTCAGTGTTATACAAATAATAATCAAACTTAAGACATAATTCATAACATTTCCATACCAAATTTTGTTCCGCATCAACATGTGTTACACCAACATCAACCTGCGGATCTAAACCATTGAAATCCTGAAACTTAGATACAAAATTATACATATCAGCATACACTATGCAAATGATATTAAATAATAATATTATCCGGAACAAATGTGCATACCATATTATCCGGAAGAGAAGAAAAATCAATCAAATCTTCCAAATCCTTTGTTGACTCCTGAAACAATAAATAAATTTAATTATATATATGATGGTCTAAACTTATGCAAATGGTACAAAAATGATTCAATAGTTACTGTCCATTGGTCGTAACAATATGTCTTTAAATACCAAATCTTCCTTCTGCTTTGCTTCCTGCTCAACATCAACTTTATTGTTATCTTCGGAAAACTCTTCCATAGGCTGCTTTGCTTCCTGCTCCACATCGACTTTGTTGTTATCTTAGGAAACATCTTCCATAGGTCGCTTTGTTTCTGCTCAACACACACCTTTGAATGTTGAACATTTTCCGCCACTTTGTTTGGCTCAGGGAGATCACCAAATAGTTCAATGACAATAATCGCTTCTTTCTCAACTGCCTCTTTGACTGGAAGGTTAACATGTGAATCATCAACAACATTAGCTGGACGGTCAATTCCTTCATTAGCTGGAAGGTTAACATCAACTCGTTCATCAACAACACCAACTCCTTCATCAACAACACCAATTGGATCATTAGCCGGATGCTTAGCACCCTCTAATGCAGCTATACGAGTATTAAACGAAGCTTCCATAGCAATCATCTTCTCGTAAAGTTGTCTTTTGGTCACGTGTTTGAGGCAATCAACTCCTTCATCACTATCGCTTTCTTCAACAGCATGCTCCTCCACAACCCGACTACGAACCTCAGTGCGGACGTGAACCTCCGTCGCGCCTCTTCACGAAAATATTTTTGGGAAACCCTTGACTTAATCTTATCCCGTTTAATGGGATTATAGGGTCTTGCACAGGAGGCGTGTTGACTGTTGAAATACTCTAAGCTGCTCATCCACCAAGTTGAACCTTGTTCCGCAGCAGTTGGAACCATTTTTTGTGGTGGTGGTTTGGTAACAAAAAGCTTGACATAATCACTTTTGTGAAAAGCTGTGACATTACCCCAAGCAACACCCCGGGGAACAGCGGTATCATCTTTGTCCCACCACAACCTTGAGTTGGGAAAGCTTTCAAGAACAAAAATCTGTAATATAAACAAACATTATGTTAGATGGCAACACATTTTAAAATATGACTTTTGACTTAGGAAATTTGATAATAACTTAAAAAAACCATGGAATGATAATAAACATAAATGAGCAATCAGAAAAACAACCACAATGTGATGAAATAATCCTAAACCTTGAAAAAAACCAGATTTTAAATGCAATCAGAAATGCTTTCCACACAAACCATACAAGAGTGATGAATCAAAGTCACACACAAACCAAAAAAATAACAAATGCAATCAGAAAAACACCAGATTTCAAATGCACTAATGAGCACAAGCTAGAGGGAAATAAAGCACATAACAGGTTTATAACTTCTAATGCCAAACGACCCTACAGTGGTATCTTTGAGCCTAGCTTAAGGTAGCTTATAAAATTCATAAAAATAAACTAAATTGATCATGAAATCCACAACCAACCAAGGAGCTTGTATCCCAAATTTCAGATAAAATGGACCTAAGATGAACAAATTGAAAATCAAAAATAAGAGGCTAATGGGGACTTATGGCAACTGATGTACAACAGGTCTGAACCACCCACTTTCACCCATCCACAGATTAAGATACAGATTTTTATGATTTATTTCCTTTTGTGAAAAGTAAAAGGAGATGGTGAAATTGTGATTTTTAATTTTTAATATTTTTTTTGTCAACTAAAAATGGATTTAAAAAGCTGGTGAAAACTGAGAAAAACATATTTAGGACTACAATTGACTTTTTTTACAAATCCTTCTATTTTGACTTATACGAACTTGAAATGCTTCTCTATGATTATAAATGATGTTATAAGATAAAATGAGACCAAATCAAGCTAAATTAAACTACCTTGCACTTATATTAAATCTATTGCATACTAAAAATCACCACAGCAAGCTGATATGAAAACCTCATTACTGATTTTGACTTAAGGCTTAACACAGATACAATTTTATGCTTTCTGAGACTTGAATATACTTAAGTATGACTATGTATGACACTTTTAACCACACAACTAACCTATAACTCAGCTAAACCAACTGAGCCAAAAACTCCTTGATGAACAGAAATGAAATTTTCCTAATCAAATCATAAATTCAAGCTTATGCAAACTCCTAGACAGATTCTATTATCCAAATTAAAAACAGCAAAAGCACAAGCCTGGCAAAGAGATTTAGAAAATTATCAATGTAAAAACAGCCTACTTTGAAACAGGGCACTTTTTGTAAAAACAGCCTACTTTGACCACTTCTAAATCTGATTTAGAAAATTATCAAAATTAATCTAAAAATATATTGATGAAAAACACCAACCAAATTCTCAAAATCCAAAATTGCAACTGATTTGGACTAATAATGACGAATTTAAAAATACAAAAGTAAACACACTTAGCCACTATTGAAAGGAATTTTTACTCTTTCAAAGACAGAGCATTCTAAATCACTAAATCAAAAGTATACTAACAAACGCATTCACTTATATATAAACATTGTTGAATTATATAAAATTTGAAACCAAAGTATACTAACCTTCAGAGCAAAAGCAAATCCATACAAGTTATACACTGCTTGGAAGGCCGCTCCCTCTCTTGCATAACATTCCATGTACTTGGTTCTGTTCTTAGAAACAAGATTATAGATCCGCTCATGAAATTCGAACCACATATGTTGCCCCCAAGGAAAGGAGTTCCATGCATCAAAATTGTCAGCTAAAACAACAATTTCTGAGGTCATCACATGCCTTAGTTCTTGACCCATGAAAACATAGTCCGCTGCTAAGAGAAGGCAAACACGGACAGCATCCTCAACGGTTATGTGAATGAAATCCTGACTCTCCAACATCCTCAATAGGTCCTCACCCTTCAAATAACCATAACCGGGGAACACACGCTTCAAAAAACTCGATTCAGCATCATGCAAATGGTCTAAAGATATTTTACCGAATCGAAATCCGGTGATAAGGCAAAATTCCTTCATACCCACTCTAAACTGTGTCCCCACAAAAAAAGGGTGTATCAAATCTTCGATTCTCAACATTCCTTTGGTGTTGGAGCAGGAAATTAAGAACATGATTATCATGCTCAACTGTTCTAATATTTAACCATGGTCCGAACACAGTACTGCTAAACAAGTTAAATGAATTATCCTGCCTACAAGCCAACCTATCTCGTATCTTTGTCAGAAGGGATAACCTAGTTCTTATCGTGACCCGAGCATTTACCACCTAATTGAAAATCAAAATAGTAACAAAAATTAAACTAATGCAGTAAAACCCCCTAATAAATTAAAAGTAAGGGGACACTAAATTGAAAATGAAAATAAAACTTACATGAAATGGTCGTGTTGGATTAGATGACGATGGATTAGAAGACATTCTTTGTGTTTCAAAATTTTGGTGATGATCAGGGGTTGAAGATGATCAATGTGTGTGTTTAAGAGTTTAGTTGTGTGTGTTTAAGAAGATGATCGGTGTGTTTAAGAAGATGTGTGTTTAAGAAGATGTGTTTCAAGAGTTTTGATGTGTGTTAAAGAAGTTTAATGTGTGTGTTTTATGTGTAAAAGTGTTTGAAGTATTATGTGTAAAACGAGCAAAATTAATAAAAGATTCACACGTTTGCTCATTCCCCATAAAATAAAGGATAGATTTTCTAAAGATTTGATTCCTTACATGTGTGCATTCCCCATAAAGTTATGTTACATTCGCACATTCGCACATTAACCGTTCGCACATTTGTATAACAAAGTCAAACGAGGCATTGGTTGTCACTGTACTTGTTGTCCCCTCTTGGGAATTAAAAGAGTACTTGTTGTCTAACATTTTGGTGGACACGTGTCACTATTTGGGTGGAGTCGCACATTCGCACATGACCAAATTGAGAAGAGGCTTTATTTTTGTACCTCAAAGTGACCAATGCCCAACTTTTTGCCCCTTTTTGAGAATTAGCCCTTTAACTAACATCATTTAATTTTTATGTACAATTACTTGGATTTGAACAAGATAATTACGTAATAAATAAAAACCTAGCATATGTGTCATTTATGCTTTAGTGTTCCATATTGTTTATTAGAATGTGTGAAATAGTCAAATATCAATTGTTGGATTGTTGAAAAGTTGAAATTGATTAATGGAGAAAGAAATGCATAATGTAATTAATTCTCTTATAAAACATCTCATTACTTAAAATACAATAGCTTATTCATATTGTACAACCAATTAAAAGCACATATACCAAATTAAAAAACAACCAATTAAAACACTCCTTACTAAAAAGTACAATAAAATTTTCGTAACGTACAATTTAAAAAAGATATAACATAATCCAAAATATAAAATAATTAAACACAATAATTAATGGTATTTTTAAAACACACTAAAATGAAAAGTACATGTTATTATACACATTATACAAATTAATAAAACACACAAAACTTCATACAAACTAACAAGTTGATGGTACATATAGTTTTGAAAACCGGACCGGACCGGACCAACGTGTTCAATCAGGAACCGGTGTCGCCACCGGTTTGGCTAACCAATTAAAGCCATCCGAAAACGAACCAGAAATGACCCGTTGAAACCGATACAAACTGGGGAATTAGATCTCATCGAGATCTATTTCTTTGGTTAATCGTCACAGGGTACCCGCCGCCAAAACGTGCGGGTACCCTGCTATATATAAAAGAAAAACCAAAAAGTAAAAAGTGAAAAGTTGAAACCAAAAGTGAAAATGTTGAAGACATATATATCAAAAGGAAACTATTAATACACTTCGAAAACCGGGTTGACCCGAGACACTTCAAACCCGGCGGGTTGACCCAGTTTAATTTTACTTATTTTCGAACCAATCTGTTGGTTGACTCGGTTTAAATCGACCTGTTTTTTGACCAGAACGATTCAACCGGTTGAATCACCCTGGTGGAACTGGGTTTCATATTTGACAAAATTATATGAGAAATAATGAAGTAGTTTTAGAACCTGTGACAAATTTGGAAAAATGAGAGACAAAGTAATTGTAGTTTTTTGTTGTTTATTTTGCTTTGACACATGTACTTTGTCATTTGTATAATGTCATTTTAAAAAATATTGGTCTTGCACCACTTAAGGGACTAGCATATATGAATCGTCTTTTAAAAGTTAATATATATTGTATAGCCCTTTGTCCAGTATATAAATAATGTTATGTAAATTTATAAAATTAAATAGTATTGTTATCTTTAGTTATAATTATTTGTACCTCAAACAAATAGCTTTGAACAATGTTTAAATATCTATGCAAATTGATAGTACAAGATAATTTTATTATGGTGATATCAAATTTGTAAGGTTACAAGTTTAAAAGCCACACACCAAATGATAAACGCTACACATGTAAAAAAAAAAAAAAAAAAAAGAAAAAAAGAAAAATTATCACTGCCTAAATTACCAACAAAACAAGAAAATGCGGTCACACACGTTGGCTATACCTCTAAACTACAATATAGTATTGCCAACAATATAATACCGTTGCTTTTTGTAATGCTTGAATCTATTATTACTAAAATCTTAATAACTTAAAACAATTATATTAGAAAATATACTCGCACACTTAGATCGACTCTACATAATTTTTTTGAAAACTCACTACTACATGAGAGGCCTTTAGCGACAGACTTTTCTGTCGGAAATCCGTCACTATAAGTGGTTTCCGACGGATTGGTGACAAATATATCCTGTCGGATTTTCTATTGTCGGTAATTAGCATATGTTGGAATTTTGTCGGAAACAGCGACAAAGAGTATGTGTCGGAATTCTGTTGGTAATGCTTCTGTCGGAAATCAGTCAGAATAGTTTCTGTCGGAAATTCGTCAGTAAAAATTTTGTCAGAAATCAATTGGAAACTTGTAGTCGTTAAAGAGTCATATTTCTGTCGGTAATAGTTGTCGGAATATCATCGAAAAGTAGGAAAATAACTGGACATAATAAAGTTGAAATTTATGTAATCCTAATAGCTTAAATGAAACCAATAAATCAAATTAAATAATAAAACATATAACCATTCAAATGATAGAAACGCCATCATTCAAATCAGAATGTTCCAAATTCCAAATAGAACCAATCGAAACATACAAGATGAGATTTGATTATCTAGTCCAAATATTCATATATGATGTGACAATATCTAACTAATTAGGGGACGTGGATCGCTAAATGTCCTTAACATCGTGTTTATGTCGTTCATCTTTTGTCGCCACTCCCTCTCTCGAGCCTCTTCACGAGCATTCGCCTCCAATTCCCGTTGTTGCATGGGGGTATCTAAAGATGACCCAGTCTTTACCAATACCTGCCCACAAAGAATAATATAGCAAACTTGAATAAGGAGGAATTCTTTAGTGTGGAATGCTGCACTTATTACGAGTACATTACAACTAGACTAGATGTCAATACGAAATAAGGTTTCGTGGTCTTGGTCATTCACTTGGACACAAACTCTAGTTCCGCTCTAAAAACTCCAATCGAAATCATGTCTAACATGACTTTACCACAAGTAACAAAATGCACATAATATAATGATGAATTATACCAATAACTTTGTCATCTCTGGACTCCAGCCTTGACAAGTTCCTTCATAAACCTGTAACTTTTCTTGTAAAAAGTGGATATATTGTATGACCTGCATTCATCATAAAAACTCTCAAAGTCACGCTCAATAATAAAAGTACAATAGAAACTGATACAAGAGCAAGAATAGAATACAAACCTCCAACAAGAATGAAGCTCTGTCGGTTTTCTGATCATTTTAAGGAATTAGGTTCCTCAGATGTTGAAACCTGCATAATTTCAAGATATCCTTGGATAGAAAACGGAGTACACAAAAGTTATTCTAGAATAAATAGCATCACACTAAAGAGATAGATCAAGTTGCATGTAGAACTTTATTCCCTAAAAGAATATCATTACTTATTACTAGCTAACTCTTAGAGCACTCCCAACAATAACACCATACAAATAACTTGTCCACGTCTTAGCACATCAGATGAGACTAAAAAAGCCTACTGATAGCGAAATAAAGCGTTACAACAAATTAAAAGGAAATGGCGAGAATCGATCTCTTGTGAGCAAGCGATGATTGATCTTTTTAAGTCATTGATCACTTTGCACGACCAGAATACAAACCTCCAATCGTAAACTTCGGAGACTTCGTTTCATACGAATGATAGTTTCGGTGAAATAAGGTGCGGCTTCGTTCCTCGGTGCTTGTTCCCCTCTGTCGATCTTGGTTTCTTACTATACGTTTCTTTCCCATGGAAGGTTGTTTTCTGATCTTGTATTCGTCGGCGGTTGGCGTGTTCATTTCTTATAATTTAAGGAATTAGGCATCACATCGACTCACTTTCCGTTTGAGCGGTTGTAATGGAGTGAACGTATATGCGTTCAAAGTTTCCACGCTTGCAGCATGTCCATTTACATTGAACTCATTTCGCACGATACCAAAGCGTAGATGGATCCTCAAAGCAGCTATGTCCTTGCAAGTAATGCTTCCTCTGCTTTGAGTCAGCATTGGATAGAATCAACTGGTTCGGGCTCGGGGTCTTTGGTTTCTTTGCTTTTCGCAATCGAATTTTCCTTTTTGGAGGTACACAATCTGAAAAGTTATACATTTCTTGGCTCGATCTAGAATGACGGCGTTGGGTTAATAGCATTCCACCCACTAAAGAGATAGATCAAGTTGCATGTAGAACTTTATTCCCTAAAAGAATATCATTACTTATTACTAGCTAACTCTTACAAGTCAAAAAGTGTCAAACTTGCTTTTTCATATCTCGAGCCAAAGATAGATAAAGTTGCAAGAACAGAACTCAAACAAAATCCCCAATTATCCTAATAAGCAAAAACTACAAGAATGCTTTCCTTAACTCATCTTTGTCCCTAATAACAATCTATTTAGTCCAAAACATAGGCCTTTTTTCAAGTTTTCACATTGTACTAACTAACTTGTGTGGTCCGAATAGAGACACTAACACTACACAATTCCTCCTTAAAAGGTTTAGATCCCCTTTGGGTGCCTACTAGGTGTCATTTGTTTTTTAGAAGAAACACTTTTTTTTCCCTTTTTTCACTTCTTTAGATGTACCTCACGATGACATAAAATCTCTCAAAAAAAAAAAAAAAACGACACCAACTCTTCCCTAATAATCTAGCCATAGGCAATGAGCACATATTCAAATGACTTTTAGTCAGGGGTTGGGATTGAACCCATAACCTATTTCCTCAATGCCCTCCTTGACGCGGTGGGGAGTAATACTAAAGGGGCATCTAATATTACAATAACATGTGTGACGTAAAAAAAATAAAACATTAATCATTAACAACAAGATAAACAAAAAATGAAGCATACGCATAGCTCTCATTAATCTTGCTTCTTCGCCTCTGCTCCGTCTCCGAATGCTTCGACCTATGCGAACCATTGATAACATCAAATTATCCTGAATATTAAGAGTCAATTTCCCCCGATAATGCTTGTAATTTATATGGATTTACGCTTGTTTTCCATTATATTCCACTTTCAGGTAAATTACGAGCATTGGAGCTAAAGAGACGCGGAATTAGAGAATTATTAAAGATTTATCATGGTATGCTCACTTTGAAGAAGATTCGGCCCGTAACTCATCTCTCGCATTACGCCGTAACTAAAGCGTGACTCGAAAGCCAACTTATCAGGGAAGATTACGACGTAACTCTCCCAAAGATTACGGACGTAACTATATTAAGTCAAATGAGGTTCATGGCTGGCGATAATTACTCAGAACTCGGTGCATAAACTACGTTGTAACAAAGAATTATTGAAGATACGGCATAATCACTTCGAGGTTACGTCGTTAACTGCGGCAGATCTAGTGCAATTTACGAAAGAATTAGATGATTCGGCGTAACTATTTTATTAGTTCTGCCGTAACCAAGATGCAGCCTATAAATACCCACGATTTCCAGCATTTCAAAGCATCCCATTTCACACACAACAACCAAAGAACGTAGGAAGAAGCCAAAGGCAGGTCTAGAGGAGCATACGGAGCTATCTCCAAGGAGAAATCCCACTCCGCCATTCGATAAGGATTAACATTTTATCTTTTCTTTACTTTCGATTCATGTATTTAGTAACATTAAACATTGAATTGATTTGTATGGTTAATATGGCCAATAAGCACCTCTAGGTGTTAGTCTAGTTATGATTCCTAATTGTTTTGTTTGCGTTTACATTACTTTCGTATAATTATTTCTAAGTGTATGCATACATAGTTTATTGGTAGCTACCTTTGTTTGGTAGTTTTGAATGGCGGTAGAGGCTAGTTGCTTAGGAGATATGACCAACTGACCCTAAGTGAGTAGACTGAGACGAGAAAGGTAAGATATGACAACCCTGGCGACCCTTTCTACTTGTGCGATTTGACCAACTGATCACCTATCGTTTGGATGAACTTAAGAATTAGGGGTGAGTGTCTAAGATGCTAGCGCCCGGGCACTCACTATTATAAGTCTATCATGTAGCGGAACTTAATGACTCGGCTTAGGGGACCGAGGAACAAGCTGGACTTATGAGGGACTTTTTGACTTCTCCTTGGTGGCATCTTTGGCGATAGGTTAGGGCGAATGACCAAATGTCTTTGTCGTCTCGACTTTGACCCACAAGTAATTAGAAGTAATTAGACGTAGAGATTACTAGCTAGGATAAATAACTAGGTTAGCACCACTCTCCTCTATTGATCACATCCCTTGCCTTTATTTGCGTTAGTTGTTAATTAGTTAATTCGATATTAAAAACATCTTAAAATCTGTGACACCTAGACTTAGTATTAATCCAACACACATAGCTCTTGGGGTCGGTTTTACCGAATACTACACTACACACGACCGGGTACACGTTAGTGCATTAGGGTAGACCATAGGTATAACGAGACATTATAAATATTAAAACATGGTCTGTAAAACCTGCATCAAGTTTTTGGCCCCGCTGCCGGGGAGTTATATTAGGATTGCTATTAAGTTTTTCATTTTTGTTTTGTTTTAAAATTTTTCAAATTCTCACGATCTCTTTTCATGTTTTCAGGTACCATGGAAGTCGTTAACATTGATAACCTCACTCTCGAGGAATATTTGGCGTTAATAAAAGAAGAACAAGGACCAGGGATTGTTAGGCTGGCCATCGCAGAAGATGCTCAATTCTAAATCAAACCTCAATTTATGAGGGAATTACGTGCAAACCCTTTCTCTGGAAGCATTACCGATGATGCTCATGAGAATATAGACAACGTGGAATACATTGTCAGCCTATTCAAAATTCCTAGAGTCTCAAATGATGATGTCATGTGGGTGTTTATTTCTCTCTTTGGGTGCTAAAGGTGGGTTGATCGATTACCTACAGAAACAGTCAACACCTGGCCTCTCCTAAAAAAGTATTTCATTCTGAGATACTGTCCTCCATCTAGGACCGCTAAGCAATTAGAAGAAATCCACAATTTCAAGCAAGAGGGGGATGAAACGTTGTACCAAGCTTGGGAAAGTTTTAATGAATTGTTATACAAGTGCCCTACTCACGACCTCAACAGCCAACAAAAGGTGAACGTCTTTAACAAAGGTCTGAACATCTCCTCAAGGCAAATGATCGATTCTCAAGGGCCGATTACTGGGATGACTCCAACATTGGCTTTGGAAACTATTCAAAAGATGGCTGACCACTCTCACAAATGGCACAATGGGGAAGCAACCGAAGTAAGAATGGAAATATGGAAGGCCTTGCAGCAATAAACAACAAATTAGAAAGTCTCGGAAGAGACATGAAGAAGCTCAAGGAAAATGTACATTCCATACAAGTGGAACGAAGTGGACACAATGGAGCTCCCCCTACTAAGGAATGTTCCTCCAACGAGGAAGTTAAAAGGATTGAAGAAGTAAAATATGGAAGTGGAAGTCCTTTCAACGGATACAATGGTAATGGGCCCAAATACCGAGAAAAGTCCCGAGGGTTCTACACAAGAGTCAACAACAATCCTCCTAGACCAAGCCTTGAAGAAATAATGCATAGGCACATCGAGGAATCTACAAAAAAGAGCGATAAACTCAAAAAATGGATGGTCAAGGTAAAAGAAGACACCAACATGAACTTGCGAAACGGGATCTTGCAATTAAAACCTCGAAACACAAATTGGGCAATTAGCTAAAACCTTGAGACCGTAATGCCAAAGCCATTGCTGCAAAGCATATTATTTGCAAAGATATGCCAAAGAAAAGCGATTGCACCTCCTCTATCACCAATGATGCGTCCGTTAACTACCTAAAGATGATAAATCGAAAGACGATAAGGACCTGCCAAGCCAACTTCCTGAGAAGCAACAATACCAGGAAGGTTTTCTTCTTCCATGCACTATCGGTAATCTTAAAATTGCCGCATTAGCTGATTTGGGGGCTGGGGTAAACCTTATTTCTACCACTTTGTTTAATAAAATAAAACTTACCAATTTAAAAGAAACAACAATGATGATAGAAATGGCCGATTCCTCTAAGGCTGTATCAAGGGGAGTAGTAAATAATGTGCTCTTTAAAATTGGAAAATTCCTCTTTCCCACTGATTTTATGGTTATTGACATGGGAAAACGGGAGACTTACAACTCAATTGTTGGAAGACCTTTTCTGGTCACTTGTCGGGCTCAAATTAAGGTTTTTGAAAAACAAATTTCTTTGGGAACTGAAAATGAACGAATAACTTTCAGCATGCAAGAGCAATTAAACCCAAAATTAGAAGTTTCAAGTAAAGTTGATGTTGTTCAATCACTTTCGATCCCCTTTTGTTTATAATCCTAGTACTAACAATGGTGGAGAAAATATTGTTAGTTGCAAGCGAGGAACAGGAAAAAAGACTATACGGTCAAAGGTATTAAGAAAGCTCGATTCCAAACAAACATTCGCGCAACGATATTAACGAGGATAATGAATCAATGACACATGGCCTCGTGTAACCCTTTTCATGAATTTTGTGAGGGAAAGGTGGATGAATGGATATGCCCTCACGAGGCTGAAAGACATGATATAAAATTTGGGAAATTATCATTTGAAGATTGGTACAAAATAAGATTTGGAGACTCAGAAATTGATACAGGATTGGTAAAACAGCTGAAATGCAATTACGATAACTATCGCCTTGCTAATGCAATAACCAATGAGGAAAGATCAAACATGAGTACAACAAGTAGTCTTATAGGCGAAGGTGATGACTGGGGAAAGTCATGTATATCATTTAATGAGTGGCTATCGCAAAAATTTGGAACATGTAGCATCGGTAACACTGCAAGAAAAAAGGTCTTTATCAAATGGATGAATGATTGCCGCCAACTAGTAGAGGAAGTTGGCCAAGTCTAAAGGCCACCATAAAGCCCCGAGGCTCTGAGTCTAACTTAAAGACTCGTAACTAAAGAAAAGTGCTCTTCGAGACAACCCGATATCCATTTCTCTTTGTTTTATTTACATTTACTTTGGGTTTTGTGTTTTAATCATCTTTGTAGGAAACGAAGAGAATGCTGCGTAGCATCTTGATCGACTATAGTTCGGCGTAACTCATCTCGAGTGTTCTGTAACAAACCCCTGCAAATTTAGGATGCATTACCAATTACTGAGTAATTCCATCTCATGGTTATGCCGTAGCTACACTCTTGCAGCGTATGCGGGGTTTTGCCTATTACGGCGTAACTCCTTCAAGAATTACGCGTAACTATCCTCTGCATTACTTCTTTCATTTTAAACACAATAACCTTGTATTAGTATTTTAAATGAACTTTGTGGGTGTGTTCCCTGTAAACCCTCACGAGATTTCACTCGTCCACTTGGTACACCAAGTGGTTTAAAAGGATTGTTGCATATGCTAAATGCAACCGCAATTCCTACGAAAATGAGTTAGGTTTATTTTTCATTTTTCATTTTTCTTTTTTAGAATTATGCTTGTCGGTAGTGTGATTTCAGGGATTGAAGTTTGCTCGTGAATGCTTACACGAAGGCAAGACTCTTTTTCATGGGCCTTCTTTCTTTTTGGAGCAAATTTCAGGGAAGTTCTCGCTCTAATTCTACTTTTCTCTTCACCTTTATTTAAGGTTTAGTACAAAAGGGACTTTATACAATTTAAGTGGGGGGACGGGAGTATAATTGTCTCTTGGACTTTATTTTGCCCTCGTTTTTCTAGTTTATTTTGAAAAATTATGCCATTTTTAAAATTTTGACATGTTTTTATTAACCTAACTAGATTAGACCTTAGCCGAGCACATACAACCCTTGATATTATATGGTGAGATTAGCCTTATCCATTTCTAATATTTTACCCCAAATCTACCAAATTATGAGTGTCTTGGGTAGCTTGTAAACCTAGAACTTGGCCTTTGCATCATTTGAGACCATAGGCGAGGTGTTGAGTTAGCTCGATGTATTTGGACTTTTCAGTTTAAGAAGGCAGTATTATAGGATTATCACTTAAATAGCCTACTATTGTGTGTCTATCGATTAGTCACCTCGACTTCTCGACCTCCATGTGAAACCCTTTTGTTGCACTCACCTTTAGTGCAAGATACCCCTAGATACACCCATCTGAGCCATTCCTTTTATTTTGTTAACCCAATATATTCGATACACCTATACACCTGAGCCTACCCTGTAGTCTTTATTAGTGATTGGGAAGTCATCATTTGCCTAAGTTCAAGGTTCAAGTGGAAAGGTTCGGGAATCACGCTTTCGTCGATGACATATTCTTAAAGATCATTGAATACCCCCCGAATTCCTATTGTTCATCTCAAGTGGGGGGATGTTATGTTTAGCTGTTATGTTTATGTTGAAAAAAAAATGTGTGATAAAAAAAAAAAGTTATGTTATTTAGTTTAGTGCGATGTTATAAGCACTATGTTATGAGCTTTATATAGATTTAGTATAGAGGAGGCCACCTCGATCACATGTGAAGATTAGAGTTGGTAATTGCGCCAACAGCTGAAGAAAAGGTAGTGTGCCCATCATGACGTCCTCTAATGACACATCTACCTAGTAATTCATGATTCGGTTTCTTAACTTCAAAGCTTGAACTTTGGGCGGACGGTAAGTGGTGATGACTTGGTTATAGATTTAGACTATCTACTTGATTTTTGTTTTACACCATTTATATATCCCATGTCTTATCCTACCTTTTAGTCATGAAGCGTGTCTAGGTGATGCAGCGAGCAATCTTTGGTATCTTCGCCATGGATTTGGTCATGTATCATTGATTTTGTCCACTTCGCCGTGACATGTTAGTAATGACAAATCACCCTTAACCCTTGTCGTGTTTACCCATATTCCCTTCAAGAATTGTTTTGTCCTTAACTCTAGTGGTGGAGATTTGTGTAACCGCCAAGTTTATGATAGAATACATGCTATGACTGTGCTATTGAGTGATCACCCCGAAATTGACACTTAGAATAGTTGAGAGAATTAAGTGTTTCTTTCCCATTTCGTGAGGTGTTCGGCTTTGTTTTATTCTAGCATAAGGGATTTGTAAACTTATATGGGAGATATCTTTTTAGGAATTTATCTAATAAGGTCTACTTGAGGGCAAGTAGAGTTCAAGTGGGGGGATATTTGATAACATCAAATTATCCTGAATATTATGTGTCAATTTACCCCGATAATGCTTGTAATTTATATCATTTATATGGATTTACGCTTGTTTTCCATTATATTCCACTTTGAGGTAAATTACTAGCAATGGAGCTAAAGAGACGCAGAATTGGAGAATTATTAAAGATTTATCATAGTATGCTCACTTTGAAGAAGTTACGGCGTAACTTATCTCTCACATTACGCCATAACTAAAGCGTGACTCAGAAAGCCAACTTATCAGAAGATTACGGCGTAACTCTCCCAAAAGATTATCACGTAACTATATTAGGTCAAATGAGGTTCTGCGCCGCTAATAATTACGCCGTAACTCATGCATAAACTACGGCGTAACCAAAAATTATTGAAGATACGGGGTAACCACTTCTAAGGTTACGTCATAACCAGCAGATCTAGTGCAATTTACGAAGAATTAGATGATTACGACATAACTATTTTATTAGTTACGCTGTAACCAAGATCTGGCCTATAAATACCCCACGATTTCCAGCATTTCAAAGCATCCCATTTCACACACAACAACCAAAGAACGTGGGAAGAAGCCAAAGGCAGGTCTAGAGGAGCATACAGAGCTATCTCCAAGGGAGAAATCACTCTCCTACAATAAGCATTAGCATTTTATCTTTTCTTTACTTTCGATTCATGTATTTCGTAACATTAAACATTGAATTGATTTGTATGGTTAATATGAACGGCTAAGCACCTCTTGGTGCTGGCCTAGTTATGATTCCTTAATTGTTTTGTTTGCGTTTACATTACTTCCGCATAATTATTTCTAAGTGTATGCATGCATAGTTTATTGGTAGCTACCCTTGTTTCGGTAGTTTTGAATGGCGGTAGAGGCTAGTTGCTTAGGAGATATGACCAACTAACCCTAAGTGAGTAGACTGAGACGGGAAAGGTAAGATATGACCAACTGACGACCCTTTCTACTTGTGCGATTGACCAATGATCACCTACCGTTTGGATGAACTTAAGAATTAGGGGTGAGTGTCTAAGATGCTAGCGCCCGGGCACTCACTATTATAAGTCTAGTATGTATCGGAACTTAATGACTTCGGCTTAGGGACCGGAACAATTGGACTTATGAGGGACACCTGACTTCTCCAAAGTGGTGGCATCTTTGCGATAGGTTAGGGCGAATGACCAAATGTTGTCCTCTCGACTTTGACCCCACCTGAAGTAATTGGAAGTAATTAGATGTAGACATTACTAGCTAGGATAAATAACTAGGTTAGCACCACTCTCCTCTATTGATCACATCCTTTGCCTTTATTTGCGTTAGTTGTTAATTAGTTAATTCGATATTAAAAACATCTTAAAATCTGTGACACCTAGACTTAGTATTAATCCAACACACATAGCTCTTGGGACGACCCCGGTTTTACCGAATACTACACTATACACGACCGGGTACACTGCCCGTTAGTGCATTAGGGTAGACCATAGGTATAACGAGACATTATAAATATTAAAACCTGGTCAGTAAAGCCTGCATTAACCATCTAACATTGATTTATTATATTAGTCAAAATGAAACAGTAACATAAATCTATGAATAACATTTGTAGAGAATCAAACAAGTAAGTAATTAAAAAACCTTGATAATGGATTTAAGATGCTTAACAAGTTCATAATCAGCAGTCGGTTCATAAGAATGCTCTGCAACAAACTCACACATAAATAGTTATCATACATCTCAGTAAATTAGTCAACATAAATAAATATGAATCGGAAAAAAGTTAAACCAAGAGGATTGTTTAATCCGGACCGGTCCACAGATATCATGGCGGATGGTTTAGAGCTATAGTCATCTGTGAACTGAGTTTCCGACGGTGGTTCATGTAACACCCCCAAAATCATAATGTGGCAGCGAAAGACTATTTGGGGTATTACCTAGAGGATCACAGTCATAAGTCATAGAAAACGACTCTAAAAGAGACGTTTTTAATAAAAGATCGTTACCATTTCATAAAACTCAATATTTTGGATCACAAGAGAAAATACCACAAGTTTTGAAGTTACACAAAAGATAGTTCAAATGTTTGTGAAATGATAACTTTATTTAAAACACCACTTCCAACATCTCATCCCGTCCACTCCGTGCCTTCAAGATTTCCCTAGTTAGTACCTGAGATAAACATGCTTAAAAAGATCAACAAAAATGTTGAGTGATATTCATAGGTTTAATAAATAGTTGAACACAAGTTAAAGATGATAATTGCTTCGAAGACAATTACCATAGAAAACAGAGATTATTATGCACTAAGCTCATGACACCAATACTAACTGCATACACCTAATTACTGGTGTAAGTAATAAAATTTCCCCCCAGATGTAATAGCCAATTACATAGATAACCAAATATGGTGTGCCACGGTTATTTCCCATAACCGAGTCGGGGTCGTTGATGGATCTAAACACACACCTTGTGTTAGTGATATTTTGAGTTATATTACTAAGCACGCGGAATATACTCAGTAATACTTAGAAGACAGATTATATGTTGTAATATAAGTAAGAACAATAAACACAAAGCTCCAATATTATTAAGAAATAATACGAGTGATCTTGCTTATCACTAGGGTTACACCTTGAAGCTAATATGAATAATACGTTGCTTAGCAATGACCTAGGATCTCCTTTTATAGCACAAGGAGTCCTTTACAAGATAAGTATAAACCTAACAATATAGAATATACACAAGATCTTTTCTATACTTATCAATACACATTTACTTAAAAATTATCTAATAGCAGTGGTAATATTTGTACTGGCAGTGGTAATGAGTTTCCACTGCTAGTGTAAACATCAGCAGTGTTAACCACAAGACTATCAGTGGTAACTGTTAGTATTATTCCCAACAATCCTCCCCTAAACTTATGATTTCTCTGCAAATCAATAAGTTTCTTCAATCTTCATTATTTGCAAGGATTTGGGGAATTCTTTCAAACACTTCATCTTCTTCTCAATGCTTGAATAGCTCTTGAACATTGATCTTGAATCCTGTGTAACAATGCTCTGACTTTCTCACTAACTTCATGAACTCTTATAGTAGTACATGAGTTGATATTCTTTCTCAGCAAGCATAAATGCATCTACTCCATTTGCTGTAGAAACATGATGAACTTCACATGAATCATAGTAGAACCATTTAGTACCAGGACATGAACATGAGAATTTCCAGAAATCATCATTAACATCTGGTTCATAGAGTCTTATAAGATTAACCCACAACTGCATCTCCTTCATATCTTTGAGATCTTCAGCATCAAACCTTTCTTGAACTAACTTCCATAGTGTATCAAGATCATCTCTGTCAAAAGCTTTGATGAGATCTTCAAACTGAATAAATGATGAAGTTTCACCACCTAGCCTTGTAATCTTTCATGTTGGAGCAAAATTGCTAGCAGTAAAAACTTCCCAGTCAATGATAGGATGTCTGACTTGTAGTGGTTCAGGGTAAAAATCTTCTTCTTCTATCACAATCATCTCAGTCAGTTGTTATTCAGTGAACTTCTCAGTTGGAAATTCTTGTTCTTCAGCAAACTTTGTCTTCTTAGATGTCTGAGATTCACTATCTTTGGCCTTTCTCTTCAAATTAGGATACCTTCTTGCTTCTTCTTCAGAGTCCATTGGAATAAAGTCTTTATCTTGTCTTTGAACTCTGTAGTAGATACTTTCAACTTTATCATCAGGCATTCCTTTGAATTGATGTCTTTTCCAACCACCAACCTTGCAACAATAATCTTTCATTATTGAAATCACCTGTGCCTTTGTTGGTTGTCTTGGTTTCTTTTGGCCCTTCTTGACTGAAACAATAGCATCTTGAAGTGCTTGATTATTCTTCATCTGAATAAAGTACTTTAACTGTGTCAGTGTGTTGTTCTTTGATCTTCAGTTAAAGACTTATCAGCCACTAGGTCAATTGCTTTCTTCTTGATCACTGGATCATTTGCAATCAAGAACTCAATTTCTTATTCAGTAGGTACATAGCTGAACTCTGGAGTCTTCTCTCTTAATCTTGTAGGTGGAACAGTGGAAAGTGGATCTTCTATTTGATCTTCCATTCTATCCAGCCTTTTAGCCTCCATAAAGCTTGCAATCTCCAATTCTTCAAGCTTTTTCTTTTCAGCAACTTCATCTTCATTAATCTTTCTTGCAACTTCAGCATCATGAGCAATCTGAATTTGTACTTTCTTTGAAACCTTTATTCTTGTTTGCTCCTTGCTTTGCATAACAACTTTATCTTTGTCTTTCTTCAGTTTATCAATTTCTTCACTTGCAGTGGGAATATCATGTCCAGCAGTGGGAATATTTGGCTCTGCAGTGGAAATTGGATCAGTGGTAAAATCATCAGTTGCAGTACTGAAGATATCTTGCTCTAGTTGCTCTTCATGAGTATCAGCTTCCTCCGCACCTTTACTAGAAACACCTTCATCTTCAAAATTAATTCTCCTCCCCTGAGTTCCAGCATCTGTTTTCCTCCCCTGTTTGGGAGAATTTCCTAAATCTTGATAAAAAAATCAGCTGAATCACCATCATTAGGTGAGGATGAAGATGATATCACTGGCTTTGCAGTTTTCTTTTTCCTTTTTAACCCATGCAACTCTTCTTTCAAGGTCTGAATCTCCTTTTGAAAGTGTGTATCGTCCTTGGCATGCTGATCCTTTACATGTGCCAGGTCCTTTTGTAGAGATTCAACTTGCTTGGCTAATTTGGTACACAAAACCATCAATTCCAATTGTTGCCCACTGCCTCATCACTTCCAACTGTGTTACCTGTTGGGAGAGGTGAATCATGGGGCAATGGCTCGCATTCCTCCCTAGTTGACTAGGTTGAAGTCTAGAACCACCACCGCTTGTTCCTAGACCAAAAGGTTCGAAACATGTCGGTTGTAATGAGAGAAGTTGGTCTGCTTGTGCCTCCTCTCATAGGTGTGAGAAACAAGGAGTATAATCAATGTTTGGAACAAAGATTATGGGAGAGTTTTGTTCAGGTGAAATCTTTGCAAGCATTTGAGGAAAGAGAGGTGTAAAAATCATATTGCCATCTTTGTTCATGTTTTAAAAAACTTTAGGCTTGAGGCAACGGATTTTATAAACATTAGTATGGGGTTGCAGTTGAAACTCATTTAGCACTGCTTGCACAAACCTTGGATACATCAAAATTTTTGTTGAACTCTTTACATTGCCTTGCATACTTTGAAAAATATATTTTGACCAATTAAAAGTCCTATCTAAAGCTAGACAAACCAAAGGGTAAGCCATGGTTGAACAAAACTGTTCATAAGAAGTTTTCTTAGGACTTAGGCAATGCAAAAGAGTATGTATCAAAAATCTTCAATGGGGACAAAAACCACTCTTTTTGAAAGTAGCCTTTTGTCAAGTATCATACCCATGGATGAAAGATGTGTATGAATTTCGGGCATGGGTAATGTGATAATACCATTGAGATCATCCAATTGGAGAATTTCTCTCAAGGATGCCTCAAGAATATTAATAGTTACCCGTCCACAGTGGCTCTAAGAGCATCCACTATTTCATGTGTATCTCTAGTTTCAATAGTTATGGACTGAGCAGAAGTCCAAAACTGTTTGATTTGAGAGATAAAGATTGTGGGATTTAAAAGTAAAGCATACCTTATATGGGTAGTATTAAGAAAGTCCACAATCTGGTGAAAAACAGGGCCACTCTTCTCATTTGACTTTTGTAAGTAGGCCACTTGGTTGTGCTCATCTGCAAAAGAAATAGGTGCCATATAATCTTTTGATGAAAAATAGATTGTGTCAGTATGAATTGTATAAAGAACTCGTCAATTGAGAGAAAATATATAAAGAGTTAGAGTTTTAGAGTTTTGCGCAAGAAAGACTATCTTTAAAAAATATTTATCTTAAGAGGATAAATAACAATATGGAAAGTAGATAATCTTCTTAAAATTTACCCTATTTATATATGGAAAGTAATTAACTCTCAACGGCTAGTAAAAAAATAGTTAATTATTAATAACGGCTAGAACAACAGAATGGTAAAAATAACACTATCTGGAAACTGTGAACTAGCAGTGGTAATTTTTCACATAAAATTTTCAAAGAGCAGTGGTAAAGAAAACATTTAAAAATTTGACCGCCTTTATCATAGTTTTAGCAAACCAACCACTATCAACGGATTTGATATGTCTTTACCATGAGCCGCTTGCTATGGACTAGCCAACTCTTAATCATAAAGAATATGGTGAGTTGATAACCATATAGTTTTTGGTAAACTATCAACCATAAACGGATTTGACAAGTCTTTACCAGTAGCCGTTTGCTTCTGGACTAGTTGATTCTTATGTGGGTTAGACATGGTGAATCAATAAACATTTGTTGTGTATCTCAGTTGTACACCATTTAAGATCAACTCCCATATATGCTGCATAAAAGTTATGGAACAAGCAAAAACACAAGCACAAAAACATATACAAACTTATACAACAATATTAGTACCCGGAGACTTCCACTCAACACCAAAGACCATTAGACACGAAAAGTTTATGGATTTAACATTCCAATACTTGTTACCAAGTACCAAATCTACCCACATCAAGTCCTTTTGTTAATAAATCACATAGTTGTCATCAAGATGGATTTTGACAACTTGAATTAGTCCTTTTCATAACAGTTCTTATGAAATGGTGTCTAATTTTAATATGTTTAGTCTTTATGTGTTGAACTGATTCTAATAATGCAAATGGTATTGCTATTGTCAATATGAATGATGGTATTCATGAAATTGTACCCATAGTCCAAAAGTTGATTCTGAATCTATAGAACTTGAGCACGCAAGAACTGCAGCCTACATACCGCCTCTGTTGATGAATTAGCCACCATTGTTTGTTTCTTGCAATCCATGACACTAATCATGCCAAGAAATTGGCATCCACTAGTTGTAAATTTTCTGTCCAAACTAGCTCCAAAGATAGTCACTATCTGAGTAAGTAACCAAATCTAGAGGAGAATCTCTAGAGTACCACAATCCCAGAGTAAGAAATGCTTTAAGATATCTGAAAATCTTCTTCACAAAGAAAGTGAGAGAACTTGGGAGTGACTTGAAACCTTGCACAAGCACACACTGCAAACATAATATCTGGTCTAGATGATGTAAGGTACATCAAAGATCCAATCATAGACCGCACATGTGTACACAACCGCTTCACCACTATTTTCCTTCAAGAGTTGATGTGTAGTCTTATTCAGTAGGGGTACTCGATGACTTTGCATCAGTGAACTTGAACTTCCTTAGTATCTCAGCCACATATTTATCTTGATTGATGAAAATACCATCCGGCCTTTGTTGTACTTGAAGTCCCAAAAAGAATGTGAGTTCACCCATAGAACTCATCTTGAATTCTTCCTTCATTAGCTTCTCAAATTCTTTGCACATCTCTGACTTGGTAGATCCAAAAATGATATCATAAGTTACACTTGAACTAACAAGATATCATTCTTGTCTTTCTTGATGAACAAAGTTTGATCCACTCTGCCTCTATGAAACCCATTATCAAGAAGATAAGTAGTTAAGGTTTCATACCATTTCCTTGGAGCTTGATGCAAGCCATACAAATATTTAACTACCTGCATACACTTTATTAGGATAGTCAGGGTCTTCAAAGCCTGGAGGTTGAGAAACATATACCTCCTCATCAATCTGCCCATATAGAAAAGAACTCTTTATATCTATTTGATAGACTTTAAAGCTCATAAAGGATGCATAGGCTAAGAACAAACATTGCTTCAATTGCGTAACCAAGGCAAGCACTTCTTCATAGTCAATACCCTCCTCTTGAGTGTATCCTTGAGCCACAAGCCTAGCTTTGTTTCTTATAACAATTCCTCTTTCATCCTTCTTGTTTCTAAACACCCATTTAGTACTGTTACCTTCTTGCTGTAAGGCAAATCACAAAGCACCCAAACCTTTTGAAGCTTAAATTGGAGCAACTCTTCTTGCATTGCTTCCACCCAACTTTCATCTTCAAGTGCCTTGTATACATTCTTTGGCTCCATTTGTGACAGAAAACACATAAAGAGACATGCATTCTTGCCTTCATGAGTCTTAGATTCATATATTTCACTAATGAATCCATTAATATCAGGTAGCTTTGTTTGTCTCCTAGTCTTCACAGGTGAATTGACATCCCCAATCACATTTTCAAGAGGATGTGATTTATGAATAGAAGTGTGAGGAACCTAATCTCAACTTGGCATATTTGAGATTTCAACATCATTGGCTTGAGCTTCCTCTCAGAATCGAGTTGTAATTTCCACTTCTGGTGTTGCGTGGAAACTTTCCGCCTAGCAAAGGAATATGAATTTCCACCGCTTTAATTTCAAAGATTCAAGTTGCTACTTCCTTCATTTCCAAAATCATTAAAAGGTTGAGCATCTCAGCCTTTGGTATATCATCATTGTCCGCATTGTCCCAAAGTGGCAGACTGAATTCATCTTGATCATCGCTGATGATCCTTGATTGGTTCATCATCATCAAGAAACTCTTCCGAACTGCAAAATCAAAAGAAGATGTATCCAGAGAGATAGGCACATAATTCATAGTATTGGTTAGAGTATCAAGATCAAAAAGCCTTCTCTCGGACCAGCCTTTGAGATTTACTTTGTTTTCCAGAACTCAACATGCATATTCTCTTCAATCTTTTGGGTTCTTAAGTTGAATACTCTAAAAGCTTTACTGACCATGGAATACCGAACAAAGTACCCTTCATCAGTTTTTTCATCAAACTTTCCCAGATAATCTATGGTATTGAGAATAGATGCATGACATCCAAATGGTCTCATGAAGTCAAGGATAGGAGGTCTACCCCTAAATAACTCATAAGGTGTCTTGTTCTTTGTTTTACCACTAAAACCCTGTTTTGCACATAACATGCAGTGTTAACTGCTTCACCCCAAAAAGTGATTGGCAATTTTAAATCTACCAACATGGTTCTAGCAGCCTCTATAAGTGTCCTATTCCTCCTCCTCAGAACACCATTTTGTTGAGGAGTTCTAGCAACACTAAATTCTCTTTTAATACCTTTATCTCTGCAAAAATCATCCATAACTCTATTCTTAAATTCTTTCCCATTGTTACACCTAATGATTTTAACTTTCATATCATATTGGTTTTCAACTTCTGTGATAAAGATCTTAAGGATGCCAATTGTTTCATCCTTGGTTCTAAGAAAGAAAACCCATGTAAACCTGCTAAAATCATCACTACTACAAGACAATATTTCTTTAGATTCAAGCTGCTCACAGATGTAGGACCAAATAACTCCATATGTAACATTTGAAGTGGGTGAGCAATAGAGTTAACCAACTTTGACTAAGAAGACTCTCGTTGTTTGCCTTTAAGACAAGCCACACAGGTTTGATCATTTTCAAATATTTTATGAGGTAAGCCTCTCACCAAACAATATTTGACAATCTTATTAATGGTTTTGAAGTTAACATGACTAAGTCTTCTATGCCATAACATGGATTCATCCACCGTGGCCTTTGCAAGCAAGCAAGCATAATCATCTTTAGCAACAATGTTGTTCATATCAAAGCTATACAGATTGCCTTTTCTAGGAATTTTAAGAAGAATCGACTTTCATCGTGCATCTTAAAATACTTAGAGAGAACAAAGCACATATCTTTGGTAAAAAGAACACTGTTCTTCTTGTCACACATTTGTGACACACTAAAAAGATTATACTTAAGCTCTTTACATAGTACAAGTTCAAATTCCAAGTTACCGCTTTGATTACTCCTTTACCAAGAACTTTCCATTAACTCCACCTCCAAAGGCACAAACCTGCCCATCATAATGTTCAAAATCAGAGATAGGACTTGTTTCCACCATGTGCCTTGAACATCCACTATTTGTGTAGCCTTGATCCGATCTTTTGTCCTTGGATGTTCCCCGCACATAAAAGTAAAGAGTTAGTTTTTTTGGGGACCCAAGCCATGATTGACTTGGATCTGCCTCATGTATCAATATAGTTAAATCTATCAAAGGTCATTGATACACCATTGGGATTGGTTGATGAGGTAATTCCTTTAGGTTTCCATTCCCAACGTGCTGAGGCCTTCACAACATTTCCTATGTCCCCCATTTTCTTGTTTACAACCCTTGCAGTAGGAACTTTTGAATGAGCAGTGGAAACTGCTAGTTTAGTTTTAGGTACCCACTATTGGTTATAATGAACTTTTTATTTTAAAAAGTTCTTTTCCCTGTTTGTGTAGATTTTGCAAAAGTTGTTTTGGATTTTGCACTTGTAACAAAAGACTTAGGGTGAGCAAGTGTTAACAGTTTTTGCAGTGGCAAAAGATTTGAGGCCACTTCTTAGTTGAACTGCTCTTGGGATCATTTTGCTGTGGTGATTAGGGTGCGAATTATTTTGAGACCTGTTAGACTCCACCCTTTTATTCCCATGGACTTCCTTTCTCCCAACATGATAGTCACAATAAGCATGTAAATGATCAAAACTACCACATATATAGCATGCTTTATTGTACATCACAAAATCACTACCTAGTTGTTGAGATTTAACATGATTCCAACTCCTCTGGTTACCCCTAGCATCTGTAGGCTTGTTCCTATACATCTTAGGATACTTTACAGTTGATCTAGGTTTATTAGCTTGTTTCCTAGGTTCCTCTGTAACATTATTAACAACTTTTGGGATATAAGCCTCTACATTATTTTTAAGATTCTCATCAACAACTGATGAGTCACTAGCACTTTCAAAAACATCATTATCAAGCTTAACTTCTTCCTCACATTTCACAGTTTTGGGAGGACCATTTTCAAGAATAGTTTTGAAAGTCTTCTAAACCTCAGATGAGCTAAATCTATACCGAGGTGATGGAACACTTCTTAGTGGTGGAGCAATCGTGATTATAACCCATACTAATTTAACTTTACTATATATTTGAGCATTCCAAATTTTATCAATTGACTTAGACTGATAATAACAAGTGTCAACAGTTAAATTGACATTCTCATGTTTCTTTCTAAGTTTTTCAAGCTTGTAGGATATTGGTTATTGTCTTAATCAAAGAACATGTATGATGATTGAATCAACCAAGAAGATTTTAGAGAGAGAGAGATGGGTGGGATACTTTCTAGAGAGAGAAAGAGATGAGAGAAAAAGAAAGTTGTATGATTAGAGAAATGAAAGCACCAACCCTCTCCACATAAGGAGAGGGCTATTTATATTTCTTACATATTACGCCACCTACGGCCGGATCGTGCATACATTGGGTAAAGACCACCGCCCTCCACGTGTTACTCTAAACTAAATAACTAGTAAATAATATGTCTACGAGCTAATTGTGCTAGTATATAGTTGAGGTGACCGACACTTCACATGGAATTTCTAATTCCTAACAGCCTTCCCTAAGGGAGGTCACCCCATGATTTACATTTCAATCCTAGCATTCTATTTTATCTTCGCCTTGAGCTCGTAGACTTTAATTCTTCACATCCAAGAATCTTTGTGCTTTAGCAAGGATTCTTCAAAGTCCATCGCTTTGTACTTTTAGTGGAGGTCTTTTGCGATCCACGTTGGTGATTCTTTTGTGTTTAGAGATCATCACCACAACAAATCTCTCGACTCATCCTTTGTTATATCGCCATTTTGTGGTGTTGTGACTTTCTCGATCGACATGCTCACATTTTGGATCATGATATCTTCTTATCGAGTCGGAAGCATTTGTTGATTCGCGATATTTGTATCGTAGTAAGCATGGATTGAAAATATTAGAGTCACTTGATGAAGATATGCACTTATCATGATTTCTTTGGATGTGAAAGCGATGTGCGAGCATGCGGCTATGGATTGACTCTCAATTCGATCACCGCAACCGCCCAAATGTACCGCAAACAACGCTAGCATAAAACATAAGAAAGTGTCTTTGATCACTTTCGCTGAATTGAGGTACACGCCCACGCCTCGCTGATCAAGACAAGTACCGCCTGGATCGTATAATTCAAGAATCTCCTCAGTTTCGCAGCTGCTCTAGTCGTTTCAAACCGAACGCCTCAAAGAAGACAACACGGAGTGAGTGAACCAACAAATTGAGATTTACTGATTCATTAAAAATGATTTGAAAACAATCGCGTATTGCTTGAATAAAGAGTTTTGCAATACGACGAAGGTTTTATAAGAAAAATCAAATTTCAATCATAAATGCCCTTTTAATTTTGAAAACTTAATACATAGTCGATGTGCAATAGAAAAGAGTTTGAGCACACCAACCGGTTTTTCAGAGGTATCCGTCAATCCATTTCCTGGACCAAGGTTGATTCAAGAATGAATCGCCCCATCGCTTCTATCCAGCTTATCACAAGCTTGATCTTTAGAAAAGATCTCACATGTCACCCACCAAGAGCTTGTTTGATGTTGGCTCTAGAAGAATTTCCATCTTCATCGTGAATACTTTTACATATCACTCGGATGTTCTGGCAATAACACAAGGATAATGCGTAGGACTCTCAATATATACTTACTTTCCACATTGTGTGAAAAAGCAAGTCTTCATTATTTTTGTGTCCTAATGAGATATTGTGGATGATCTCTTGGCTCTAGACTTAATTGTGCACATTTGGTTCCTATGCCGGAGACTAGGAGAGGGTCTCCTTCTTCAATATCAACAATCTCTAAGAGAAATTGATAGATTATGTCTGGTTCCCCTGAAGAATGAAACAAGCCCTTTTAAGAGGAGCTTGAGTAGCTTGGGAAGTTTAGTGCCACCGGGTCCATGACGCCTTGTGATCTGGTGTTACCTTAGTAAACACCAAGAGTGTGTCTCACCTCTAAGGTTGAATTAATGGAGGGCTATTTCTTTTCACCCTTTTCACATTCATTTCTTTTTCATTCTTCAACCCCTTCAGTGCTTACTGTTGGGTTCAAGAATACCCAAACCCCTTAATCTAGGATTTGAATAGAAAATAGCCCAAGTGTCTAGTCCGTTAAACACTAATAGGTCACTGAGTGCATAGTCTCTCTGAGTCATCTTCGTGATACTCAAGATGAGCGAAGAAGAAGTCTCCACTCAGTAAGGCGGTACTTATTGTGGAAGACTGAGTCAAGAAGAAGATGATGGATTCAAGGAGTATGACAATAACTCATCAATCCCTAAGACTCCTCTCCAACTCTTACATCAAGACAAACCAAGTAGAAGACTGAAAGATGTAAAGATCAAGAATGAGTGGGACAAGGCGGATAAGTTTGAATCGATAAGACAAGTACTTATCAACCAAAGTCAACTTCCCCTAATGGCAAAAGATCGCACTGTCATCACTAACCTTAGGAAAGTAGTCTTGTCTCTTACCTAGAATAGTTTTGAAATGCAGAGACAATGCATCAATATTTTGTCTTCAAGATGTCATTTGTCACTTAGAAAGAGTTAAATCTCATACATGTATAAATAGCATAAGAGATGGAGTGAAAAGGTTAAGCTTGTGAATTGTAAAAAACACACATACACTAGCCATCTTTTCACCTCCAAATACACCTTAATCTTGAGATAGCTCAATGGGTTCTAAGAGTTGTGCTCGACTTAGCCCGAGCCAGAGAGAGTCACCAAACTTTGTCATTTCAATCTCAAGTACTATTCCGCAAGTACTTGAGTAACGTATTATTTTGATTGATTTATAATAAAGAATATGATGTTGAAAATTACTTTGTGTGTTTTACTTATGTTATTTTTACCATTGTTTACTATTAACTTGTTTTAATATTCTTAAACTTTTAAAATTATAGTGAACAGGAAACAAGTGGTAGTGAGCAAGGCTAATTATAAAACATTTTTTGGCCGCTTCTAAAAGTTTTTAAATTAGGATCCTAAATGGCTGAAATTGATGTACCCCAACTAGTCGATAAAAAAGGTGGAGCTTATTCAGCTGTTGCCCCTAGACTTGAAGTTGGTAAATTTAACAAATGGAAAAGCGAATGCTTGCTATTTGATGGGATGGAACCTTATTATATCAAGTGTATAAATGAAGGTCCATTTGTCCCAAAGATCACAAGGTTTGCCTAAACCAAGCTCAATGGACCTGTGATGAAAGGAGAGTGGTCAACCAGACCAAAGACTCAAAGTATCATAATATCCTATCTTCCCGACGATATTATGGAGTTCTGTATAAGTCAGCACTGCCTAAACAAACCTGGGATGACCTAGTTCATAGTCATGAAGGCCCATCTGATACCAAGAAAAATAGGATAATGGACTAAACTTGAGTATAACACCTTCGTGGCTAAGGACTCGTAAACTCTCTCTCAAACTTACACCGGTACAAAACTCTTTTAAATGAACTATCAAATGATGGTGTTAAGTTGTCCAAACATGAAATCAATGTTGGTTTTGTCAACAATCTCCCTAAGAAGTGGTTGAATTTCTCTCAGGGACTTAGGAATGCTAATCATATCCGAATTTGAGCCTCTAAATTTATGGAAATTTGTCTATGAGGAAAACCTCATCAACATACGATACCCCGACTTAAAGAAGTCTCAGAAGTCAAGAAGTCCCCCACCACCACCTCATCACCAATATCAACCGCTCTATTCTAGCAATGTGGTTCAAGATTTTCGTGAAAATTGATGATGAGCCCGATGAGAGAACAAGTGAGGAGTACCTAAATGACTCAACATCAATTTCAGAAAGGGCACCTTGCTAACTCTCAAGGTTTATAAAAGAAACAAAGGTTTTTCAAATGCCAAAGCAAATGAGGACACCGAATGCTTTAAGTGTCACAAAAGAGGTCATTTTGCAAAAGACTGCTTTTCAAAAACAATTTCTGAACCCTCTTATAAACCATCGTGGTCAAATTAGTCCTCGTGCTTTAGCAAATTTCAACCAAAAATCTATCAGCCTCACAAAACTTTCAAAAAACAACTGATCAAAACAAAACTGTTGATTTTGAAGCTAAGTATAGGAAAGTCAAAGATAAGCTTGCATTGCTCGAGAGTCCCTCGTAAACAACAAAAGTGTTCAATCAGGTAGGTAAAAACAAAGGCCATGTTGTCAAACCTTTGATCGGGATGAAGAGCCGCCAGTGTCATCGATGATGAAATGGTGCATGTCACAGAATCGATGGCCCTCTCTCGAAGAGGACAAGTCGGCTATTTGAAAGAATCATGCCAGAAATGGAGAATGGGTCAATATCACAATGAAGATGGTAAATATTCTACTTTCTATGGATGATGACTCGATTAAGGGCCTACATGAATTATCTTAATGTTGACCTTAAGTTTGTAGAAGAGCAAAGATTAAATCTTTTTCAAAATACAACAAGCTAAGTTTTGAATTAAACAAGTGTAGGGATGAACTCGCTCTTTTAAACAAGCTAAGCTTGAGGTCAGCCACTTTGCAAATTCAAAACATAACTAGTTAAAAGAAATCGTGCTCTTCAAGACTAACTAAAAAGGTTCAAGATATTCTAGATAGTTGGACCGCTAAGAATCCTGTGGTCTTTGATGCCTGGGAGCCCCCCAAGAGCAAGAAGAGAGTCTTAGGTGAAGATCATCTTCCCCGACTCTCAACAAAGACCGTGGTCCTAAGCCATTTGTGTCCGTGGTATGATTACCAATATGTTGACTATTCCCAAACCGAGTGATTGGATTGAAAGGGTCAATCCTAAGAGTAAGCTTCCAAATTTCGATTCTGGAAGGAATCTAGAGCTCCAAAGCCAAGCTCTAAAGAGCATGCTTGACTGATGTGCCCAGGTATCAACACATCTCTCGAACAAGCGTAATCTCAAGCACCGCTTCCACCATCAAACCTCTTCAGGTGCCGCACCAAGCTCTGAGCTTACCTTATTACAATTCAATCTCACTCACCAAAAGAAAGGTCTGACTTGGTAGAACCATCCCTAAAAGACCAACAAAACCAACTCAACAAGAGTCTACTCCTACCGAGACTTCAACATCCTCTCGTTCCAATCGGCCAAATTAAATTAAGAATCGACTAAGCTTGTGAGAAAGCGAATCAAAAGATGGAATCTATCTAAAAGCTCCTAATTCAATCAAGGAAACTAAGTCAGCCTCATCTAGCTCATCAAAGTCAAAATCTACCAACAAACCCAAGGTAAATGTGAGTCGTGTCATTACACCACCATACCACGGACAATCAATAGAATCCTTTTGCATGATCTCGCAAAAGGATGATCACGTAATCGCAGACCACCTAAGTGAGTGTCGGCCAGCAACCTGTACCAAAGTTGGTCATCAAGATGCTTCATCCTCCAAAACTGCTCCTAAGAATAGAGCAAAACCTTTTCCTCTTTGCCATACCACGGTTTAATGATCATCATCAGGATGATTGTCTCATGAACAAATTCTGTGATATATGCGGTAATCCAGCTCATGAGACTTCCCAACATGACAGCGGTCATTCATGAAAGGAGAGGTTCAAAACAACCCAGAGCCACCGAAGTCCTCTCTCCAAATGCAAAACCTGTGGTAGCACAATGCACTCAACCACTGACCATGAGTCAATTACCAAATTCAAAGAGACCCTAAGACCCAAGCCCACTAGTAAGTGGGTCACTAAGAGAAACTAATTCAGCTATACTTGTGCAGAGACACGCCAGGGAGCCTATTTGGCATCTAGACAAAGGGATGCTCAAGAAGCATGACTGGTGTGAAGGAGTATCTGACAAGTATATAGAGGAACCAGACCCAAGGTAGTGTTTGGTGATAACTCATCATGTCCCAATTGGGTTATGGTTCAAGAACTGCAATGGAATAGTTTTCTAGAATAGCTTATGTCAATGGTCTAAAATACAATCTCATCGTGTCAACCATGTGATGCTAAGTACATTGTGCAATTCAATGACAAAAGTGGACCATCTTCAATGCCAACAAGGAAGTTGTGTTGATAGCTCCTAGAGAGACGATGTTTACGATAGACATGTCAACACCTCTCCCAAGATGGAACTTGTCTCTTTGCTAAAGCCACTGACACTATCAATTGGCTGTGGCATACGAGACTCTCACACTTAAACTTCAAAAACCTCAACAACTTGGCAAAACAAAACAAGGTCCTTGGATTACCATCACTCGGTTTTGCAAAGACAAACCATGCTCGCCTGCGGAAAAGGTAAACACCACAGAGCATCATTCAAAACCAAACAAAATTTCTCCATCAAAAGCTGCCTTCACCTCCCGCACATGGATCTCTTTGGACCGCTACCCCAGATCTATCCAAAGATGAGAAGTATACACTTTTCATTGTTGATGAATTCTCAAGATACACTTGGGTATACTTTCCAAAAGAGTCAGTACTGATACAATAATGTCATTCATCGAAGATTGAAACCGTAATGACATTATGTTAAACAAATCGAATCGACAATGGTACCGAAGTTCGTAAATCAAGAGCTTGAGAGTTTCGTGATAAAAAGGAATTTCTCAAAATTTCTCATCTCCTTATACCCCAACAAAATGGGGTCACAAAGGAAAAACATAACTCTATTGAGGTCGCTAGAACCATGCTAAATGGCTCACCCTCTTAAAGCATTTTCGACAAGGCCAAAACCGCCTGTTACACTCAAAACAGGTCAATCATTGTCAAAAGACATAATAAAACCCCATATGAGATCGTCAAAGGTAGACTTCCGACATCGCTATTTTCATGTGTTGGATGTCCCTGTTCATTCATCACAAGGATCATCTAGGCAAGTTTGATGCAAAAGCTGATGATGGATATTTCTTAGGCTACTCATTGATCTCCAAAGCCTTCTGTGGTTTTAACACAAGGAGACAACAAGTTGAGGAAACCTTTCATGTCACCTTGATGAAAACGAAAGCATCGCTTCACCAACACCTCTGGAGGAAATAAGAATTGATGACTCATCAAGATACCTCCCCGATGAGTACAAAAATCAATTCACCTCTATATCGTCGATGTCGACATCTCATTTTATGTCTTACCTCACAACCTTCCCCAACCAACTATCAATGAATTCATTGATAATCAATCACCCTACCGATAAGTAATATCGAACCAAATATTCAGAACTCGTGAATCAAGAACCCCAACTCAACAAGACATCTCAACAGATGTTCTTAATGATTCTGTGGCTCAAGCACCGTAACTCACTCGAGTCTCTAGTGACCTCTTCAAGCTCAGATCCTAGACCACAAAGTAGGTGGACAAAATCTCAAGACATGAGCTTGTAAACATTATTGGTGAACCCACTGAGGGCATGCTCACTAGAAGCATAGCTGCTAAGTTAACTCAGCCTTCACCAATGAATGTCTATATGTCGATTACCTATCGAAATAGAACCCAAAAGTGTCACCGAGGCTCTAAAGCACCCAAGCCGGGTTCAGGCTATGCAAGAAGAACTGCAACAGTTTGATAAAAACAAGGTCATGACCTTGATCAAATGTCCTCATGATGTCGTTGTCATAGGAATGAAATGGGTTTTCTAAACAAAACTGATGAAAACGTAATCGCATTAAAACAAAGCAGACTTGTAGCCAAAGGTTACAGTCAACAAGAAGGCATTGACTATGATGATACATTTGTTCCTGTTGCAAGAATGGAAGAAATCAGGATCTTCCTTGCATATGCAACATACATGAACTTCATGGTCTACCAAATGGATGTTAAAAGTGCATTCTTAAATGGTGATCTCAAGGAAGATATGTATGTTCAGCAGCCTCCGGCTTTGAGAGAGTAGTGAATTTCGACTATGTCTGAAGCTTGACAAAGCCTTTATGGACTTAAACAAGCTCCTGTGGCATGGTATGAAACTCTCTCAAGCCTTCCGATACAAAACAAGTTTGTCGAGGAAAGATAGACAACACACTATTTCTATAGAACACAACAGATGTGATACTGTCCAAGTGTATGTTGATGACATCATCTTTGGCTCAACAAACTACAAACTTTGCAAAATGCTTGAAAAATAATGACAAAGAAGTTTGAAATGAGCATGATGGGTGAACTCACAAACTTCCTTGGACTACAAATCAAGCAAACTGACAAAGGTATATCCATCAGTCAAGAGAAATACACCAGAAATCTCTTGAAGGAAATATGAGATATCCTGATGTGCCTCTTGAAGACACCAATGGTCCCTCCAAACAACCTTTGACCTGATCTCACCTGGCAAATCAGTCAATCAAACTCATTTCAGAGGGATTGTAGGCTCACTGATATCTTTATGCTACTAGACCGCACATACAATTCTCACCGTCTAATAGCAAGATATCACCAACCCCAAAGAATCCCACCTCACCAAGACCAAAAGAATACTAAGATACCTAAAAGGAACCCCAAACCTTGGACTCTATTATCCAAAGTGCTCGTGGTTTGATCTTAAGGGTTACTCTAATTATGATTATGCCGGGTCAACATAGAGAGTAAAAGTACCTAGGGTCCTGTCAATTTCTGGAGGAAAACTGTTTGTTGGAGTGCTAAAAAGCATCAATCGCTATGTTCTCTGAAGCCGAGTGTGTGGCTGCGCAGGATGGTGTGCAATGTTTTATGGATGAAAAGTCAACTCAGTTACTATGACATCCATTACAAAATGGTACCCATCTTCTCGTGACAACACCCGCAATTGCAATCTCCAACAACCCCGTCCTTCATCAAAGAACCAAACATATTGATATCAGATATCACTTCATCAGTGACCACATAATGAAAGGAGACATAGAACTCCATTTCATCCCTATCAATATCAACTGGCCGATATCTTCACCAAACCCTTGGATGAACCTACCTTCGTGAGACTAAAAGTCAATTGGGAATGCTTGACATTGAAAGTCGCATCTGAAAACCAATCTCAGTAGTTCTCCGAAATGGTTCCTCCTCCAATGAAACCCACAATACAACTTCACCGAATGAGTAAGACTCATTCAGGGACCTGACACCAATATTGAGCATTAAATGAGTAACTAAATGATCCAAGTATCAATTACTTAAATGTCCTAGGTTGGTAACTATGCCAATTTAATATAGGAATATATGTCTCTATGTCTTACAACCAACCATATCAAGGGTCCCTCACAAACTTACCTAATCCCCACTTGGCATTAAATGCACCCTCTCTCATGAAATATCTTATTGATATTTTATTATCGCAGTGCACTTTTACTGCAGACCGCAATCGCTCCCTTGAAAACGGATTTTACCGCGGGTAGTAGAGTGGTGGCATTAAATGTGGAAATTCAAACGTTTTCTAAAACCGACTCTAAATACTCCCATTTGTGCAAAACCACCCTCTCACCACTTTATAAATACCTCTTCAAAACCTCATAAACACACATAAAAGATTTCTGCTAACAAAACTCTGTCAAAATCTCTTTTAAACCTTAAATTGTGTTCTTCAAAACCTTTTCTGAAAAATCTTCTTTGTAAACATTTACAAAAGTTTTCATCACAAACTTGAGAGATTTTAAAACTCTTTGATTGTTCTTGTCCAACTGTTCTTATCAAAACCCTAAAATTTTGAAATGGCAAGTACACAATCTCCTGCCATTTCTCAGTGGGTAGGGGATATTTCAAATGTTGAATTTAAAACAAATAATGTCATAGGAAATTTTGAATATCCTCAAACTTTCCTAGCCTATAAGGACATTATGAAATTTTTATATAATCAATGAAAATGGCCTTTGTTCAGGTTCCTCATCATGCATCAAAACCTCCTCAGTGGAGTTTTGGGCTACGCTAAGGCCTTTGACCCGACACCCTCTACCATGAGAACAACCTAGACCTCTCGTGGAATATCTCATCAAGTTCAGTCTCAACGGGGGGCAACAATTCACCCTTGATTATAAAACTTTTTGCACCTCCACAGGGTTAGATTACAACAAAGGTGTTTATATAGCCCATCCTGAACCCTCCACAGTGAAGGATGGGTTAAAACAAATCATTTTTTATCCAACTTTTTTGGACAAAACTCCACCACCAAAAGCTCATTTCCCGTGGCTTGGAGGATCCTCTTCACTTTTGTGATTCAGGTCCTCTGCGGGAACCACTCATCCAATCGAAGTTAACTCTATTCAGTTGATGATGGCATACCGCTTGATGAATGGGGTCATGCGACATAGGAGATCATTACCATGTGATCTCGTGAACTAAGCTACATAGCAAAACTAGGACGAAATACGCCATATCCTAGGTTTGTCTCTTGTGCTTTCAAGTGTTACGGGTACAAACTATCCTCGAAGCACAATTTGGTGCTTTACTCGCATCCTCGAGCCAATCAAATTTTCAAAAGGACCCATCCATTGTCACAAATATTGAATTGACGGCCCATATGGTTGCTGTAAACAACAGAGGGAATCGTCTCCTAACCGCCTCCTATAAAGAGAAAGGGAAGTCTCGTGATCGACTAAAACCAAACCCAAGTCTCGTGGCCCGAGGCTTCGTGGAGCACAACCTAAAAGGCAAAAGAAGCCCCCGACTAAATAGACACCCACTGGTGACCAAGCAACATCCACCCTGGTGACAACAAAGGACAATGACAAATCACAATCAGTGCCCTTGGTCCCAACTAATACTCCCTAAGATCCAGAGGGAAACATACAACCCGCCGGTAGGGGAGCCTTCCATAACGCCAAAGATGACATTAGTAAATCATAGCCTTTGTCCGAGGGCACACCAATGATCCCAAAGACTCGGGGAAACAAACAACCCACCGATAGGATACCACCTTCACTGACTCCGCTAAAGGCACTGAAAAACCCATCATGTGTCGGGTCCTGGGGACAAAGACTCGGAGGGACGTAAACAACCCGCCGATATGGAACCCAAAACCAATCCGACTCCAGAGAAGGCACCGGGAAACGCCCACCAGTTCCGGGGGTCAACGGGGACAAAGACTCGTAAGGAAATATACCACCCACGATATGGAACCCATCACCAACTCTTGTTAACCTTGCGATGTTATCGATACTATTTTCTCGAGGATGAACTTGCCGACAAAGGACGATGAAATTTTATCGCCAGGGAAGAAGTGGACGCCGAGGTTCAAGCCGAACAAGGACCTCAATTTAATCCACGTGAGCATACCGAATCACCATTCAAGCTTGACAATGATGACTCCTCTTCCTCCACTGATGAGTTCAAAAGATTTGATAATGTTCTTCCACTCATCGAGAGGCAGCTGGTTCAGTGGATCACCATAGCTTCAAGGAGGTTATACTCTAGGGTCACTAAAACATTGTGGGAACAACACCGAGGTCTGCCGCCAGCTATGCTAATCTAAAGGTCGAGGTATAAACCTTGATGAAAATGTTCATGAGCAGCATGTGGATCCATGTATGACATTCTTCAAGACCGGACGAAAACTTGGCAATTTCTCGTGCACCTTCAGTGGTGTAGGCACAAAGATAGATGAAATCGAGAATTTGTCAAAGAAGATCCAGCCGCCAACTCAAGGCCAAGGCTACCGAGGCTTACTTGAAACAATCTTCCGCCGAATCGGGTCTGAATCTCAGAATACTCATCGTGTGGCTACTTTGGTCTCAGGCATCCTCTCCCGGCCTCGAATCTCGGCCCAATGACCGCCTGGAAGTTTCGCAAATTTGAAGCAAAAGTCACTGGCATTCAAACCGACACTTGATATCAAGGCTATGATCTCAAATTTATCAGTCAGGGTTAAGCAGCCTCACCCCCTCAAGACCAACACCAACTCTTGCCCTCACTGACGCCCACAAATGTTGAGGGGAGAGTCAAGAAACTCCTCTTCACACTCGAGGGGAGACAACACCACAAGATTTGTACCAAATCTCATCATCACCACCAGCCTCAAAGAATACCTATCTCATCAATCCCACCACCAACATCAACAACAACAACACTGATAGTGATTACACCAATAATAACAACACCGCCCCTAGTAGCATCTTCTTCTTCAAAGGACAAAGAAAAAGGCATAATGACAACACCTCCGAAGCCCAGAAGATTCCCTTTAAGATCGGCGACACCTAATACCTACTCACACCACAACAGCTAAGTGCCTATCTTGCAAAAGAAGAAAGGAAAGTAAACTTGTTGAGGAAGAAAGAAAATCGAGAGGCACCGGTAAAGGTGGTCGCCAAGAAGTTAAAACGCTGGAATAGATGCTAAGAAGCTTAAAAAGGGTCATACAGACAAAAGTTCAAGGAAGCTCAGTCGCTTCGATGGTCAAATGAGAAAACAATGGAAGAAAAGAAGAAGAAAATCAAAGCCCCTCAAAGCGTAATTGAGCATTACAACCGACAATGACAAGTCAAGGCTACCGAAGATCACAGATGTCAAAATCATCCCCAATACCAAACCACCGCCATGAACGCTACAGAGGGGATGATAAAAGACACTTCGAGGTTCATGATCCCCTAAAGTTCATTGACTTTGGGATCACTGAAATCGATGAGCTTGGTCCAATAATTGAAAAGAAGCAGAATGCGGTGGTTAAGGAGTCGATGAAGATGCTCAAGAAAAGATATGAAAGACTGAGAGATGCACCAAGACAATGAGGATTCAGCTGCTAAATGCGACCTCAAGGATCTCAACCACAATCATCCACTAGAAAAGGAAGAGAGTTGAGTTCCAAACAGATGAAAGTGCCTGGCTTTGAATGCAACAGGAACCCTCAAGGTGTTAAGTTTGTAAACCGTTTGGTGATTGAAAAGCCCAAAAGAGGCTATTTTTCATCATGAATATGGAAACCTAGCGCTCCAAAGGTGGAGCGATATTGATAAGGCCGAGTGGCAACAATGTGAGCTACATACCTGGCTTCTCAAATTCACCGCAAATATCAAGTTTTGTGCCGACTTAAATGCCAAGATAAGAAAGCATACTGACAGGAAACACCGATCACAATGAAAGTCAAGCTTGAAGAATGGGAATCCATCTTGACTGATCATTTTGATTTATGTTTTTGTAGTAGTGATAGGAGCCATGTAATCTGATCAATAAAAGATGTATGTTTTTTTAAATTACTCAGTGTTCTCGATTGTATTCATTAGTACATTCAAGAAGAAGCCATTTGCTCACTTTATCGATCAAACACTTAGGCTATTTGTATATCCAAATGTGGGGAGACATGGGTTCAAGAAATACCCAAACCTCTTAATCTAGGATTTGAATAGAAAATAGCCCAAGTGTCTAGTCCGTTAAACACTAACAAGGTCACCGAGTGCATAGTCTCTCAGCGAGTCATCTCGTGATACCTCGATGATATGGAAGAAGTCTCTCCACTCAGTAAGGCGGTACTTATTGGGTGAAGACTAAGTCAAGAAGAAGATGATGGATTCAGTGAGCAATGACAATAACTCATCAATCCCTAAGACTCTTATCCAACTCTACAATCAAGACAAACCAAGTAGAAGACTCAAGGATGTAAAGATCAAGAATGAGCGGGACAAGGCGGGATAAGTTTGAATCAGATAAGACGAAGTACTTATCGCAAAAAGTCAACTTTCCTAATGGCAAAAGATCGCCAGGTCATGTCATCACCTGACCTTAGGAAAGTAGTCTTGTCTCTTACCTAGAATAGCCTTTGTAAACAGAGACAAAATGCATCAGTATTTTGTCTTCTATAAGATGTCAGTTTGTCACTTAGGAAAGAGTTAAATCTCATACATGAATAAATAGCATACCGTATAGTGAAAGGTTGCTTGTGTGACATACACGCACATCTTTTCACCTCCAAATACAACTTAATCCCCAGATAGCTCAGTGGGTTCTAAGAGTTGTGCTCGCAGACTTAGCCCTGAGCTTAGAGGAGTCACCAAACTTTGTCATTTATCCCAAGTACTATACCGCAGTACTTGGGTAACGATTCTTTTTGATTGATTTCTAATAAAGAATATGATGTTGAAAATTACTTTGTGTGTTTTACTTATCTTAATTTCAGTCATTGTTCACTATTAACTTGTTTTAATATTCTTAAACTGTTTTAAACGATAGTGAACAGGGAACAACACTTACCGAGACTTTATAACTAGAATCTTGTTGGGTTTATTCCAGTTCAAGCATCATCTCAGTCCGCACTCTTCCCATATTCTCATTTTTCTCCTTTTTTCATCATACCTAAGGACTCTACACTATCTAGTGGATTGTCCCTGGGTAGATCCTTCCGGCTCTGGTGGGATCATCGGAACGAATACCTAACCTAACCATCCTTATAACACCATGCATAAAGTAAATTGGTCGGTCTTTTGGTATTGTTCTTTCCTTCTCGAAACCAATTGAAAATCATTTGGAAAAAAAACAATCAAGGTACTTGTGATATAATATCAAAGCATTTTGTACCTTAATTGTTTTGATCTTTTAGAAATGCTCCCCCTCAACATGTGCATATGATTTTATAAATTGTTTAGCACATGGAGGCAAGAGTTCTTTTGAAATAAATTCTTGATCACAATTTCCATGGAAAAAGCCATTTGATTTTCTTTTGGTAAATTCTCCCCCTCAATATGTGCATAGGATATTTGAAATCATTTTATCACATAGAGGAAAGAGTTTTTTTAAAGTACATCCACGATCACAATAGCCATTAAGAAACCATTATAAAATCAATCAAGGTACCTTATGTTGAAACATATAAATCATTGTACCTTGAAAGTTTATTTTCTTTTGAAATGCTCCCCCTCAATATATGCTTCGAGATTCGAAAGCGTTTAGCACATATGGGAAAGCAGTATGCACATTTGAATCAAAATGATCACCTTTTATCAAATTTCATTATTAAATCAAAAATTCTCCCCCGATAAAAAACATCCAACCCTTTGAGATTCTGGATCCCAAGTGATTTAATAAGGTTTGGAAAACATGGAAGAATATGTGCCTTGTTTAAATACTCTTCTAGTTTGTGGTTAAATGCTCCTGCACAATCATGTGCATTATGTATTTAAAAAATCGTTTGGCACATGAAGGAATGAGTGCTTTAGAAACAATCACCCTTTAAAACCGATTTGAGATTTAAATCGCGATCTCTCCCCCGATCAAAAATTTCAAACCAATTGAGATTTTGGATCCCGATTGATTTAAATCATATAGAAAATTTTGGGGAAAGACATGGCAAGATTTAATTTTGAAAAATGATAGATAGGGAACAGTTTTTCGACATTAAAGATTGTTAGTGTCAGGTATGATAGTTTTAAGAGATATTTAAGTAAAATAAAACAATTTCATAATCAAACAAGAACAGAAAAAATTTCATTTTGAAAGATCTTTGAGTTTTAAAGAAAATTATACCATGACATAACATTAAATCTTTAGATGAACACTTTATTTTTGTACAAACCGGACTTTTATGAAGAAATATCGTTTGAAAATATTTTATTTTAAATCACTCTCCCCCTCAATCGATGACCGTAGTCGATGATTGAGTGACTTAAGTTTTGATAAAATGAAGTCCGGTGATTTTCAAAATTTAGACCAATTTATTTTCAAAACAATATTATTTAAAAATTGTTTAAAAAATGGTATCAATTTTCCTGCATAAAGATACGTTATGTGGTTGAGAAGCTTTGTTGTTGTCAGAGGGTCGAAGAAAACCGCCGATGCAAAGGAGACTTCTTATGCGTTGCATTTTTTCATGCCAACTTTCCATAGAAGTCAAATTAAGCTCCGTTTCTTCATTTGTCAACCCAAGATATAGTTACCCTTTCCTTTTGGCATCCAATCATTATGTGGGATTCGGATCGAGAACATTTTTATGTACCAATATACCTGCATACGTTAGTGAACACACATACAAATATATGGTGGTCGACAACACCCAAACAACAATCGACTAATAATGTCAATTCAACATATCAATCAATTCATATATGGCATGGGAATAATGTGTTTATCAAACTCTAATCATCTAATCCTAACAATCATATCCTAGGCACCTAGTCCTTCAATGTAAGTTAACATCATTTTCGCTAAGCATTTGGGATAATTAGATAAGTCCTCGATAGATGATATAAATTTGAAAATATTCTCCCCCTCAATCAATGACTCATTTTATGAAAAGTTTAAAAGCGCTGAAGTCATTGATTGAGTTTGCAAATTTTATAAAAACACTGATTCGGATTGATTTTTCCAGCAACTCATTTTCCACCATTTTGTTAAAACAAATATTTTTCTGAAGAATTTAAAAAGGAAAAATATTTGAGTAGGAACAGCAGTCCTTCGACATACTTTCCTCATTTTGTTTTTAGGATAAGTGCACGAATTTATGAAAATTGATTTAGCGTAGCACTTTCCTTTCTTGAAGAGCGGGTTGCTATCAGAAGAAATAGCAAGCCATGGTATAAGCACGGGTTACAGTCTGAAATAACTGCAAGCCATTATTTGAAGCCCGGTTACAGCCCCAAATAATCAGAAGCCATTTGATTTGTGACATTTTTAGAAAAAGAATATTTACACCTCCTGCTGAACTTCATCTATGGTCCCGTGCCATTATTGAATGACATTTCTAAGACTACAGATGTTATCGATATATATATATATATCTATGATATATATATATATATATATATATATATATATTTTTTCTTTCAAATTTTCTGATTTTTATGGGTTTTTGTTGGTTTTATATTTTTCTATTTTGTTTTGCTGGTTTTATATTTTTGTATTTTGCTTTTTAATAAATATTTACAAAGATAGAGTAGATGATACGAGTACCGAGATAAGGATATCGAGTAGCCCCGTTGTAGAAGATAGAAATCATCATCTCTTAAACGTCCACCACCAAAGGCTTCCGAGGCTCTTGAAAAGAAGAAATAGAGCCTTTAAGAATGTGAGACTTTGGCAGCTTCCCCCAAAACCGAAAATCCTTTAGCTGAAAGCGATTCAAAGCTTTCTTCAAGCTTCCTTAGCCGGTGTGTACGAAGCACACCATTATCATTGATCTTATCGCCCTTTAAGAATAATCACCGTGATTCTTCGTTCGAGGTTATATCATCCAAATGAACAACAACAACATATCATCCCACATTTAAATAATCTTCTAAAGTTCCTTTCCATGAAGTCCAAGCAATCCATTCCAAAAGGTGTCAAGAGACCACTTTCCCCAAGTAGATGAATTGATGCAGTCAGTCTCTTAGACTAGAGCTCACGATCCCGAATACACATATACCCGAAGACATAGAAACTTATACCATCAAAGTAGCAGATTAAGTCCAATAGCCAAAGAATAACCCGATATATACTTCTCTCCCCCTGAAGAAAGTGTATGAAGCTCAAGAACCCGAAGTACCCAATGCCCAAAGAGAGAATAACCGATAACATTGAAGAAGCAGCCAAATCACTGATATCTCTCTGGAGGACAATCTCATGATTTCAACTCCGAATAAGTGATTATATCTCTAATCACTGATTAAGCACTCAAGTGAAACAACCGAAAGGCCCCTAATGTACACAATCTCTTCCCTGATGATTGCGATAGTATCGAAATCATCACACACTTGTGTACCTCTTTTATCACCAGAACTAACTCTTCCATCTCTTCCCCCACATAGTTGGAATAGGAACACTAAACGCCATGAGTCAAACCTTGAGTTTCTCTGCGGTAATGACATTTTTATTCCCGGGATATCTTCAATCACTTAGAAGTATTAAGTTCATCAAGTTTACTCACGCTAGATACGTCTCCTTCCCTTGCTGGTTTTGATACTTCAGAATCAGCAACACATTGTAAGCCCGTGTACTAGAAATCTTTTGAGAAGAACACTTGAACTCTTGTGAGAATCAACTTGCTGCGGAAGAATGTGAGCAAATCTAATTGGAGATTAAATCAGACATTTCACCCTCCCCCAATTAGTGCTCTCCCCTGAACCGACAATCTATGAATTAAGAAGAAGTCTTTAGATCTTTAAATGCAACTCGTCTTTAGTCTTCTAACATGTAGCAGAAAATGTAGAACTGACTGTAGAATCGACCTTCTTCAAGATTGTCCAGTTGGGGAATAGAAAGTCAACATTTTCAACTCACCAAATGCATTCCCGTTAACATACAAATAGCAAATCTCCTTAACTCAAATCCCTCCCAATCAAACAAGAACAGAAAGATGTTTATTAAGGAAATCAGCACCAGAATGGAAGCACTTTGTCATTAATCAAATCACTGTTAAGATGTTAACCAACGACTCTTAGTAGAAAAATACATGTGAAGATGACCCGATAAGAAGAAGCTCTGTTCTTACATGAGTTTGGAGCCGTTTGACCATTTATTCTCAGAAATCAATCAACCATGCAAGAAATTCACACTTCTTCTCCTCAAGAATTGCATAATGAGTTGCCAATCTTGATTGAATAAGTGAATATCTTCAACAAATGTAGTCTATTCACACTTCTCCCCCGCAAAATTAGCACATTATGTCACCATCGTCATTATAGTTGAGCAAGTGGAATAAGAAAAACAATCAACGGTAGTCCGGTTCACTTAAAGTTTGAAAGCGCATGGAAAAAGCATGAAGCATGTTGATGAGAATGGTCATTAGTGAGAAGATTTCTCTTCTTCAAAAGATAAAGCGATCAAACGTACACTTTTCTTTCTTAGAGAATGAGGCTTGAACTGTTGTGTTCAAACGTCATAATGATGAAGTACGAGGCCCGAACGATGTGAACAGACGCCATATGGCCAATGAATATCAATGTTGAGTAACTTGAACCCGTGAGTTATGAGATATCAATCCATTTGTAATCCATACTTTAAGCCATTCCATGTAGTGAAGGATTGAAGTATCTCTGCAATCGAGTAAGGACTATTCCCACTAACATTACAAGCTTGATTGCATATATATGGGTTAGTGACATTAGTATCCAAACCCTTTGGGGATTCATGGTCAACCTTGATTTTGCTATTAGTAAACAGCTTTTCCAAAGAGGTATCCACCTGTCCAACATCCTTAAACATTCTAACAGACGGTATCCACTTATTGCAAGGTCTAGGATTGTTAGGCTTCGCATAGCTGGAAGACTTATCATTATTCCTAGTTTCCAAAGATTTAGCAGTTGGTAACCATCTAGGCGAAGCTTTTGGTTTCATTTGCTTCATATGCACTGTGGATGACTTAGTGGAAATCTTAGACTTAACAGGTTGTACCATTGCATGAGCATTTACTTTCTTTAGGGATTTTGAGAAACATTTATCATGATTAGCATTAAAGATACATTTCAGACACTTTAAGCAAATAGCTTGTTTGGATTCAGAAATAGATCTAGATTTCTTAGAGTGATCTGCTATGGGAATAGGTTTAATCGAAACGCAACTACTCTTAGATGTAAGCCAATCCCTAGTCTTTAGATTAGTGTTCCTAGGTAATGGTTTAGAACTACTAGCAGTGCCTTGAAATCTCGAAGAATTCATCACCCTAGGTCTTGCACCTAAAATTCCGTCTTTGCGATTCTGTGCCTTCTTTCTAGCAATTTCTAGATAAGAGTTCTTATACAAGTCATTCATATCAATTTTCCTAGGCAAGTGAGGTGAAGTGACTGGTTTTGTCAAAACTTGTTTCGCATCAACTTGGTAGGCAAACTGCGTTTTTGAAAATTTTGGTCGTTCAGATCTAAATGCATTCGGTTGTCTAATAACTAGTTTCCCCAAGATTGATGGTTTTGCAAACTTAGTGTTCACACTATTCCCTGTTGTTTTTCTGAGCTCATTTTTTAAAGCAACAATAGCGAAACTGTTAGGAATTAGAAATTCCCGGTATTAAAGAGTCGGTCACCTCAAGTATATGTAATCGTTAGAAAGCTCGTAGTCATAGTAATATTTAGTTAAGTAACACCGTGGAGGATGGACGGGTCTTTACCCATGTATCTGATCACAGCCGTTGTGTGGCGATTTATGTAAGACTATAAATACTCTCTACCCCAAATGTAGAGAGTTGGAGCTGAATAATAATATTTCACTTTCTCTCACTAAGTTCCACTAAACCTCTAACTTTCTCTCTTAGCAAATTCCATCTATATGCTACTTTGTGTTATGGTTTGGTGTATGTGAAGTTATATCTTACAATTGGTATCAAGAGCCAAGGTTGGATATATCTTGCACATCTTTGGATTATAGTGGTTTTTAGGTGGTTTTTGAGTTTGAAAAAGTTTAGTGGTTTTTGCATCATTTGGTTGATTTCTCGGGTTAAAGTTCGGATTTTGTTTGTACTTTTATGGTTAGAATCATCACAAGTGTGTAGGTTATCAGTTGGTAAGCTAACTCATCTTGTTGGGTTGTTTTTGGATTGAAAAGTGATGTTATGGGGTTTTTCATGCTAGCGACTTACTTCACGGATTAGTTTCTTCGTAGCGACTTGCTTTACAAATTTGTAGCGAGTTACAGTTCTAAACCTTACCTAGCGACTTAGATCTAGCGAGTTACAGTACAAGTAGTGGACTCTCCATTACGGGTAGCGACTTGTGATAGGACTTGGTCGGTAGCGAGTTGTCTTTAGCGACTTGTATCTTTAGCGACTTGAGTAGCGAATTGCTGCCAAAAATTTGCTAGCGACTTGAGGCTTAGCGAGTTACTACTTAGCGACTTGCATTTGTCTAGCGAATTGGGACTCTAGCGACTTAGTGGTGTAGCGAATTAAGCGTTAGCGACTTAGTGCATTATCTTCTAGCGACTTAGTGCATTATCTTCTAGCGACATGAGTGATTGTTTACGTTTTCTCTGATTTAGTAAAATCCCGTGAAAGAATCTATTTTCCGGTTTAATCATAGAGTTATAAAATCCCGTATAAACTGTAAACATGTCTACCAACGTTTCTACTGTCATCTCCACAGTGCCGAGGATGTTCAAGCAGCTGGCTCAGATACTCGTCCACCCATGCTTGACAGAAATGACTACGATTCTTGGCTCAACGAATCAATTGTACTGCCTTGGGAAGGAAAATGGTGTCAACATTCTCAAATCCAATGATGAAGGACCATATCGAGTTGAGACGACTAGAGACATACTTGATACTAATGAAGATGGTACTCCTGGTTACGGAATGGACAGACCTAAAATGTATGATGAGCTTGAGGATAAGGAGAAAAAGAGATTCGATGCAGATATCAGGGCCTCAAACATTGTTCTTCAAGGTCTTCCTAAAGACATCTACAAGCTGATCAATCATAACACTGATGCAAAGGAAGTATGGGATAATGTTAAGATGCTTCTCTCAGGTTCAGAATTAACTATGGAAGACAGAGGATCCCAACTCTATGAGATTTGAACACTTCAAGATGAAACCAGATGAGAGTGTCTATGAGTACTATGTGAGATTTCATAGGTTAGTGAATGACATGAGGAACATCAGAATGACATGCCTAACATTCAAATGACTAAAAAATTTGGGAACAACATGAATCCGAATGGCACAAGTTTGTCACCGCTGTGAAGCTCACTAAAGGATTGAAGAATACAAACTATGAGCAACTCTATGCCTTCCTCCTTAGAATGAGAGACATGCTATGTTGAAAAATTGATTCTCAATCAGTTCAAAACACCAGGGAGAGACAAGCTCGTAATGAATATAACTGCCTTCTACTCAAACATCGGAATCACCACCAAAGCATCACAAGTCATACCCTTGGGTAATGGTAATCACAAACTCATTCCTAATCCTATGTTCAAACAAGCCGATGGTGATCCACACGTGGGGTAACTTC
>OU343225.1:254667955-254816578 GCA_910596185.1 Chrysanthemum makinoi
GATCAACTAATCTAATGGCTAAAAAAGAGTTCTCGCACTTAACAGGGTTCCCAAAATAAAGATACACTATATATATATCTCTATATTATATATAACAGGAGGCATTTGGCATTAATGCCACCTCAATGCCACCTCAATGCCACGTCAATGCCACCTCAATGCCACATAATCAAATTTCATGCCACATAAGCATTTTTGGTCCAACTAAGCAATTAATTGTTAATTTTCCGAATTTTATTATTTTTATTTGTAATTTCGGATTTTTTAAATATTTTTGAAAATTGTTTATAAAAAAGGTTCCTTGCAAGGATTGAACCTTGGTTGTTTTGTTAAATAACTTGTGTGTTTACCACTTAGGCAACAAGTTATTTTGATAATTATGTTGCATATTATAATCTATAAATGCAACCAATTATGTAGGAGAATCCCTACAACTTAGGTTACCCTAATAAAACATATACGATTTTTTTTTCAATTCATTCATAATATATTTTTTCTCTAACCCTAATATCATATTCATTATCCTACACAGAATTGCAAGCAGTAAAAAACTAATCTACACAATCACATGCACACACATAACACATATGTCAATGCCAAGGTAAGGTTATCTCATGTGCCATGATGAATTATAAATTAGTTTCAAATGCTTTTATTGATTTTGATTTATGATGTTTATAATCTGTAACTTTGTTACTTATTTATTTATTCAAATTTCAGAGATCTATTAATCCAAGATGTTTTTAACAAGGTAACAACAACAACCTACACATTTTCTAAGGATGAGTGTTATCATGATTTGGTTAAGTATTTGTTGATGGTTAGGCAGAAGACCTAAGAACCTAAAGTGGAAACTGAGCTCATTTATGTGTATGCAAAGATTGACAATCTAAGCGAGATTGAGAAGTTCATTCTCATGCCAAACGTAGCTAACCTTCATAATGTCGGTGATTGTTTGTTTGATTAATCATTGTATGAAGCTGCCGTTATTATATAAAGACGTGTGAAGGTAAATCTCATGATGATTGCTATTTCGAAGACGATAATGTCTGTCACTACCAAGTTATGTGTTTCATATGATTTTTATATGATAATCTCATCTCATTCATTTTGTTTTGTTGATACAGGTTAAAAAATACACGACGATAATGTCTATCACTACCATGTTATGTGTTTCATATGATTTTTCTCATTCATTTTGTTTTGTTGATACAGGTTAAAAAAAATACACATGGCTCACTTTGGATGATCTTGCTTCAGCTCCATCATTCGCTCAAGTATGTATACACTAATAATATAATTTCATGTGCTTCACAAAGTCTATAAAACATATGATGGGACATCCTAAATATGTATTACATTATGGTTTTCCGGTCTGTTATCAGGGACGGTTTTCCAGTCCATTTGTGGGTATAGAGTGTGCAACATATGAAAATTCAAAAAGTGGCAGAATATTAAATGTCTTCCGTGAGTATTCAAAAAAAGAAAAGATCGTCTTTCTAAAGTTGTAAGGTAAAAGGATCATGAATTATGAACTGTTGCATTGACTAATTTGATACATGGCATAAACTTTAATCAGTTGTTGACTTTTACAGGTAATGTTGAATTCATCTCTTAGCGCTTTATGTTTTAGGAAATCGTAGGTGGAAAAAATGTGATATACCCACAACAAGGGGCCTTTTAAGCTTGCTCTTCCTACCATGATGAAATAACTAAGTGAATGAACATATGATGGCTATGCTTGATGGTGAACAATATGTTTTATAGTTGATTGAAAATGATACAAACATTGATTTCAACTTTATATGGACAACCTATTATGTGTTTGGGTGTCAGCGAGGTCCTTCTTGATGGCGGGAGTCCATAGATGAAAATCATGAGTTTGCAGGTATAAAGTGGTTAAAAGCCAAAGCGTTGACAAGATTTGATGATGCACAATGGTTGTACCATGCAAGGTAAACTCAGCGACATCGATATCACAGATTGTAGTGACGGTTAAAATTTAAAATGATTCTAATTGTTGTAGATATGGATTTTCATGTTATAATTTATAGTCATTCGTATGTTACTAACTCATATTTGTTGTTTGAATTTACCTTACATAGGTCTGAGCTTGGGCGAGTGTAGAAATTTTAGTGGCAACGAGGAAGATTTATTGATCATTTACACAAGGAACACGTCTCTCACGGATTTCGTATGTTGTTCTGGATGAAGCAAATAGAATGCTTGCTATGGGTCAACTGAATCTCATATGCTCTGTAGTTTGAAGTGTAAATTGAATCTCATATGATGTATTTATTTATCTTCAAGCTTATTATGATTTGTTTTAGTATCATGGCAAGCAGGTTAGAGACGAAGCGAAATAGCGGTCGTGGTTTCAGCAGTGGTGGGGGACACAATTCACTCGACTACCACACAGATGGTATATCCTATACTAATACTTACAGGCTTTATTAATTAATCTGTGAATTAATCTCTTAAATGTGTGTCAGTGAGTGAGGTTCACGACAGAAGCAATGATACTAAGGATTGATTACAAAAAGATATGGTATCACAATAACATTACAATTTGAGACACTAATCTGGAGTCTATAAGTTTTAACTGTTATATTAACATTTTCAGCTACAAATGAGCAATGTCCACACCTACATTTCATTTAACTAGAGGTGATGTGTGTTAGCATTATATGATGCACATATTTTTATGTCGTTAGAATGTGTACCTATTTGATCATCAAACAAATGTAGTTTGTGGGTAGTTTTGACTATTTACGATGGTGTGAATGCACCTAACTCCATACATAAATGAGACTTTTATAGTTGTTTGGTCACTCACTTGAGTAGCTTCCAGTGTCACATTCCCAAAAAATATAGTTTCGTATGCCTTTGGTTTCTCGTCAAATTACGTATTTGTCTATTAAAATTTAGTGATGCCATTCATTTGGGACAAAAACATTCATTTATTAATCTCAACGGCAGGAGGCTTCAAAACTGAAACCAAGACGACCCGATTCATATAGATAAACATTCCTGAAGAATTAATGGTAAGCATCATAAAAAGCATTTGAATAATTGCGAGTTGAGGGTTTTAAAATTGTTATTCGTGTCATACGTGTGCAAGTTTATGTTTTGGAACTGTTTCATATTTGTTAAGATGGTTGTGTAAATAGAATTGTGTTTAGAATCGGGTTCTTTGCTGATAGTGTGCAGTTTTTACCGCTTATGGTGTTATGGTTCATGTTAGTCTGATGACGTTTTCTTTGTAATGGTGTTGATGATGTAGGTTCAAGGCCTTGGTGAGTTACTATCTAAAGACCAGGATTCATTTGAAGAGTTCATAATTCGTCTCATTTACAGGAAATAATATGGTGAGTCCGTTTTTTTAAAGAAAATTACATGCATTTGAACGTACAAGTTTAGACAGACTTAGATAGATCTTTTATTAATGTTTGTTTAAACCAAATGTGTTTTTCTGGGCTTGATACAAAAAAAGGTCGTTGTTAAAGGCATGTGTCCACTCTAGATGCATCATTGAAGAAAGACGTGTTCCTAATTGTCACATAAATTATATGTGTACGTGGTATTGGTGTTTGGAGTTCACTATGCATACTACAACAGAAGGAGACATGGGGACACAAATTTTAGGTACCCAATTAAGACATCGGGTTAGTGACTAATAACTTGCATTATGTTCAATTATTGATCCATTCATAAGCAAATGTGTCAACATTCCGCCTCTTGAATAATATACAAAATTATCACCAGTCGGCATCATTTGATTTTAAAATCAAGAAGTAATTATACTACTTCGCATCATCGAGATTAGCATGAAATAGCGGTAAACTGTCTTATTGGTGATATATAGATATAGATCAGTAGAGGGCAGTAGGATATGAATTTAATAACAAAATGTATAGTTCATCATAGGATTTGTGTACGTGCACCTAACGAACATGTAAGTCCTACCCTGATGCCACTTGACCATATAGAACATATTATGAATCATCAACCATGTTGACTTTATAATGATATAAACTAACCAAAATTTCTTTGAAAAGTTAGCATGTTATGTTAAAACCGTGTTTCTTAGAGCCCTCTGTGGGATTGTACTTTAATTTATTATATATAACGGATACGGTTGTTTCTTATTCAGTTATATAATCACAAGTCATGCCCTATGGTTGCTTAGGTTTAATTCGTCCATTAGGTATTCAGTTAACATCTACATTTTTTACTCATGCCTTATACAGTTCAATAATCTCAACTAGGGGTACATGTACATGGTATGCAAGCTGCCAATTAATTCTCTTCGAAATAAGTTTAATCTAGCTTGAGGAAAAGAGTGAATACCTCATATGCTAACTGTATTTTTGTAAGTTACTTATCTGAGATATAATCATATAACTTTAGTAGTAATTGGCCTAGGAGTTTGGTGCTTGTTGTGTTTGTTTCATGAGTATCACTAAAACTTAGCTATTCAAGTGCAGACACTGCGTATACATATCTTGGTAATGTCAGTGATCAAATCGTGTGAATTTTTAGTAATATGCACAAGCCATTGAAGATGGTCAAGATATAATAATATTTAACAGCACTAGGGAGAGAGTGTTATAAGTTATTTTAAGATCTCTGACCAGTGCCAAGTTTAGGGACTAATGTTGAAGTATTGCAGAACATGTCTTTGGTCATATTATCTTTGATGTTTAATATCACGGTGTGAAACATTATTCATATTATGTAGTAGTAGTTATTGACATTAATTAATGTCTTGTGGAAGCCTTGACTAGATTTAAGACATGATTCGAATAAGTAAATGAACAAAATTGCTCTTGATCTTAAATGTCGTCTCAACCAACAAAATCCGAGAGGAATAATTTCCTTGGTAAACTTCAGATAACTTGGCGTACGAATTTAGGAGAGCCTGGTCGCCTGCAAACACAGCAGATAATTGGCAATGTAAGTGAGCCAATAGCTCTTATACAATCTTGAGTTGAAAACGCTTAATTATTTTAGCATGAATATATAAGGTTTTATTTTTACTTGCATATGGCGGGTTGTATTATCCTATACGTAAGAACAAAGTTGCTCAATGATTTGCGACCATCGTTCCACTTGAGCTTTGACTTTTGCTTCATATATGCCAAGATTCTATTCTTTGCTGGCCTTCATGGTCATGTATTAGTAATCATAGAATAAAATATGTATTAGTATAAAATAGTGTAGTATCGGGTCAAATTGGTTATAATCAACATTTTGGTTTTTTAATATATAAAAATATGTTGTTCAAGAATACTCTTCATTGTATAATACAAAATAAAAAACCATAAATAAAACCAAAAAAAATATTTGGTTTTTAATAAATAAAAATAAATTATTCAAAAATTTAGAAAAACCCCACGTCTGTGAGCATTATAACTTCTTACTTAAATACAATTATTGAAGAATGTGATGTCATAGTGGTTGTGCGTGTCGAGACCGAGTTCATGATCGTAGATGGTGATTGTCATAGTTGTTGTGTGGTGGCGTTAATTAAAGAAGTATACATGTTAGATAGTTCTAATCATTGAAAAAAAGCTTTGAAACACTATATACAATAACTAAATAAACATAATTAACAAAAACAAAATAATAATAATAAATGTTAATAATATTATCAAATGTAAATTAACAAAAAACAACTAAAAACCAAAGAAACAATTGTTTTATAATATTTATTGACAATTCTAAAAAATGTATTTCAGTTAACAAAAAACAACAAACAAATAATTATAAGTCATGCCGCCCATTGAGGTGACTTATCTAGTATATATATATATATATATATATATATATATATATATATATATATATATATATATATATATATATATATATATATATATATATATATAATAGTATCTTATAATAAATGAAAATGAAAAAATAATTTATTTGTTAGTAGTAAACTCAAGATTTAAAGTTTATCAGTAATCAAACAAATACATAATGTTTTGAGATTTTAGAACAACAATACATTATAAAAGCTAGATATTATATATAGAGGTTAAATGCATAAGGAATTATGTCTCAAATTTGATCAATTTATATTATTTTGAGGAGCTATGTAAGATAATCCATATGATGTAACATATAAGCTACTATTATAGAAGATAAATGTATAAAGAGTTATGTCCAAAACTTGGTATTTCATATTATTTTCAAGTATTAACATGAAAACTATTGTCAATATACGTTCATATTTTTTCATATATCAAAAATTACTTTGAAAGTTAGCAATAAAACAACAAACATGTTTTTAATATTTCTGTCAGAATTCCCTTGGAAATAATATATAATTGTGACGGATTTCCAACGGAAATAAAAAAAAATATTAAATATTAATAATAAATCAAAACATTTCTGACAGACTAGTGACGGATAGCCATAGATGTCGGTACTACGTCGGAAAGTTGATGGTATGTAAAGTTAATAAGTGACAAATTTCTGACGGAAATCATATCCCTTGGAAATCCGTCGGAAAGCAATCGCAAAAGCTTCATTTTAAATCTGGTGCAATATTTGTTGGTGGTCTGACGGAACATCGTCGGAAATTAGCGATGGAAAGTTGTCCGTCGGAAAAATCGTGGCTGAAAGTCAATTTTCTAGTAGTGACTATATATTTCTGTTGTTATGCAACCACACATCAGAATTATAGTTATTCGAAAATGATTCTCTAACGCTACAAATACAGTTTGTTGAAATAAACTTATGGGTCGTCGGAATTTTGCAGAAAACTAGACACTGCTCCCGCTAGGCACGAGTACTCGTCTAGTAACTATAATGTGTTCGAGAAGTGCAATTTCTAAAAAATGTAAATGTTGACGTCAATTATAAAAGCATGTTGATAACTTATTTGATATCGAAAACAAGTATTTATGAAATACTTGCTCGATTGTTAAAACGTTTTTTCATGTTCTTTTAAATGGTATTCTAAATGTGATGATTCTTTTAGCTTCTCATGTTCTTTTAGGTTATTTTCCATTGCAGGTAAACATCACAAAAACTACCAGCTTAACACGATGAGGTTTGATTTATGCAATTATGATCATACAATAATTTTGTGCTCTATAGTACATTGGTGAAAATAACATTTTCAAGCTCCCAAATTTTGAACCTAATAAAGAAAATAACGGAGTACTCCTTTAGTAAGGGTATTCATGCTCTTTATACTTTGGTTGCTAAATTAATTTTAAAGCTTGATTTTTAAAAGTGTAAGGATTTCCATATATTAGTCATGCTCTGCTTTAAAGGATTCGTTTCCTAGATTATTTCGGCCAACAACCATGGTTTATGCTCGCTGTCCCCTTGATGTTCCTGTCCTTCATGTTAATGATGCTAATTCTATCCAGCATAATGGTTCAGACTTTAGTCAGTTGTTGGGTCCTTCTGAGTTTGGGTCTAGTTCAAGCAGAAACAACAATTTTTTGCAACCTCTCATGTTACCAAATGGCTTAGAATTTCAGTGGTCTTGGTATAGAACACCTCGATCTCCAAATGAGCTTCAAGAGCTTAGTGGTCTAGTTGAGCTCGTTACTCATCTCAAACTCACAACAGATTCAGACAAGTGGATGTGCGTTATTAGCGACTCAAAAGAATTCTCGGTTAAGGCAATGCGTATTCACATATCCATGAACACAGGTCTTCTTCCCACGTTTCCGTATTGCTGGAACAATATTCTACCTTCAAGAGTAAACATCTCATCATGGAGAATATTTCATAGGAGGCTTCCCACAAGACTTAATCTTGACAAACGAGGCATCGATCTTGATTCCGTCCTTTGCCCGGTTTGTAATGACAGCCTCGAATCAGAGGACCACATCTTTGTTGACTGTTGCATTGCTAAGTCAACTTGTTTTGCGGTTCTCAATTGGTGGGGTTTACACATCTCCAATATTTCAAGCCTCGATGATGCAATAAGCTTGGCGGACCGGATACAATTGCCTCCCAACCAAATCAAATTCTTTTTTCGTGGTTCAAACGACTCTATGGGTTCTTTGGAGATATAGAAACGAGACAGTCTTCGCATCAACAAAACCAAGAAAAGACATGATTCTCAACGACATCAAGCTCAAATCCTACGCTTGGATTCAATCTAGAGCCAAAAAATACTCTCTTAGATGGATAGATTGGTTCATTAACCCTTGTACTGCTCTTATGTAATCTTGCTTTTGCCCTCTCCTAGCTCCTTGCTAGGATGGCTCTTTTATTTAAATCTGCTGTTACAAAAAAAAATAGTGAAGTGTACCAGAAACATAAGGCATAGCTGATCTTGTTAATGTTCCAAGTTCAATGCATTGTTGGGACTTTAGAAATTTGTGCAAGTTTTGTTATTATAAGCTTATGAACATTCTGAAGGCCTGCTTTTCATGAATTATAAAGACTACATCAAATCGTAGATTTAATCTTTAAAATTGTGACTCAATTACAGGTAACAATCTCTAATTTGGTTAAATTTGTAGCTTGTAGCTTTTTCATAAAGATGGTTTAGTAGACAGGTCAGATGAATTCAAGTAACTTTTAGTCAATGTGAAGATAAATAGAATAACATTAACCTGTGATAAATTTTCGCCATTTATTTTGCAAATAAACTGACTTACCATGTATTCATTTTAATACACTTCAAACAACTTTTAATAATTCAACCTTACAACATTCGTTGGTATCTAGATATGGTTATAAACTACCTTTTCAACACTTTTAGTAGCTGATGTACAAGTTATCTCAAACTTATGTTAAGATAATTCTTGATTGGACGAAATTGTTTCACATAATGCTAATATGGTTAGTTATGTTCATGAATTAGTGGGTTATTTGGGAATATAGGGTTCGTATATGTTAGCATGACGATAGAAGAGACTAGCTTCTTCTTTATTGTTGCTCACCAGAATTCTAGAAAGAAGAAAAAAAGGGACTGAGGGAGAAGGAATCACCAAGTTTCTGAGATTTTCAAAAGAACGACTTATGCTTGATGCTTTTGAGATTAATGCATTCCTCGAGCTCTCACCATCAGATGACCTGAGTAAGTAGTAGTTAGTGTGTGTGTGTGTGTGTGTGTGTCCATAATCTTTGATATAATATACTTTTAGGAACACAGTTTTAAGTACTTGGTTATCGATGGTGTGACTAGAAAAGAAGGTTGTCACTGAACATAAAAACAAAGCAAAAAAATCATCTTTCTTTTAGTTAGTGGAGTAATAGACGTAGCATTTGCTTTTATCTATTGAACTACCGAGTAACTTAATGTTGTTTCCCCAAAAGATTTTATACCTTAGTAGTGATGTTGAGAAAAACAATACTTGAAGTCACTTGATAATCTTTAATTGACTACACTTTTTAAATTTGGTGAAAGGCTGCTTAGAGTTTCAAATGGTTTTGACATTTCTACACTTTTTAAATTGATTCTTTTCTTAACATGCAGATGTGATGATATTTCAAAGTTCAATTCTTCAGTATTAACCCATAAGCTTTGTGAATAAAATTCGTCAAAAACTGTATTTGATGTATCAAAGATGGAGTGATGTAGATTTAGGATATCAAAAAATAGATGAAACTCAATATCGAATTATGAATTGATGTAGGTTAACTTGTGGAACAAACACAGTTTTAGGAAGATGGACAATATTTAGTTTGTATATGTTAATAAAGATATTGGTCGCCTAGATGTGGGTTATGTTTTTCCTTAACATACTTTCTACTAAAAATGAAAAACATAGCAAGTTTTAGGGGTGAACATGAGGGAGAGTGGGGCCGATTTATGCTAAAACCAAAAACCGAACAATAATTTCCCGTTTAACATTAGAATACACACTAGGAGAATATAAGCCCCAATTTATGAGTTTCTTTTTTACTAATATTACACTGTCACTTCTTTGACATTGATTAAACATGTTATTACCTATTACCATCGACTAAAAACTCGACACCACTTGAAATGCTTATGACGGATGTTTGCCTCTTACTGATCATAGAACTGCCCCCTTTGATAATTCAAACGTATTATGAATTTAAGTGGTTATTTTTCAAACCAAGAGATGCTATATATCTTTTGAACAAGTGGTTGTGTGAACATTAATACAAATTTATTTGAAACTTCAAGATAATTATAATCAATACTACATTATAATGTATTTAGTACTTTCTATAAAAGAAAGTTTTAAAAATATAAGCCTACACATGTTACTATAATTAGTAATTCATGTAATTAAGAAAAGAAGCATAATGTACAACACTTTAATGCACATAATTTTTAAATGTACAAAACAAGAATTATATCGTACATCACTTTAATGCACATATTAACAAAATAAAACACCACATTAATTTGCTATTTAATATAGTCAATTAATTAACTGATCAATAAATACAATTAATACAGTTATTAAAACACCCATAACATAATAACTACAAATTATCAAGCATATTGTACAACCAAATTAAACACAATTTTACATGAAATATCACTAATAAAATAATATTATACAAATAATATTCAAGCCCGAACGGGCAACAGGCCAAATGAGCTTGAGCTCGAACGGGCGCAGGCCAAACGGGCTCGAGCCCGAACGGGCACGGGCTAAACAAAATTCTTGAAATCCGTAAATTTATTGTCAAAAAGAATATAATGAACTAAAATATGATTCACTTGAAATTTTATTTCAGGGTACTGCACTTGGCGGGGTACCCTGCCTTAAATGTTACTTATACAAATAATAAAGCGCATTATACAAATATTAAAGCACATTATACAAATATTAAAGACCGAACGGGCAACGGGCCAAACGGGCTTGAGCCCGAACAGGCGCGGGCCAAACGAGCTCGAGCCCGAACAGGCGCGGGCCAAACGGGCTCGAACCCGAACGGGAACGGGCACGGGCCAACGGGCTCGAGCCCGAATGGGCACGGGCTAAATGAAATTCTTGATATCCGTAAATTTATTGCCAAAAAGAACATAATAAACTAAAATACATGATTCACTGGAAAATTTTATTTCATGGTACCCGCCGCCGCAACGCGCTGGTACCCTGCTAGTAATAGTAAGGTGTTTGGATAAATAATTCACAAAAAATACATATGATGTAAATAATTAGAAATAAATCTTAAAAATACACAATATATGAACCCCGTGCGTGCACGAGTCTTATAATTAGTATTTTAATAAACTAACATTTATTTTGAGACGACTAAAATTCTGAAAACCTAGCAAATATTTAGGGGTGGCAATCGAGTCATGTTCGTGTTAACCTATTCGGGTTCGCGTGTTGGCGGGTTAGTATAGCCTTTACCCAAACACAACCCATTTATTAATCGTGTCAAGAAACTCAACCCTAACCCAGACCTGCATAACACGTGCAACCCATTTGTGACCCGTTTAACCCATTTAAGTAAATAGGTCAAGCAGTGAATAAAGATGATGGTTTGTCGATTTAACTAATTTAAACGCAAAAAATGATATAAGGATCTAAAATATGATAAGAATAACATACAAATAAATGTGCGACAATTTTCTGAATTACAAGCATCAATTTTCATGATATCTAAGGTATAAAATTATAATTCACTCATACTAACTAAATAACAAAATTCATTTAATCTACATCCAACATAAAAACCAAGTTATATATTTTATTTTTAAGATCTTATATACTTAAACGGGTTCACGGGTTGACCTGTTTAACACTTACTCAACCCAAACACGACCCGTTTATTAAACGGGTTAGACGGGTTGACCCGTTTTGGACCCAAACCTATTTATTCTCAACCCAAACCTGGTTAACTTTGTGTCGAGTTCGTGTCGTTTATCGTGTCGTGTCGAGTCGAAAATTGCCACCCTTACAAATAATGGCATCAACCATGCCTTCACTTTTTGTCAATGCCATTTGTTATAAAAATCATTAATTTAATTATTATAGCATAGTTATAATTAACATAAGGGCAAAGGGTATTATCGTGACACCTCCGCCAAATCTGATGTGTCTCTGGTTTTGGCGCCGCTGATGGCATGCCATGACCTTGTGCCCCCCATCTATTGTTTTTGAGTTTGTGTGTTTGTGTTTTAGTTGAGCATGATAAGGCCCAAATGAAATGTGAAATGGGTGTTTTGAGGGAGGAGGTATTTTGATGTGTCAGTGTCAAAAGTAGGGATGCTAATAATAGCGTTGAGGTGTCAGAAAAAAAATGTTTTTGACATGCCATGGTATCATTTGTTTAAATATTTATTTATGCTAAACAATGTTAAACTTGGTAAATATCACATATTTAGAAAATTATTAACATCAAGTAACATGTAAATATGTTATATTTGTTCATTAAATGTTTCAAAACTTAGCCACTATAACACACGTTAGAAAAAACATACTCCCTCCGTCCCAAAATTATAGTCTTCTATTGACTTTTTCGGTCTTTCTTTTACAACTTTGACCTTAAATATTTTTGTTTGTGTTATATAATACTTGATGAAAAATATATGAATGAATTGGGTTTTAAATGTATTTTCATTGATATATTTTTCATCAACTATTGTATAACACAAATAAAATTATTTAAGGTCAAAGTTGAATAAAAAAGACCGAAAAAATCAATAAGGGACTATAATTTTGAGACGGAGGTAGTATATCATTGTATCATTGTTTGACGTATCTTATACACAACAATTTTTAGAACAATCTTGAGATTAACGATTTTCCTTGTTTATATATATAAACAAGCAATGTTAGGGCATCCATAGTGGGTGACACACGTATATAATAGCTTATTTATATTGCAAAATCAATTGTAGGTATCGTCAACTCATCAAATATTTAGTATCACAAAAATGGGCTATAATCATTTTGTTTCTTTTGAAAACCCATTTATTGCATTATTATATTTAAAATATAAATATACATGCATGATGTGATAATATATTATACTATGTTAAGTTCAATGCATTGTGAAAGTTTTGTATAAAAGTTGATATATTGATATGAGTATATGACGATGATATGAATATATATTGAACCTTGTACTACACTAAGCACCGAAGATGATCTTAGACACGCCCGAATCACAACTTATGCCTAATTCACATGCTATATGTCAAAATCAATTTATATTTCCTCATCTTAATCCCTAGACTTCACTTGACACATTTCACGCTAATATTGTTAAACATTCTTTTAACCGCAAAAAGAATGTTTCTATACTTTTACAGAAAGGAATAAACAATTAACAAACAACTAAGACAATGAAATTGCATCATTCATGCCGTCTCTTTGTTTGCAAGGTTGAGTTGAGATCAATATAGAACTCATATTTGTCATAGAACAAATGAACCAATCATAACCCTCTATTTTTTTATCTAAATTAATACAAAATCATTTTCCATTTTTTTTTAAAACAACATATCTTACAAACGGTAATTCTTCAAAATATAAAAAATTACAATCGTGGCGAGAATTAAATTATCTTTTCATAGATATGCACTTTTACATATTTTCGACAAACATTTTTTTCAAAAATTCTGTCCGAAAAATCATATATGATTTTTACGAATCATATATGATTTTCAAAAATCATGTATGATTCGATTTTTACAAAAATCATATATGATTCTTACAATCATATATGATTCTCAAAAATCATATGTGATTCGTAAAAATTGAATCATATATGATTTTCACAAATCATATATGATTTTTGTTGACTGAAATTTTGAAAAAAAAAAGTTGTTAAAAATATATAGTAGTGCATATCTATAGAAAGATAATTTAATTTTCGTCACGATTGTATAATTTTTATCGTTAACGATTAACGGTTTCTTGAGATATTTATTTTTTTTAAAAAGGGTGAAAGCTTATCATAATAAAAAAATGAATGACTATTATTGGTTGATTGGATCTATGGTAAATTTTGGTTCTATATTAAACTTTTGCCTTAAGGTTATCCTTGCATTGTTTTCTCCAACATAAATCCACTTTGGTTTTCTGTCCATTTAAACCACTTACCAACAAACCAAACTCCAGAAGTACCATACAACCAACACTCATATCTCCTCGAACAAAATGTCTCATGACATGCCCATGCCGATGCCAATGCCAACGCCTAATAACACCATGGGTGACATGAACATGATGCACATGACCTTCTTCTGGGGCAAAGATCTAGTCATGTTATTCGATAACTGGCCTAATGGCAAGTTAGGCATGTATATTTTGGCTCTATTTTTGGTATTTGTGATGGCAGTTTCAATTGAGTTGCTCTCTGACTTTCCCGCCATCAAGACAGGAACACGTCCAATTGTAGGTGTGTTGGCTCAGGCTTCGGTTTATGGACTTCGTATGGTTCTTGCATACTTTGTAATGTTGTCTGTGATGTCATATAACGTGGGTGTTTTTATCTTTGTGGTCGTGGGACATGTTGTCGGGTTTTTTCTAGTAAAGTATCGGGTTGCTATGAAAAACAAAGAATGATTTAGAATAACGCTTTACCATCAAGTCAACTACTTGTATTTGAAGAAATTACGGTTTAATTGTAAAAGGGTTATACGTAGTAATTTTTATTAATGAATAATGAATTACATCCTTAATTATATTAGGCGAATACCCTAGCAACCAGATTTTTTAGCTTGCAAACAATTATATTTACGATAATGTGGTTAAGTGTTTCGTGTAACGTTTATTCTTAAAACGTAAAATAATCAAAATGTAATTGAAAAAGATTGTAACATACAATAATTCAACTCAAAAAGAAATTCTTAAAAATGTATCAAATAACATATAAAAATCTTAGTGAAACTAAAAAGAAAACATTTCATCAGTTATATAAGGGTTAATATACAAAAAAGTTACTAAATTTTCAAAAAAAATTGTCCTAAGTCACTAATGTTTATCTTGTGTCATCTAAGTTACTATACTTCACGTAACCGGTTATATTGGATACCACTAGTTTTGCAACCTATTGTTACCGGTTCAAAGTTGACGTGTATTGGAGCATAATGGGTTAATATACAAATAAGTCACTAAATTTTGCGAAAAATTTGTCCTAAGTCACTAATGTTTCATTCCTGTTATCTAAGGTATTAAATTTCATGAGTTGTGGCACATTTCAACCTTTAAAATGATGACATTGCACATTTTTTTTACAAAACGGTCCTTGTGGTTAGTCCAGGGTGTCACGGAGTTGTTTAAACATGTATTCTTGAACCTTTTTTAAAATTATACGTTTTATACGATTTTATACACCTTTTATACGTTTTTATTCATTTTCATTCGTTTTTATACGTTTTTGTTTGTTTTTTTACATTTTCGTCCGTTTTCATCCATTTTTATACGTTTTCGTCCGGTTTTGTCCCATTTTTTACGTCATTATACAATTTTTATACGTTTTTATGTTTTCATCCGTTTTTATACGTTTTTGTCCGTTTTTATACGTTTTTATCCGTTTTTATATGGTTTTATACAATTTTATACGTTTTTATTCGTTTTCATCCGTTTTTATACGTTTTCGTCCGTTTTTCTTACGTTTTCGTCCACTTTTCTTACGTTTTCGCCTATTTTCTTATGTTTTCAAACATAAAAACGGGACGAAAACGAATGAAACATAGAAAAACGGGCAAAAACATAAGAAGAATGGACGAAAACGTAAGAAAACATAAAAAAATAGGCAAAAACGTAAGAAAAACGGACGAAAGCGGATAAAAACTTAAGAAAATGTATAAAATGGATGAAAACGAATAAAAACTTATAAAATTTCTATAAAACGTATAAGAAAGGGACAAAAAAGTATAATAACGGACGAAAACGTATAAAAAAAGATGAAAACGTAAAAAAAACGGATGAAAACGTATAAAAACGGTTGAAAACGAATAAAAACGTAAAAAGGGGATGAAACGGACAAACCGTGAAAAAAAGGACAAAACATATTTTAAAGGTTCATTAGCATATTTAACAACTTCGTGTAGTTGAGTACCTTAGATGACAGAAATGAAACGTTAGTGACTTAGGACAAATTTTTCGCAAAGTTTAGTGACTTGTTTGTATAGATATCCTACGTGGCAAACTACAACCGGTTGTCCTTCTATGTAGTGACTAGGGTGGCACATATAAAAAGGTTTAGTAACATATGTGAAAAACCCGTGAAGTGTAGTAACCTAGATGACAGAAGATAAACATTAGTGACTTAGGACACATTTTTTTGAAAGTTTAGTAACTTCTTTGTATATTAACCCGTTATATAATAACTAACAATGCTTGCTATTTATCACATAAATTTTCTTAGTACGTATGAAATTTGAGGTGTAGACTCCTTCTTGACCGAACTTTTGGATAGGCTTCACTAATAACTTTGTAGTTCTGCGTGATATCCCTCTAGACAACGCAACATAAAGCTAACCATGCGAGAAAATAGGGTCCGAAAAATAGACAACCATATTTGGAATTGTCTACCATTGAGCTTTATTGATAGTCATCGCAAAGCTAAGGCACATAAGAAACTGTTTTATCTTGAGTTTGTAAGAGAATATGTCTTTTTCAGATTGAGCAAGAGGAATTCTTGGCAAGAGTACTCCAATTCCAGCATGCAAACCAACAACAATCTCAACATTGATGACATTAGGTTCAAATGATTAATTATCAACCTTGTGTCACATAATCTATTTTCCAGATCAAGATTCCTTAATTATGAATTAACATAATAGTAAGAAAATTAATTCTTATAGTGTGTTATATAGCAGAGATGTGGATTTTTTATTATTATTATTATTTTTGAAATCTATTAATGTTATAATTAAATAAATAAAAAAAAGTCTTTTTTTATTTATTTATTTAGAAAATACATTAAAGACACAGTTTTTGAAAGTTATGAGGGAACATTGTTAGAGTGATTTTTTAAATATTTGCAACATTATAAATATAAATTAAACACGAACCATACGACGCCGTTTAGTTATCGGTGTAATAAAGCAAGGGGAGAGGAGCATATAAGTCAGATTGCTTAATTAATGTATAAGACTTAAGATCAAGCTAGGAGAAGCTCTTTCAGTGAATAAAATATGATATTTTTTTGGGGCTATGTTTGGGCTAAGGCGTGTTGCTATTATTCAGCCCATGGTTAGCTTAAATAGTTTACCGGTGTTTTCAATTTTGTACAAGTGAGGTTTTACCGGGTACCTTTGACTATATACAATGTATGTTATCAAGATTGCTACATGTATCCTTCATTCTAGAATAATTATTTGTACGGAAGAAGAGTACTTGATCTACTAGGGTTTCAATCTGGAAATTGTAAGTTACATATATATTTTTTTTGTTTTATGTTGTTATTCTTGCATTTTCTTAATACATGTAACTTTTGTAATTTGTTAGCCTAAAGGAATTGCATGGAATCAGTGTTATTTGTTGCCGTTTGGGTTATTTTGCATGTGAATGTTGTATGTTTCATGGTCCATGTGTTTCCAATTCTTTAATGTTAATATTGTTAACTGACTTGAGGTTGATCTGATAAGTTTGTTTGTGTCTTGCTGATGCCCAACAATTCTTGCCATATTTTACATTTGCATATCATTATGATAGTAATTAAGTTTTGCTTTTACGTGCTATTTGCAAAAAAATATGAAAACCAAGAGGAGATTAGCTCCATCAATTGGCAATGCTTCTGTGCCGAAGGACCATGTACAATCAGAGAGTTTTTCAAGTCAAGAACAACCCCCTATTGATTCGTCTGGTAGCCACAATATTGACCTTTTAACAAACCCCAACTACATACCCAACTCGATATCCATGTCACCTGCTAATAGTCACTCATCGACCGGCTTTAGCAAAGTCTCGGGTAATACTTGACCGTGTGTTATGGACTTCAATTTTGTAAGTGGTACTGTCAGTTATACCGGTCACCAACTTATGGATTCGTCGTTTGTAAACACCAATGTCACCATTGGTGCAAATGAGCATGTTAATTGTCCAACGCCGCATGACAATGTTCGTCGTTTGCGAAATACACACACGCTACCGACTCAGCAATATAAGCATGCTACTCCAAATGTTATTGTCTTAGATTTTGATAGAGGGATCGTCAGGGTTGAATCAGAAAATTATGGTGCGCAAATACGATGTGATGCTGGTATTCCAACCAGGATTTAATATTTATAGTTCTCGTCTACCTAAGGTCTACCTAATGCGCTAACGAGCAGTGAACTCGATCGTTCGTAGTATAGAAGGTGGTAAAGCCGAGGTCGTTCCCAAGAGCTATGTAGATAAGGATCCTATTAAGTCTAAGTGTCACTTGTTTTAACTGGTTTTGAGGTTGAAATGATTAAATAACTAAAGACAAGAAATAAATGCGCAAAGTAAATAAAAGTTGTAAACAGTGGAGAGAAAGTGTTCTAACCTAATTCATCATCCTATCATGTAATGTCTATGTTTTCTAAATTACTTCCAATTGATTCAAGTGGGGGTTTAAGTCGCTAGGACAGCATTTGGTCAATTCGTCCTAACCTATCAACAAAGGCTCCTACCCGACGTCAAAGGCCAACCCTTTGGGGAGTCGAGGGATTTAAGTCACCAAAGCCAAGTCATTAAGTACCCTACATGCAAGATTCAAAATAATGAGTGCCCGGGAACTAGCATTTTAGAAACTCATCCCTAACTTCTTAAGTTCGTCCATACGAACGGTGATCATTTGGTCAGTTCGCACAAGAGGGGAAAGGTTGTCAGTTGGTCAATTTTTACCCTTCCCAACTCTACCTACTTACTTAGGGTCAGTTGGTCAATTCTCCTAAGCAACTAGATATGACCGCATTTCAAAACTACCGAAGCTAGGGTAATTACCATCGAACTATGCATGCATACACTGGAAACAATTATATGGAAGCATGAAAACACAAACAATACATTCAAGGAATCATAACTAGGCTAGCACCAAGGGTACTTAGCCGATCATATTAAAAGATACAATAAATTCAATGTTTGACATAATGAAAGACATGAATTAAAGTTAAAGATAGAAATCATAGCTAATGCTTATCGATATGGTGTGATTCCTCCCTTAGAGATGGCTCCGTATGCTCCGTGTGATCTGCCTTTGGAACCCTCTTCACGTTCTCTGTCTTTGAGTTGTGAGTGAATGATGTGAAATGCAGAATTTAGGGATTGTATTTATAGGCACGATCATAGTTACGGCGTAAGTTGAGTTGAGAGTTACGCGTAACTTAATTATCTTCAAAACATAACTCTCGTTAAGTAGACTACGGCGTAACAATAAGGAATGGTTATGTCGTAGTTAGCAGCTCCGTCGTATAGTAGATGTGAGTTACGCCGTAACCTCTTTACAAAATGTTGTTACGTCGTAATGCTTGTGAGGAATTACGGCGTAGTTGATGGAGTCGCGAAATGCTTCATGACCTTGATGATTGCAGGGTAACCTTAGTTGAGAGTTACGCCGTAACTGTAGCTGAGTTGGCCAACTGAGATAAAACTCTAGCTACGGCGTAATTTGAGAGCATGAGTTACGCCGTAGCTTCTTCATAAGTAGCATACTATCATAAAACCGTTATAAAAATCTTCAAATCCGCCTCTCTAAGCTCCAATGCTCATAATTTATCTGGAAGTGAAATATAAAGGAATACAAGCGTAAATCCATACAAATGACATAAAATATGAGCATAATCGGGGGAAATTGACACTAAAAAGTCAAGACTATTTGATGTTATCACGAAGCATGCATAACAGCCACATTTCAACTGGTAGGTAATCTGCATATCCCGTATCTTGCTATTTAGTGTGCACACTCAGTGAGACGTATTCTTTCTGACAACCTTTATTCGCGTTTTTTTGTCTAGAGGCAAGTGGCCGGTTGAACTTGCAGTCCAGCAGGCCGCTTTCAAATAGTGATAGGCCGGTTTGCCGCAGGTTAAACTTTAGCCAAACCCTTCCTATACATACCACAGGGCAATCGCAGTTAGACCAAAATATACCACGTGGAACTGTAAATGAAATGTCGTATGCCAGGACCGAGGAAGCCAGTGTCTCAGGTATTAGTTACATGAATATTTTAAGGGAAAATGACGCAAATACACCGCGCGCCCTGATGCATATCACTTTCCGGACCACTTTTATTTTTAATTTGAAAATGGACCGAGGGCAACCGCTGTCATTGGGCAACTCATCGAAATTGTGACAAGTGTCCCGTATGTGTAAGGTATTGTTTTTTGGGCAACTAAAAAGCGCTGGGCAACCGTATTTTTTAAAAGGGTTTTTTTGTCATTTTACATAATATTTGTCAAGTACACATTCCTCAAAATAGTTCCTTTTAGGTGGTTAAACAACTGATGAGTGTGTAAATACTCATCATTTTTGGGTCAATTTGAACTGCAAAACGTTTAAAAATGCTCAGAAATGCATCAAAATACTGAAAATATCTCAAAAGTGCATTTTATATGTTTCAGATGCAAAATGTTTAAAATCAGATGAAAAATGAGCTAAGTTTGCATAATTGGCAGTTTCAGTCCCCCGACTTTCAGAAAATGGCAAAATCAGTCCCTAGGCACTTATTTTATAAGAAAAGTCACCAAAGGTCCTTTTAAAATCATAACTTGTCAAAATTAGTCCTTTGGTGAAAAATTCCAAAAGTTTTGAGAAATTTCAGTTTTGATCCTTGGATTTTAAAAATGTTCATGTTTAGTCCTTGGAATTTCACAATTGGCAGATTTGGTCCCTTGGAGTATTGGAGATTGGCAAAACCAACCCTTGGATCAGTTTTTCAGAATGTACACATTGGTCCCTGGATTTTCAGAATGTGCACTTTTGGTCCTTAGATTGATAAATGGGTTTAATTTTAATCCTAAGTCCAAGTCCTAATAAAAACCCAATACTAATCCAAGCCCAATCCAATAACCCTTTTACCCGATCCAGTACCCTTTTACCCGGTCCAACCCAACCAACACCCACGGTTTAAAATAATACTACCCGCCTCCTTTTTCCTGTCTTCCCCGACAACCTTGTCTGCAACACCTCCACCTCCAGCCACCAACAACAGCTCCACCCTACTCCATGTTTTGTTCCCCCCTCCTCACCTAAAAACCAAATGCATTAAATGCACCCTTTTCCCTGTCTAAGTATCAAAACCACTTTTGGCGCCAAAAGCCATCCAATGGCCAAAATCTAATTTAGCAATCCAAGGGTCAGTTTTGTTGCTGGGATTTGAAGAGAGAGGTGAGAGAAAGACAATTTGGGTATAAAAAGAAGAGGAAGACAGAGAAGCAAGGAGTAGTTAGTTTATTTTGTTTAAGTGTATGTCGTTTTTAAGCTTTTAATATCTTAAGTAGTTCTTCATTGTCTTTTCCAGTTTATTTGTATCAAACATAAGTATTTAAGTGTGTTCCAACTTATTTCAAGATTGAATTCAAGTTTTAGTTCACTTTTCACATTTTCTCTCCACTGTTGCAAAATTGAGTTTCAATTTCCTAAGTTCAAATCTCTAGCAGCTTATTTATAAGCTCATATAAGCTTATATAAGCTTATAATAGCTTTTTGTAAGCTTGTAATCAAGTTTCAAGCATTTTAGAAATCTGGTCAATAAAAGTCAAACTTGGAGCAAATCTGATGAAGGAAGGGAATGGGTTGATTCAGAGCTTGAAATGGGTTGAATTAGAAGCTATGGGGTTGGTTTGAATAGGCTAGTGTTACTGTGGTTCTGGTTTCAATGGTGGCAAGCCATAGTGGCTAGGGACTGTATGTAAGTTCAAGCTCATTTTTTAGCATAATCTGTTTCAGTGGTCATCAGTAGTTGAAACCTGTTTTAATAGTAGTATTTAAGTTAGTTTAAATCAGTTTGATCATAATTTATACTTGTTCAGTCCTTAGTTCAGTTTTTGTTTGCTTATTAGTTGAATCAAGGTGTTTGGATCTCTGTCTATACTGTTATTAAGGTTTAATCAGTGGTTGTTTATTGTTGGTTTATGCTTGTTTGACTATAAATAACTCATTTCAGTCAATAAATGTGCCTGCAACTCTCATAAGTCAACATTCCATGAAATCTGTCTAAACTGCTAATCTGTTGTGAATTTGAATAAGCATAATCTCATTTTGTGTTCAAAAATCATTAAGCTTGCTTGCATTGTGCTTGTTCTATCATATTACATCAATAACAGTTATAAAAGTGGATTCAAAGTTCATGAAAGTCAAACTTTCTCAACTGCTTCAAAAGTCAAATGTGAGAAATCTGTTTTGAGCCCAACTGCAAAGATTTTTCTTGGGTTCATTTCTAAGCCAATTTCAGTGAAACTTGTTGCTTTAAAAAGTTCAACTGGTCTCTTTTCTTATTAGCATTTTTGTAGAATTTTACCAATTTTTTATAAGCTCCAAACAACCTTGTCTTTTAGGTCCCAATTGCCCTGCTCTATATACTCAGCTTATGCTGAGTTTTCTCAGATTTGTGCAAGCTTGCACAGGGCTCATAAGAGCTTCCCAAGGTCTGATTTTTGGTTTGATAGAGCTCACCCAGGGCTAGTGTAGGTTCCAAGTTTTTGTTTTAGATTTCTAGCTTATTTGAGTGCTTATTTTGTGGCTGCAAGTAGCCCCCCAAAACTGTTGTTGCACTTGAAACTCAAATACATCAAATCTGTGTAAATGGAGATTTAGAGGTTAAAAGCAGTTTAGATCAGTTGCATTTAAGTACTTGTAGCCTATTTTAGCTTCTGTAAACAGTTGGTGGCTTATTGTGGTGTTTGGCTTATTCTAAGTGCTTATCTATAAGCACTTATCATAGCAGTTGCATAATTCTCCACATAAGCACTTGTTTTTCCATTTTTCCTAGATTCAGTACATTATTTTAAGCTTATCTTGAATTTTTTAGATTTTTCTAAGTTTGTTTGCTATTTTTCTGCATTTAAATCTATTTTTAGCACTTTTTAATTAGCTTTTAATACAAATAATTCAGAAAAGTCTCAAAAAAATAGTTTTTCATTTTTCTTAAGTTTAGATAAATATAAAAAGACAAAAAAAATATTTTTCTAGATTTTTCTTAGTTAAATTTGTATTTTTAAGCCATTTAATTAATTTTTAATAGTTTTTAATTCCTAGAAAATAGAAAAATATTCAGAAAAATACAAAAATAGTTTTGAAAATTCTCTTTTGATATTTTAGATTTTTCTAAGTCTTAATTTTATTTTTCTAGCTTTATTTCATATTTTCTTGCATTTTAGGTAATTATTAGATAGTTAAAATTAGTTTTTAATTAATAATAATTAATTAAATAGTTGTAAAATTAATTTTCTTTTTCTATATATTTTCTTTCATCATTAGGTTTGTAAAAATATCATTTTCATATTTTTAGGGTTAATATTGTGTAAGTTTCACTTTTTCTATTGTACGCTACGTAGTTTTTAATTCAGTTTTTATAAAAACATAAAATCAAAAACATCATTTTGCAAATAGTGATAGCGTTTATTTAATATTTTTTATCTTTTTAATCTCCTTTAATTTGCATTTAAGCCGTTGTAATTTGTTGGCTTTTTCTGTAGTTATAACCTTATCAGATCCCTTTTTCGTTCAAATTTCTCGATCACTTTACGTTTGATAATCCATTGCATAGCTCGCTGGGACATAACGACCCGGGGAAACACTATACTCCCCAGATCTTCATTGAGTTCGTTCCTGAGCCGTTTTAAGTTTGTTACGGTCGGCCATTCACAAGTGGCCGGCTTGAGTGATAAAACTTGACTGTTTGGGAGCGGATCAACAACTACTATCCATCTCCTGCTTCTCTCCACCTCCCCTCCTGCTTCTCTACCTCCTGCTATGATTCATCTCAAAACAGATGGCCCGTTATAATTCCCATCTATTTTCCTCTTTTCAAACACACACACAATAGATTTCTTTTCAAACACACACACGCACATAAACCAACTTCAGGTTAACCAAATCTAGGGTTCGTCATATTTTTAATTCCAGTTAATTTTGTATACTAGAAGTTTGTATTTTTATTCAAAGGTTTATGTCTGATTGCAGGTTTGAACATGGATTGCAAAGTGTCGCTGCCATGAATTTTTTTTAATCAAGGTATGTAATTCTTTATCCTTGTTACTGATTTGTGGTTATTTTGTGTTTGTATGTGATATGCTTTGTCAATTTTGTCACTAATTTGGTCCGTTCAACGTCAATGGTTCATCTGAAGCTCAAGTCTTTCAAAGTTCACTCCAATTCCATATGCTACTGCTGAGGTAACTAAAGTGTTTGTCTGTGGTTCCTTAACTTGCTTACTTATCATTGATAGAATATATGTGATGACATTTCCTTTCGTGGGATGGTTTATTTGCAAGGTATACAAAGCCGAGCCACTGGATGCACATCTATGCTTAAATGGTAAAAGGCAAAATGATTGTGCAAATGCTAGCTGCTCTGAAACAGGCCAGCTGTCAACCTCCCAGTTTGAAGTCCCAGCGACTGTTAATTCTCTAGAAACGGATGACAAAGTTTCTAAGTTATGTGAGGACGGTGACGGAAGCTCCAATAAAGGAATAATGAATTTCCCGTTCAATACTTCAGAGTTGGTGTTAGGAATTAGAAATTCCAGGTTTTAAAGAGTCGATCACCTCAAGTATATGTAATCGTTAGAAAGCTCGTAGTCGTAGTTATTTTAAGTTAAGTAGTATTTAGTTAAGTAACACCGTGGAGGACGGACGGGTCTTTACCCACTGTATGCACGATCCACGCCCGATGTGTGGCGTTTATGTAAGACTATAAATACTCTCTACCTCCCAAGGTAGAGAGTTGGAGCTCATAATAATATCTTTCACTTTCTCTCACTAAGTTCCCTAAACCTCTAACTTTCTCTCTCTAGAATTCCATCTATATTCTACCTTGTGTTAATGTTATGATGTGTATGTGAAAAGTTATATCTTACAATTGGTATCAAGAGCCATGGTTAGATCATATCTTACACATCTTTGGATTTCTAGTGGTTTTAGGTGGTTTTTAAGTTTGAAAAAGTTTAGTGGTTTTAGCATCATTTGATTGATTTCTAGTGTTAAAGTTTAGATTTTGGTTGTACTTTTATGTTTAGAATCATCAAAAGTGTTTAGGTTTTCATTTGGTAAGCTTGAATCATCTTGGTTGGGTTGTTTTGGATTGAAAAGTGAGGTTTATATGGTTTTTTCAAGCTAGCGACTTAGCTCACGGAATAGTTTCTTGGTAGCGACTTGCTTCACATTTTGGTAGCGACTTACAGTGTTGGAACTAGCGAGTTAGATCTAGCGACTTAAAGTACAAGTAGTGGATTCTCCACTACGGGTAGCGACTTGTGGTAGCGACTTGGTCATTAGCGAGTTGCTCTTTAGCGACTTGTGTCTCTAGCGACTTGTGTAGCGAATTGCTTCCAAAATTTGGTTAGCGACTTGGTCTGTAGCGAGTTACTACTTAGCGACTTGTTTTTCGGTTAGCGACTTGGGACTCTAGCGACTTAGGGGTGTAGCGAATTAAGGGTTAGCGACTTAGTGCATTAATTTCTAGCGACTTAGTGCACTAATTTCTAGCGACTTAGTGCATTATCTTCTAGCGATTTAGTATTTTATCATCTAGAGTCTTGAGTGATTGTTTACGGTTTTCTCTTGATTCAGTAAAATCCCGTGAAAGAATCCATTTCGGTTTAATCATAGAGCTATAAAAAATCCCGTATAATCTGTTAACATGTCTACCAACGTTCCCACTTGTTATCTCCATTTGCGAAGATGTTCAAGCGGTGGTTCAGATACTCGTCCACCCATGCTTGACAGAACCGACTACGACTCTTGGGCTCAACGAATTAGACTGTATTGCCTTGGAAAGGAAAATGGTGTCAACATTCTCAAATCCATTGATGAAGGACCATATCGAGTTGAGACGACTAGAGACATACTTGATACTAATGCGGATGGTACTCCTGTTTACGGAATTGACAGACCTAAGATGTATGATGAGCTTGATGATAAGGATAAAAGAGATTTGATGCAGATATCAGGGCTTCAAACATTGTTCTTCAAGGTCTTCCTAAAGACATCTACAAGGTGATCAATCATAACACGGATGCTAAGGCGGTTTGGGACAATGTTAAGATGCTTCTCTCAGGGTTCGAATTAACTATGGAATACAGAGAATCCCAACTCTATGACGAATTTGAGCATTTCAAGATGAAACCGGATGAGAGTGTCTATGAGTACTATGTGAGATTTCATAAGTTAGTTAATGACATGAGGAACATCGGAATGACTATGCCTAACATTCAGTTGAACTCAAAATTTGTGAACAACATGAATCCCGAATGGCACAAGTTTGTTACCGCTGTGAAGCTCACTAAAGGATTGAAGAATACAAACTATGAGCAACTCTATGCCTTCCTCCTTCAGAATGAGAGACATGCTATGTTTGAAAAATTAATTCTCAATCAGGTTCAAAACCAACCGAGGAGAGACAAGCTCGTCTAATGACTCTACTGCTTTCTACTCAAACATCGGAATCACAACCAAAGCATCACAAGTCATACCCTTGGGTAATGGTAATCACAAACTCATTCCTGATCCTATGTACAAACAAGCCGATGCTGATACTCACGTGGGTAGCTTCATTAATCAACTAGCTCTTCTCATCAGTCAAAACATGAATACTCTCCCACAAACCAACAACAACCTCAGAACTGCATCTAACCCACACAATCAAGCCACTATTAAAGATGGAAGGATCGTGGTGCAACCAGTACAGGAAAGACAGTATGATCAGGGACGAGGTGGAGCTGGGAGAGGTTATGTTGGAAACCGGAATCGAGGAAGGAATGGTAACCAAGGTCAAACTAAGCTCATCAAATGTTATAACTGTGGTGGAGAGGGACACATTGCAAGGAACTGTACATCTCCAAAGCAACCACAGAATGCTGATTACTTCAGAGAGAAGATGCTGTTGGCTCAAGCTCAGGACAATGGTGCTACTCTGAATGAAGAGGAATTGCTATTTCTTGCTGAGGGCAATGCCAAGACCTATGATGCAGATGTGGATGAGCGGCCTATTCAGGAGATAGGTCACAATCATCAGAATGCCTTTCAAGTCGCTGACTGTGATGCATACGACTCGGATGTGGATGATGGACCTACGGCACACACAATTTTATGGCTAGCATTTCTCCAATGGTTTCTCCCAAGGTCTCCTCTTCATCACTAGCTGGGCCATCCCATGACAAGCTCATCTCAGAGGTATTAAAACTATACGATGATGCTGATGTGCACCAGATGCATGACAAAGTACAATCAACTGAAACTATTGAATCAAATATTGAAAATATGGGTAATATCAATATTGTCCCATATGATCAATACGTGAAACAAAGTGAAAGTGAAGTTGTACCAAGTGATGCATCTTCTGCATTCAACAATGACTATGTTTTTGATGAATACACTGCATGTGCCCCTGATGATTCCATTATTTATGAACTAAATGCCTATAAAGAACGTGTTGCTATTTATGAACAACGTGCTAAGTTTGAGTTGACCACTCGTGAGCAGGAAATGGATAACCAAGTAATACATAATTAGAAAAAGTAAGTTTAGAGAAGAAATATTGAAACAAGAATTAAATTACTTGCAAGAAAAACTCTCTAAAACATCTAAACAAAAACAAGAACTTCAAGAAAATGTGAAAATGCTTAAGCAAGAATTTAATGCAAAGGAATCAAAACTCTTGAGAGATTTTTCTAATCTGAAAACTTTGAAAAACAAACTTGAGAACAAGTTGTACATACAAGGAAACACCATTCAGACTGCTCACATGGTCACTAAACATCGAGTCTTAAGCGATAAGCATAGCATTCCCCTTGTTGAGGAACCGAATCCAGAGGTAATTAAAAGGGCTAGAAATGCTCATAAGGTGCTTTATGATGGTAATGAAATTCTTAAGCCTAGGCGGAAACCTAGTTGCGTTGAGTGCACTGAGGAAGATAAGAAATCAGATGAAGTCACTAGGGAAAGGATGAACAAAAACTAGATGACCCGAAATGCAAAGAGAAAAAGATTATTATCACTCCCCATGACTACAAGAAGGAAAACTGGATTTCCTTGAACATGTTTAAGCCTCAAACATTGCTGACCCCGAACAAGTGTTCGGAAAAAGGATATGGACTTGCAAAAGTGAAAATCTTGTTGAAAAGAATACCCCTTGTAGGAAATTCCCTAAAGCGACTGAGTATCCTCCAAATACACCAATGCATTTAGTTCCTAGAACTATTGCCACTAAGAGCAAGACCTTAATCAGTCAATATGTTATTCTTCAACTATTTACCGATTTTGAGAAAACTTGTAAGAAAAGGATCACACCCATTGGGATAACTGAAGGGGAAAGGGGTTTTGAGCAAATGAAAGAATGTTATTTAACTGAGGTCATGCCTTTCTTTAAACAACTAAAAGATCATTTTGAGAGTCTTAAAACGGGGACAAAATCAAATATTAAAGAAATGGAAAAGGAATTTGATGCAATGGTAGTTGAAGTTAGTGATTATGAGCGTGCACTAAAATATAATGAGATTGAGAGGAAGAACTTGCATACCTTAAATGAGACTCTTATTACTGAATGTGTTGCTCAAGATATCTTTTCACTGCTTCAAATTGCTCTATTAATGCTTCCAAATTTCATGAACTATCTGTGGCCCTGAAAGTCTCCCATGATCGTGTCATTGAGCTTGAAAAAACTAATTCTAACTAAACGAGAAAATAGAATTGGATGATCACAACAATTTGGTTAAACATTTTTCTAAACTGGAAGTTGAGCATTTTAATTTACAACTAAAATATCAACATCTTAAAGAAAATGTTAAAACTTCAAATGTCAAGACATCGTCAGATGCTCCAGAGTTTGATGCAGTTTTTCAAATTAACAAGCGTGATGAACAGATTCAAGCTCATTGCAACACGATCAGAAAGTTGAAAGCCCAAATCTCTCAATTAAAGGGTCAAACGAACAATAAGACAGGCTCCCAAATCCCTCCTTCTTTAGATTCTCAGAATTCTCAAACTTTTCATCTTCAAAACTTAGTTGATGCCTTACAAAAGGAAAACGAGAGTTTTCTAGAAGAAAATGAAAAAGTTAAACGACATTTTAAAGAGTTATATGATTCAATGAAAGTCACCCGTGACCAAAACAACGAAAAATAACGTCTTTACAAAAGGAAATTGAGAATCTAAGAAGTCAGGGAAATGGGAAACTGCCACTTGTTTTCAATAAGAATGTTGTCTCAAAGTCACCCTTAGACTGCAAATACACTGTGACAGTTAAATATATTCCTCCTCATCTTAGGAATAATGAACATGCTTTTCATGAATCCTGTGCTCACCTTAAGGATAGTCTAGAATGTCTCCGTGAGATTGTCGAAGAGGATTTCATTAATAAACCTCTTGATAGTGAAATTAGGTTTGCTTGCCTCCAGGCCAAACGATCTCAAGAGTTGCTAGAATGTGTAATTGCCACATGCCCAAAATCCTTAACCTTAGGTGAAAAGGCAAAGCTGTAAAGCCTTGTTCTATGCCTAGTGCCAAGCAGGAAATCCGTTCTATGCCCAGTCTTAAAAAGGGAAACACTAATGTGCCTTCAAGTAGTTCAGATTCCAGATATGTTAGTGCTAAGAAAGTGAACTTTAGTGTGCCTGCAAAAAGCTCAAATCACAGTCTTAAAGTATACACTAATGTGCCTTCTAGTACTTGAGATCCTTGCACATCAAGTTCAGGAATGCAAAAATTAGATCAACCAACTAATGTTCCCATTCCCTCTACAGGAGTAATCAGTGACTTTAAAGCGAGCGGGTCAAAGTCTCAAGACAATACAAGGAATGATAGGACCTTGCAAGCTAAGAATGTGCATTGGAAGAGAGTAGAAGACCAATCTAGGAACTTTAGGCTTGAGTTGAATAAAACGAATCGTGTTGATTCTAGTATTAGCCTTAGGCGTCCTGTAATTAATTCGAATTCTGATACTATCTGCAAACCTTGTAATGCTGCATGCTTGAATTCTGTTGCTAATCATGAATGTGGTGTGAATGCTTTGTCTAATGCTGTCAAATGCCCGTTAAAATTGTTAATGCTAATAATCGTGCAAATAAGGCAAAAAGGCAAAAAGCGAAAGATGTTAGAAAACGTGGAAACCCACAGGATGAACTTTTATAAAGATAGGTTATTATTGGATACCTTTTGGTCATAAGAATAATCAGTTTTGTTCTCAAACTGCTAAGATTATGCCCACTAGAAAATGGATGCCTACTTGTAGAACTATTCCCTTAAGAAGTAAACATACTTTGAATAGGGCAAATACTGACACCAGCATTGCATCTATTCCCAATGATTCCATTGCTTCTACTTCTGATATGGATGTTTCGATTCGATGTGGGTGTTCCAATAAATGTTACTAACCAAATGGAACCCATTCTTGCATGGGGATCCCAATTATCCAGTTATCCATTTTGTGCGTGTTCAACTGCAGATCGTTCAAATCGTTACGTGGTACCGGACTCAGTGTTCCAAGCATATGATTGGAGACCGGTCGCGGCTCATGAACTTCGTGAGCAAGTTCATCGGGACTGTTAGATTTGGTAATGATCATTTCGGTGCTATTATGGGTTATGGAGATTATGTTGTTGGTGATAGTGTCATCTCGAGAGTCTACTATGTTGAAGGGTTGGGTCATAATCGGTTCTCTGTTGGTCAATTCTGTGACTCTGATCTAGAAGTTGCCTTGAGAAAACATACCTGCTTTGTTAGAGATCTTAATGGTAAGGAACTGTTAAAAGGAACTCGTGGTTCAAACCTTTACACCATCTCTATCGATGACATGATGAGGGCTTCTCCAATCTGCTTGTTATCAAAGGCTTCAAAAACAAAGTCATGGTTATGGCACCGTCGTCTCAATCACTTGAACTTCGGCACCATCAACGATCTTTCGAGAAAGGACCTAGTTGTAGGTTTACCTAGACTAAAGTATGAAAAGGATCATCTTTGTTCAGCATGTCAATTGGGAAAAAGCAAGAAATATGCCCATAAACCCAAACCTACTAACTCTGTCACAGAAGTCCTTCATATGATTCATATGGACTTATGTGGACCAATGAGGGTACAGAATATCTTTGGGAAGAAATATGTGTTAGTTGTGGTTGATGATTACTCTAGATTCACCTGGGTCAAGTTCATAAGGACAAAGGATGAAACTCCTGATATCATCATCAAACTCATCAAACAGTTGCAGGTTCGACTTAACAAAACCGTCAGAATTGTCAGAACAGACAATGGAACGGAGTTTGTCAACAAACAACTTAATGAATTCTATGAAAGCGTTGGAATCAGTCATCAAAGAAGTGTTTCCCGAACTCCTCAACAGAACGGTGTAGTTGAAAGACGAAATCGGACTCTGGTTGAAGCCGCTAGAACAATGTTGATTTACTCAAAGGTTCCAATGTTTCTCCGGGCTGAAGCAATCGCCACTGCATGCTATACACAAAATCGTTCCCTAATCCACACCGTACATGGAAAAACTCCATATGAACTTGTCCACAACAGAAAACCTAATCTCTCTTTCCTTCGTGTGTTTGGTGCATTGTGCTATCCAACTAATGAGGGTCAAGACTTAGGGAAACTAAGGGCTAAAGCTGACATTGGAGTATTTGTAGGATACGCACCAAACAAAAGGGGATACCGAATCTATAACAAAAGAACCCGAAATATCATGGAAACCATTCACGTTACGTTTGATGAGTGACGGTCAAATGGCTCCTAGACAATCCAGCTCAGGACCCGCACTTCAAGACAGTCCCATTGGTTCATCTCTTGTTCCAAACTCTACTCAAGAAACTCTATATGTACCCCCATCTGAAGATGATGTAAAGAAATTGTTTGATGCTATGTTTGATGAACTGTATGATTCAAACACTAATGAGGTAATGATTCCTGCAACAGAGGATGCTCATATTCCTGTGAATGAAGTCAATCCTTCAGTCTCAATATCTTTAAGTCAAGAAGCACCTGCTGCTGATCCTTGAGTCTCATCAACAAATCATCATTCTTCAAATGTACATCATGGAAATGTTTCGGGCATCAATGATGAAGTTAATCCCTTTGCTACTCCTGAGGATGCTCCATTTGAAAACATATTTGCTACTCTTGAATCATCATCAGAACCATCTTCTTCAGGAGACATCGACTCAGCTACCTCAGTTCCTCAACAACTGCCACATGAACACCTTCGAAAATGGACTCACGATCATCCATTAGACAACATCATTGGAAATCCCTCTCGTCCTGTATCAACGCGGAAACAACTTGCAACCGATGCCTTATGGTGTTTCTTCAACTCCGTACTTTCTAAGATCGAACCAAAAGATGTTAAAACCGCCATGAATGAAGACAGTTGGTTCAATGCCATGCAAGATGAAATTCATGAGTTTGATCGACTTGATGTATGGGAGTTAGTACCTGCTCCAGACTGTGCTATGATTATAGCTCTCAAATGGATCTTCAAAGTAAAACTTGATGAGCATGGTGATGTGTTGAAAAACAAGGCTCGTTTAGTTGCTAAAGGATATCGTCAAGAGGAGGGTATAGACTTTGAAGAATCTTTTGCTCCTGTTGCTCGAATCGAGGCAATCAGAATCTTTCGGGCTAACGCTGCTAGTAAGAACATGGTAGTGTATCAGATGGATGTAAAGACGGCATTTCTGAACGGAGATCTTAAAGAAGTCGTCTACGTCAGCCAACTGAAGGATTTGTGAATCAAGAGCATCCTACTCACGTTTATCGTCTGAAGAAGGCTCTCTACGGTTTAAAGCAAGCAGAGGGCATGGTATGATTCACTGTCAAAGTTTCTTCTATCATCCGGATTCAGTAAAGGAGCAGTTGATCCTACATTGTTCACCAGGAAGTCGGGCAAACATTTAACTCATGTTCAAATTTATGTTGATGATATTATTTTTGCTTCGACTGACCCAATGGAATGTGATCATTTTTCTAATGAAATGAGTTCTAAGTTTCAAATGTCAATGATGGGACAAATGTCATTTTTCTTGGGATTACAAATTTCACAAAGTCCCGGAGGCATTTTCATAAATCAATCTAAATATGCAACAGAGATTTTAAAGAAATTTGGATTTGATTCATGTGACCTTGTTGACACCCCCATGATTGATCGAACCAAACTAGATGAGGACCACTCAGGGATCATGATTGACCAAACGAAATATCGTAGTATGATTGGATCCTTGATGTACCTCACAGCTAGTAGACCAGACATCTTGTTATTTGTTTGCATGTGTGCTCGATATCAGGCTAAGCCTACTAAAAAGCACCTTGAAGCGGTTAAACGGGTCTTTCGGTATCTCCAAGGAACCATCAATATGGGACTATGGTACCCGAAGGACACCGGTATGTCACTAACGGCCTATGCAGATCCTGATCATGCAGGTTGTCAAGATACACGTCGAAGTACATCGGAGGTGCTCGTTTTTGGGTGATAAGATTGTGACCTGGTCTTCAAAGAAGCAAATGAGTACTTCTATTTCCTCTACAGAGGCTGAATACATAGCCATGTCATCTTGTTGTGCTCAAATCTTATGGATGAGATCTCAATTATCGGACTATGGCTTTGAATTCAACAAAATCCCTCTGTACTGTGATAATAAAGTGCTATTGCTCTCTCATGCAACAACGTTCAACACTCAAGAGCAAAGCATATCGACATTCGACATCATTTCATCGGGGAACAAGTGGAAAAAGGTGTGGTGGAACTATATTTTGTGAGGTCTGAATATCAGTTAGCGGACATCTTCACCAAAGCTCTTCCAAGAGAACGTTTTGAGTTTATTCTTCCACGTCTTGGCTTGAAAAGCCTTCAACCAGATACTCTCAAACGTCTTCAGGAGGAAGACGAGGAGTAAAGGTCTATCTTCATCTATCTCATGTAAATACTTATTCGAAAAACTAAATACAAAATTATAAAACCTTCAAAATCCATAAAAAATCTGAAAAATTCGAAAAATCTTCAAAAATATTGTCTTTTTGTCATGCGTTTTCTCGGTTCGATAATATCTACGGTCTTTGTGCTGTCATTCAAAGAATGACACGGGACTTTAGATGTTGGTCGAATTTAAAAAAAAAAAAATCAAAAAATCAAAAAATATTTTTGGGAGAAAGAGAAAAAATGGTTTATTGTCATTTTCAGGCAATAACCCGGTTTTAAAAGAAAGAACAGAGCCATGTTTTACCATGTTTTCAAATTCCATGCTCTGATTCTATAACATTTATCTGCTGAAAACTAAATGCTTTGAAAAATAACTCGGTCTCTATTTTTGATAATCATCGGGACTTATCTGTCAAAATCTCTATCGCTCAATCAACAACCTATGTCATTGATTGAGGGGGAGAATGATTTCAATTAAATTAAAAAGTTATTTGGCATTAAATTGTTTTCAAAAGATGTACATGCATGTTTAACCAATGGAGTTTAAAATCTCAACATCAGATCCTTATCAGTTAAAACGCTTTCATAATCAAGTCACAATTCTCCTTAAAAGCTTTCAAAATCAATTTAAATCTACAGAGATCACAAATCTCAAATGTTTTAATAATTGTGATCGGGGAAGAAGTTGTGATTTAAATAGGATTTAAACTGATAATTCGATAAATGGTTTCTTAAGTGATTAGCATGTTTGCCTCCCCGTAAGTGACAAACGATTTCAAATTTTCCATGCACACATTGAGGGGAGCATCTATATTAAACCACAATGATTTGAAACGTGATCACTTATCTCAATGTGCAGGTTCCCTCTAGTATGTGTAAAACTCTTTTCAAACCTCGAGGCACATATTGAGGGGAGCAAAATCATGAAAACCTCATCCTTCCCCAAAATGCTTTATCTACTTGATTTGATTAAGGAAGTGATGTTGATATTTTTAGAAAATGGTAATCAAAGAAGTTAATTCTTCCTCTTGCCTCCGTGTGCAAAACAATTTCAAATACTTGATGCACATGTTGAGGGGGAGTTCTCACTCTAAAAATATCAAAAACAATTCAGGTACAAAATGCTTTGATAATATATCACAAGTATCTGGATTGATTTTCAAATGGTTTTCAATTGGTTCCTATGGCAGATGAACAATACCAAAAGACCGACCAACTTTACATTATGTATGGTGATATAAGGATGATAAGGTTAGGTATGTGTTCCCATGATCCGCCAGAACCGGAGGGATCTACCCAGGGACTATCCACTAGTTAGTGTAGAGTTCTTAGGTATGATGATAAAAGGAGAAAAATGAGATATGGGAAGAGTGCGGACTGAGACTGAGCTAGTCCTGGAATAAACCCAACAAGGTTCTAGCTATGAAGTCTCGGTAAGCACTGAAGGGGTTGAAGAATTAAAAGAATTGAATGAGAAAAGGGTGAAAACAAATAGCCCTCCATTTATTCAACCTTAGGGCAGAAACCGGGTTCAATTCATATGCTACTTGATGGTAACATCGGTATTGAAGACAAGACGTCATGGACCCAGTGGCGCACTGCACTTCAACTTCCCAAACCACTCAAGTTCCTCTTAAAAGGACTTGTTTCATTCTCACGGGGAACCGACATTATCTATCGACTTTCTCTTAGAGATTGTTGATATTGAAGGAGGAGACCCTCTCCCTAGTCTCCGATATAGGATCCAAATATGCACAAATTGAGTCTAGAGCCACGAGATCATCAATAAATCTCATTAGGACACTTTCAATGAAGACTCTCTGTTTCACACAATGTGGAAAGAGAGATTATATCTTGAGTCCTACGCATTATCCTTGTGGTATTGCCAGAACATCCGAGTGATATGCAAACATACTCACAATGAAGATGGAAAGCCTTCTGGAGCCAACATCTAACAAGCTCCTGGTAGGTGGCATGTGAGATCTATTATACAGATCAACCATGTGACAACTGAACAGAAACAATGGGGCGATTCAATCTTTTGAATCAATCCTGGTTCAGGTTATGGATTGACGGATACCTTTGAAAAACCGGTCTTTGTGCTTTAAAAACTCTTTTCATTAGCATGTCGACTGTGTACTAATTTTTCAAATCAAAAGGTGTTTTATGATTGATAATTGATTTTCATTAAAACCTTCGTTATATTGCAAAAACAATTTCTATTGAGCAATACACGATTGTTTTTCAAATCTATTTTCATCAATCAGTGGACTTAAAATTCGCTGATTCACTCACTCCGTGTTGTCTTCTTTGAGACGTTCCGGTTTGAGAACAGCTAGAGCAGCTGCGAAACCCTGTCAAGGAAATTCTTCGGAATTTTACCTGATCAGAGGCAGTACTTGTACTGATCAACGGGGAACCGTGGGCTGTGTACCTCAATTCAACGAAAGTGATCAAAGACACTTTCGTGCGATTTATTGCTAACTGTTGTATGCAGGTACGCCCGACGTTTGCAGCTGTTCAGAATGAAGCGGTCAATCCATAGCCGCATGCTCACTTAACACATTCATCTCAAAAGAAATCATGATTAGTGCATCAATGACTCGGATATTTTCACTCCATGCTTCTGCTACGCTGCTGCCAATATCATGATTCAACAAATGCTTCCGCTACTCGATGAGAAGATATCATGATCCAGAATGTGAGCATGTCGGTCCTAAAGTCACAACATCACATAATACCAACACCACAAAGGATGTCACAGAGATTTTTTGATGGCTGATAATCTCAAATGATGGCTCAAAATTATTATCACGTGGATCAGTAAAGGACCTCCACTTGAAGTAACCAAACATGCAATGTGAAGAATCAATGACTACGAGCTTAGGAACAAAGGACTACATCAAGAATGCAAGAACAATTGTTAATGTCATATCTGTTTGTATTCAATGTAATTTTAGTGCATGATTGAGGTGACCTCCCTTAGGGGGAGATTGTTAGGAATTAGAAATTCCAGGTATTAAAGAGTCGGTCACCTCAAGTATATGTAATCGTTAGAAAGCTCGTAGTCGTAGTTATTTTAAGTTAAGTAGTATTTAGTTAAGTAACACCGTGGAGGACGGACGGGTCTTTACCCACTGTATGCCTGATCCACAGCCCGATGTGTGGCGTTTTATGTAAGACTATAAATACTCTCTACCTCCCAAGGTAGAGAGTTGGAGCTCATAATAATATCTTTCACTTTCTCTCACTAAGTTCCCTAAACCTCTAACTTTCTCTCTCTAGAATTCCATCTATATTCTAACTTGTGTTAATGTTATGATGTGTATGTGAAAAGTTATATCTTACAGTTGGCCAACTTTCTCACTATGGACAGGCATATTGGATTTACTTGCAGCGAACGGGTCCTTTTAAGATCGGTGCTGACAGAGAAACAAGAACTATGTTTCTCTGTTGTTTCATTGCTCTGTCACAAGATGATCGCGTCACCTGAAACGCAACTTACTGGAGAAAGCACCTCCGCTCAGCAAGGATGGAGACAGGTGATCTGTTTAATTTCTTACCATGTGATGTCAGGATGAAAATAATTTCTTATACTCCTATCCAGTTATTCAGTAGCGTTCATCTTCACACCAAAGTTAATGATTGATGCTTGAGAATAAAATACAAATTGGTCATTTGAGTCGTGATCACTTATTCCCTCACGTCACCTTTATGTATGTTAATCGTGAAGATTTACTTCTTGAAGCTAGGCACTTTTAGAGTCAATATCGTTACAACAAAAAATAATATGGAATGCATACTTGTCTGAAGAGTGATGTTTCGTCGCCGTTTTTTTCGAGATATACAAAATCCACCAAAATGTCCTATTGTCTTGAAAAGACAACTTTTATGCCTGTTATGTGACTCCAAACAGTTATATACGTTTGGTACAGTCAACGATGCGTAGTTCTGTAACTCTTATAATTGATAATTGTATGTCTGCGCAGGTGGTTGATGCACTTTGCAATGTGGTAGCAGCTTCACCAACAATAGCCGCAACTGCCATTGTTTTTCAGGTCCAACTTTTGTAAATCTTGAAATATTTATTGCAAAGTATTCCTTCATTAGCATCTTCGCATTAGCAGGACTAGCGTTTGCACTCATGATTAATTCATTTATTGCTTAGTCACTTTCCTGGTTTTATGTATTTGCGTGTCAGGTCGAGAGGGAATTACAGCCTTGGATCGCTAAAGACGATGATCTTGGTCAAACAATGTGGAGAATTAATCAACGCACTGTGAAGTTGATAGTAGAGCTAATGAGAAAGCACGACACCCTTGAGTCATTGGTTATATTGGCCAGTGCGTCAGACCTCCTCCTCCGTGCCACAGATGGGATGCTTGTCGATGGAGAAGCATGCACTTTACCATAACTTGAGGTGTCATACTATCTCCATCTCATAACAATTTATTTTTTCTTGTTGAAAACAATAATGATTAGCCTTTTGGGGTTCAGCCTGCTAGCTGCTTGACATAAATAACTAGAAACGGTTCGCATGGACTTTGGATAAACATGTGTTTGTATTTCCGTTTTCAATATTGGGGGTACTGTAATATTCATACTCCAACTAAATTATTGGTTTCAGCTTCTGGAAGCTACTGCTAGAGCTGTTCACCCGGTGCTTACGTGGGGAGAATCAGGATTGGCAGTTGCAGATGGTCTCTCAAATCTTCACAAGGTAAATAAAGAATGCAACTTTATTACTGTAACATATTAGCCTTAGGAGTTAAATTGCAGAAAATTCGCTCGAATAACAAATTGGTGTTTTATTTTAATTTAAATTCTAAAGCTAGTTAGCGTTAAAACACAAATGACAGGACAGTAGATTGTGTTTTAACAGTGGGAATGGTCTCTTCTAAAAAGTGTGCCTTTAAGCTAATTTTTACGTGCTTGTGACAGTGTCGACTGCCAGCCACTGTACGCTGCCTTTCTCACCCGAGTGCTCATGTTCGCACCGTCAACATTTCAGTTCTCAGAGCCATTTTTCATGTTGGCGTGTTAAGAACAAGTGGTGAAGAAGCCAACAGTATAAGTAGCAAACATCAGTACATGGGTGTAGACGTCATCAATTGGGAAGCAGACCTAGGGAGGTGTTTGACCTGGGAAGCTCATAGTCGGATCGCAACTGGACAGCCAATTGAACATCTCGCTACTCTTGCCAAGGAATTGGTGTGCTCAATATCCATTTAATCATGTGCTTGAAACTCCTGGAACCACGAAAGTTTACTCGACAGATGGATCAGATGGCAAAAGAAGAAACGAAACCTATGATGGATTGTACAGTGAAAGATAACAGGGAGATCATGATGCCCTGTTGATTTAATTCTGGAGACTTGTGTGTTTGTGTTTTATTTAAATATAGAGATGGACTACGCCTTTGATTTTGAGATTGTTAGACGTAATTTGGATTTACTTTTGACAAAATTCTCCTGAATTCTTACGCCCCTGTTTAGACTTTCTGTTTTTGTTCAAAGTACATGCTTGCCGTGTTTCTCATTTTTGTCAATTCATGCTAAAAAGATGAGAACGTTTAGTTTTTCTGAGCCAAACTTCAAAATCATAATTTTTTGGGTACTTTAGAAAAGAAGACTACTCGAGCGGTATTCTACGATCTTGACTAGGGATGATTTTAATAATAAAGACGAAGAAGGGCAGAGGTCTAATTTCGTCTCAAACCATCAACTGGCTTAGTGAGTTCTTTGACATGGTCTTGAAATTAGTCCGAGTCATTATGTTCTTTTTTAGATTTCTCATTGTCTTATATATTTGTCTCCACCATTTTATTAGCATAAGCTTTAGTCTTATATTTGATCACTGATACTTTCCCTTGCATCAAATATTCTGAGCTTCAAGAATTTAAACAAAGCTCTTTTATGTGATTTTGTTAGGAGTTTTGAAGTCTCCTTTTTGGGCAATTTGAGTAACAGGTTCATATTTCTGGATTCACATTATTGATTATTTTACAATTACTAAGCCCAAGAAGTTGCCATAATACTGCTAAATGAATATTTAGACCAGCAGAACATGTTACAAAGTAACCTAAAACTAGGACGAGTTGAAGATGATGTTAATACTTTACAAATGTTGAATCAACCTCTTTAACACCTAAACCTATATTAGATACTTGGTCGTAAGCAGTCATCCTGGCTTTTATGAACTCTTTGCGCCCACATGTAATGCTACTACTTCCAAAAGCATTAAAGGTAGAAAAGTGAACCACATCTAGTATCTCACATAAGAATAAATGATATCGTAGCAGGATTTTCATATTACCACCAATTTCTCACTCGTTACTACATAGAGACACAAAATATCACTACAAATTTATAATCATAGGTAAAAGAAAAAAAAGAAAGAAACATTACTGAAACTAAGCTCTATATAAACAAACAAAAGATTTGTAAAACAAATTCCAGCTATCAACAACTAACTCTCGTTCTGTGCAAATAAGCTTAATGCTTGTCACTAGTATCTGAAGCTTGCTGATTGGTTTTGGGAAGCAAATGGCTGTGACGTTCTTTACCACCAGGTTTTGAAGCGGCATTTCCGTACCATATCATGCCAACTACAGCTATGATCATCTCGACCACAATGTGAAAATTAAGCCCTTCTCGCCTGAAAAAGATGAAACCCAGTATTAAAACAAGTATGGTTTTCATATGGCCGAGGACTTGGAAGGACACAGCTGTGAATCTTTCGATGCACATGAACTGGCTGAGGTTAGTCCCTACTGCAATTGTACAGGATAAGAGTATGAGCATCTGCACAGGTAAGACAGTGTTAAGGTACCAGTGAGTCGAATTAGTGGGAGTTGACAAAATGAGACTAGCAAAAAAAGAATGTATACTCTGTAACACTCCATTAATTGACATCAAATAATATATGAATGTTGTTTCACAAATATTTCAGGGTTAGCAGTAATTTGTGTTTCTCTTTGAACCACCTCCCTACCATTGTACTTTTCCTTCTACCATTTTATTTTGTTTCCATGTGCATAATGCTTTAAAAAGCAGACCAATCACTATAAAACTTGGTGAAAATGACGTTTACTCTAATATATCACAGGTTACAAGCAAGGATAAGTTAATGGAACAACTGTATATTAAGTAAATGTACACTTACTGTAGATGCAACATCATAATTAAAGGCGCTCACTTTCTTGTCTGTCAGCCAGTGATCCAGAAACGGGCCCACTAATTGTTGGGATATGAAAGTGCTGAAGAATGACAAAGTACTGGAAAAAGTCAAAGAGTCAAAGTACTGCTAAAGAGGAAGTCAAAGTACTGCTGTTAAAGTCAAATTACTATAAGGCTAAGAGAACTGTTATATTCGTTTATAGAAAGTCTTGTAATTCTAGAATATTCTTTATTAGATTACTTGTCGTACAAGGATACAAATTGTAAATCGTTTAGGGTTATCCTTGAGCCTATAAAAGGACCCCTAGATTGATATTATATGTACGTGACATTATTAGAGTTTTAGAGAGAAGTTCGATATTATTAGAGTTGTTAAAGAGTCTTCATAATAAGCAGAGTTAGAGTTATTAATAAAAGCGTTCAAAGTTAAAGTTATTCTTCTTAGCTTTGTTAAGTAAATTCCGGATACTTAATAGAGTTTGCTCAGTGTTTCTTTGTTAATAACTTAGGATTTATCCGAGGTTATTAAACCTTAACAAGCTATTTAAGTTAGTTTGGTTAAAGTACATCGATCCAACAAGTGGTATCAGAGCTCGATTTGGTCTTCTTGGTAGGAATCTAACAGGAATAGGTGACTCTAATGGTTCATCAGCTTCAGCATTCAATTCCTCTTGCAATTTCTTTGCTGCTTCTCTATTGCTGTAATTTTGCTAGGTTTATCACAGCCAAGGGGTGTTAATATTCCAGGAGTGCAAGAAGAGGAACAACCAAGAACTTCTCAACCTGCAATAGATCCAAAAGATAAAGGTAAGGGCAAGTTGGTAGAGAAAAGAAAGAAAAAGAAACCTACTTTAGCACAGACAAGAGCTACCCAAGAAGCTATTAATGAAGAAGCAGCTAGAAAGTTTCAAGAGGAATTAAATGCTAAAGATAGAGAAGCTAAGTTAATTGAAGAAGCTCATAATAGAGAAGCAGCTAAGAAATTGCAAGAGGAATTGAATGCTGAAGCTGATGAACCATTAGAGTCACCTATTCCTGTTAGATTCCAACAAGAAGACCAAAACGAGCTAAAGACAGAAATGCAATGATGGCTTACTTAAAAAGTCAAGGATATAAAGGATTGCAGAGGTTTAAATATTTTGAGATGAAAGAATTGTATGATGCTGTTAGGGAAGCTTATAAGAAAAATGTTGAAAGCATCAAAGATTATAAAGATGATGCTGCTTGGAAAGAAAAAGATAGAAAAAGAAAAAGAAAAACTGAAGTTGAAGATATATACAGTCATCAAAGAAAGAGAAAGTTGAGTTACGATCTGATACTAATGATGAACTAAAGAATTACTTAAGAGTAGTGGATTTTGAGTATTCTACAAATGATGCTGAGATGAAGATGAACAAATCTCAAATTATTGCTTTTGAAGTTGTAGACTCAAAAGATGGAAGTTATCTGATGTTTCATAGAGAAGATGAAAGCTTCAGAGTGTTCAACAGGCTATGGGATTTATTGCACATCATAGATAGAGTGGATGTATTATATTTATATCATGTGGTGCGAGATTACTTTGAACAAAATCCATCAGAAGGAGTTGGTTTAGTATTGCTTGGAGATCTCACAACTTTATGGGAAACTGAAGAACAAAGCACTGCTGAAATTTGGAAGAATCAAGAGAATTGGGAGATTGTTAGCTGGAGATTTTTTGAAGAATCTGGAGTACACATTCTAGAGCTAGAAGATGGAATTATGATTCACATGTTAGCTAATAGAAGATATCCTCTTACACCAGAACTTATGAGAAGGATGCTGGAGCATGGAATGGAAGTAGAAGAAGATAATGAAATAGCATGTCTGGTTATCAAGCTGTTTATTAGATGGACTACAATTGCTGATGATGATGAATAAATGGTATGAATTTTAATTGAATAAATTCTTTTTGAAATATCAATACTTTATTCAAAGTACTGCTGATCAAACAGTACTTTCATCAAAGTACTGCTTGGAGCTTTTAACCAGTTAAGTGATTTTTGAAAGAAACCTTTTGTTAAGTAACAAATATTTTGAAACAAAGGTTGAATAAAATAAATGGTTTTTGAGATGGTAACATCAATAGGTTATCAATCCACCATGGTTACAAAAGGATTGGCTAATCCATGAGCAAACGGCTCTGGTAAAGATATCTCAAATCCGTTTTTAGTTGACAACTTGCTAATAAGTTGTATGGTAATCAACTCACCATATCAGAAATGTGAAGAGTTGGCTAGCCCACAAGAAAATGGCTTGTGGTAAAGGCTGTGGAAAAACCATTATATGGTAATTAGTTCACCATGATGAAAGAACTAACTAGTCCAAAAGGGTACAACTTTTGGTAAAGACAACTCAAATATGTTGATAGCTGATGATTTGCTAAAAATCATATGGTTATCAATGTACCATGGTCTTACACACCAAAACATTTGGCTACTCCAGAGTTAATGGCTTTGGTAAAGAGATCAAAATCCATTAAATTTTCAATGATTCACCTCTCACAGGAGTTAATACACCTGGAAGTGATGAGAATAGACTGCAACTTAAACTGAATTAATGTACAAATTGTCAATTGTTGCTGAAGAGATGGAGCTTGCTGGATGATGCTGTAAAAGAATAATTCTAAAGATACTTTGACAATACTAATACAAGCACATAAACTATAAAGATACAATCCAAAGACTAAGACATATTCTTTTCTTAAAGATGGAGTTGTTAAAGATAAATTCACAAAGGAACTTGAAGTCAAGCTAGTAGAATTCAAGTTAGGGGAGGATTGTTGGGATATGAAAGTGCTGAAGAATGACAAAGTACTGGAAAAAGTCAAAGAGTCAAAGTACTGCTAAAGAGGAAGTCAAAGTACTGCTGTTAAAGTCAAAGTACTGCAAGGCTAAGAGAACTGTTATATTCATTTATAGAAAGTCTTGTAATTCTAGAATATTCTTTATTAGATTACTTGTCGTACAAGGATTCAAATTGTAAATCGTTTAGGGTTATCCTTGAGCCTATAAAAGGACCCCTAGATTGATATTATACGTACGTGACATTATTAGAGTTTTAGAGAGAAGTTCGATATTATTAGAGTTGTTAAAGAGTCTGCATAATAAGCAGAGTTAGAGTTATTAATAAAATCGTTCAAAGTTAAAGTTATTCTTCTTAGCTTTGTTAAGTAAATTCTGCATACTTAATAGAGTTTGCTCAGTGTTTCTTTGTTAATAACTTAGGATTTATCCGAGGTTATTAAACCTTAACAAGCTATTTAAGTTAGTTTGGTTAGAGTACATCGATCCAACACTAATAGCAAAGATCCGGCCTGGACAGGTGCCGTATGCCTCAACAGACTGAAAGAACTTAATGAGTATTTCCTTTGAAGATAATTAACGTACTGCACATTAGAAACTAGTTTCAGAATAAGGCAGAAGATCAGCCCATTCCTAAGTGGTGCTTGGGAAATCAAGCACAAGCATAATAAAGTGCACGCAAATGGCAGAAACAACAGCATTCAAACTGAATACAACATAACTTTTGTCCATGTAAGTTCCAATAATACTGCAGTCAAGTAATTAACTATTTGAACCATCCTACTTGACTTTATGTTTATTTAAACTACCCATCGTATCCATAAAGGTAAAAGAAACACACATCTTACATTTTATAAGTACCAGGTCGTATTTGCATATACATTCGTGTAATTTGTCCAAAGTAGCAGAGCTCATTCTTACATAATATTGTGTTTCTCTTTTACAATTTTTGCAAGAATACAAGTATGACGACTAGAAAAGTTATCACTCAAAGTAGTTACACTTAAAATAACATTTCAGTGAAGGGATAGAAACTTTGCATATTGTTGGAGGGATGTAGTCCATACTGCGATTGAAGCAGCAACGAAACCTTTAGCATTAACACTGACGTCAGTAACAGTGTAGACGGCAACACCCACAAGAACAAGCAAAATGCTGAGCTTTGTGCCTCTTGAATATCGAATCTTATCAAACGCAACTTCAAGCAAGCATGATACAGGGATAATACACAGTTTTGCTATCTGACATTAACAGTTGGTAAAAAAATCACGCTTTCATCCAATCGCACAGAGTCCAGCAATGATATTTAAAAAACGTATCTGGTAGAATCCGAATGAGTTCCACATTAGACTGACATTCATCCCAACAATGGAGAAGTTAGCAACCAGGACAAACTTGAAAAGTTCTGAAGCGGGTAGATGAGATGGTTGGATGTAACCGAGCCATCTAAGAACAATGTTCATGAAGGTGGTCGTGGCAAAATGCAATCTGGTTAATGTTGTTGCTGCATCCAAACATATAATTAGATAATATGCATATTCACGTCTCTGTACTGTAAAAAGGCTAGTAAAAATCTAACTTCATATCACGGACATTCCACATCAGCATTAATAAAAAATCTACATAACCATCATTGCCATAGTCAAAAGCCTATATCCAAGGATGCATCTTTTTCATTATTGGTGCCAATTTCTTTATGTACTATACTATTATTATCAGTCACAAAACTAATCTGGAAAACGTTCACGAGAGCATAAAGGGTAATACATCATATGAAAAGGACATGCCGATAAATAGAAAGAAGAAAGTTAGTTACCGAAAGTGAAACCGTAAGTAGCCATTAAGTCTTTGTTGACGATGATGATTCCGACAGAAGTAGTCATAACTCCCTACAAAGAATAGACACAAAACGCAAAAGTAAGATCCCGAATTAGTCGCTTTTAACAGATAAATACTAAATACACAGAATCGAACCAATACAAATGTTTCAAGTTGCTGAGCAAATACAGATGAACCAAATACAAATGTTTCACGCACCAACAAATGTTTCAAGTTGCATGGTTGCTTGGTCTCAGTTGGAACCAGTTAAATTCGTACCAAGCTGCATATAGCGGAATTACAGCTTACAACAAGTGACATCAAATGCTAACTGTGCTTTTCCCGTATGTGACTACTGTAACTTAAAGTAATAAAACTGTACATGTATTTGAATTACGATGCATTTCAACATTTTTCACTATACCCATAGACCAAGCTACATCACCATCGACGAAGGTGGGAAAGCCTTGTCTAAAAGTGTGTATAAACCTCCACCTAATAGGAGCGCACCGCTGCAAACAGAAGTTCAGAGCATGCAAGAGAGGTGAAGAGGTAAGTCTCAAAATGCTATATTTGCTACTATTAAACTAGAAGATAATTTTCTGCACAAAATTAACCATTTACTAGCTACCTCATAGTATTAATCCATGCTGAAAACTTGCGAAAAGAGAGTAGATTCTGCACATTAAATGGTAAATATGATTTTCAAGAATTAAAATAATCCAAATTTTCTAAATAAAGTGATTAAAGAGGTTTTGTGCATATGAGTAGACTTCGGTTGACTTGAGACCCATTTAGAATAAAACTAATATCAACCCCTCTATACGAACATGGGTCTTATAACAGGATATGATCAAATAGGCAAGATACGACTGATGCAGTGATGCAAGTTGTAAGTTACCATTTCCAGGGCCATCCCTGAGTTTTCGAGGGCCCTGGGCGAAGACTTAAAATGGGGCCCTAAAAAATAACGTTATATAAAATTTGTCACCATTTAACACGATACAATGCAAACTAGCTATATAAAAAACGTTATCCTTCAATCATTTTTATGCAAATTTTGATCAAATCTTTGTAAACAATCCAACACATATAAGGGCCAAAATAATAAACACGGATACAACCTGCTATGTTTACACGGATAGAACCTGGTATGTTTACCAAAATCATAAACACTGATACAACCTTCTCGTCTCTCGACTCATGCCTTATCGAGTAGCAGCTACAAAGCTTAAGTCACATAGCAGTAGGTAAAAAGTATTAGCAGTGGTTACCAAGTACTAGCAGTGGTAATCACTACCACTAGCAGTGGTTTAGTAACGCTAGTAGTGAAAACGTAAAGCTAGCAGTGGTATAGACCGTAAACAAGGTCAGTTTCTTCTAGAGAGCGATTCGTCTTCACCCAAAAAGTTATAGATCATAATACCATGTTCTAGATTTATGTATTCAGTCGTCAGCAAACTAGCCAGTAATCATAGGTAGACAAATAACAATCATAATAGTTCTAACATGACCTAAATACACATGTGTGCATTCAGAATAATAACATACTCATGGTTAATTCAGATACCTTTAGGCGCTCAGAAAGATCTTTGAAGCCTTTAACAAGCTGGGGCCAAAGACGTTCACGATCAGAACTCTCCATACCTTCTAGCTTTCCCATTGCCTCTGCCCACATTATCTGACAATCAAAAACTATCCGCTAACCTTAGCAAAGCTCAATTTTTGAAATAAAACCAGCCATAAATTATACTAGTAAACTTACATCCGATACACCAGCAGGCTTTGCCCTATGTTGCGGTTCAGTCACACTGAACAACAAAAATACCTAGTCAGCTACCATGTTGAAACACAAACATACAAAAGCCACATATCGCTATTCAATGTTAAGAGTGTATGCTATCTAGCTATGTTATAACTTTGCCAATAGACAATATTGAACAATAGAGCATAGACAAACTTTTGTCATGGCCTTTCATCTTTCTTTCACTATGATTATTATATCACAAATCACTATCAAGAAATGAACAATACCATTTGATCCCTATATCAGCCAAAATTTGCAGCTTCACTTTAACTACCTCTCAGTAACCCATTAGAGCCTTACTGTGGCAGATTGCGAATAGCAAATGACATCTACTGGACCACAGATATATGAATCCAAAATAAGGAAATCTATATTTTCAAAAACATTTGAAACAGAACTTCTTAAAGTGGCATATCAACGCCTAAAGGGTACATAATATATTCTGTCCTCGCCATCATGGGCAGATGGACCTGAGTTCATTACACATTGTCCAATTAGACCAGGAGCGGGCGTCCGTGTAGATCGTCGTCGCCGGTTGAAGATCGCCGTTACGGTGCAGGTTGAAGATCGCCGGTTAAAATCGATGGAATCGATTTCACCGACGACGGTTAGGGTGAAGACGGTGCCGGAATCAGGGTTTCGGTGTGGTGGATTTGGATTAAAGAGTTTAGATGAGTATTGTAAGGAATATTTTTGTAATCATATATAACATATTTCTTCTTTATAACTAAAAAAATGCACAAAGATGCCTTCTGACCTTGTCAACTCAACCCAACCACTTTGAACCCAACAACACGATAACAATAATAAGCGTGTTGAATAACCCAAAAAAATCTAACTGAATCTGAATCAAGAAGTTTACTACTAAAAGCTTTCCATTTAATTGTAGTTGAATTTAAGCCTACTGAATCAGTATGCTATTTTGGTTAAATGAAAGATGGCAATTGAGTGAATTATAATTTAAATAATTGACTGTGTTTGTGTTGTGTGTTTTATATTTTAATAGGATTTGAGATAGTTAGTGCTGCCAATACAAAATATGTAAGCTTGCCAAAGTACAAATGTAAAATGACTAAAATGTCCTCGTGTATAAATACAGTTGCCCAAAATATATAAAGTTGCCCAAAAAACAATACAAGTTGCCCAAAAAACAATACCTTACAATACATGACATATACTTCCAAAATACGTACTTGTGTCATAAGTTGTCGGACACATGGCAGTTGGGTCCAAGAAAAGCGGTGGACAACCTGTCTATTTTCGAATTTTAAAAGGGCGTGGTCCATAAACTGATAAGCCTCAGGGCGCGCGGTCTATTTGACTAATTTTCCCATATTTTAATTAATCTTCAATCATCATAAACAATTTAAAATTACATTTTCTATATCTACAGGAACAAGTACTGATTCAACAATGTTCAATCCTGATCAACACACCAACTATGTAAATGTTACAAACCGAGGTACATTGCTTATTGTGCTGAAATAAATCCAGTAACCTGTTATGGTTCTCCCTATTGGGTAAACATTCTTACATTTCTTTATATTCACTTGATAGGGCCTCCGTTTGAGTATGCACGAATGGGTGATTGCAACCAAATTTGCAGATGGTGCAATGCAATGATTTGGTATGAGGAATGGCTTACGAGTTCTACGGTGGCTGGAGGGCCAGTGTATAGTAGATGCTGCCTATTGGGGAAGGAGAAGTTACCATAAACTCGCGAGCCTCCAACGTATATCCGCCGATTTTTTTCAAACAGGAATTTCATGGAGAATATCTGTGCATATAACCAGATGCTTGCAATGACATCCTTGGGAGCTCAGATAGACGAAACCATCAACAGAAGCCGTAGCCCATATGTGTACAAAGTTTCAGGCCAGATCTATCACTGGATAGGTGGCCTTTGCCCAGAAAATAACAGTGAACCAAGATTCTTGCAGCTATACATTTATGATACTCAACACGAAGTTGAGAACCGAATGACACACTTCAATACTAATTATGCATGTAACTTAGACCGGAACATTGTTGAAGGTCTTAGTGAATTCTTAGACAACAACAATGTATTGGTCCAGCTATTCAGAACAGGTCGCAATAAACTGGAAGACAATGACGTGCCAAATTTTAAGGTAAAGCTCTTTGGAGTTGTACGCGACCGACAATATGACTTACCTTCAAGTTGCAATTGTTTTCGATGCTGGCCCAGAAACACAAACAGACTATGATGTCATTATTGAAGAACATACGTCTAGTCCAAAATGCATAAACAAGCTACATCTATGTTACATGTCACTACAATACCCATTGTTGTTCGTTTATGGAGAAGAAGGGTATCACCTAGGATTACGCCTGGATGATGACTCGGTAAATGGCAATGTAGAATCAAGAAGATTGTCTATGCTGTTGTATTATTTGTACCAAATCCATGACCATGCAGGCTGGTACAACTTAATTACTAGAGGTGGCCGTTTGTTTCAACAATAAGTGGTGACTGCATATTGCAGTATAGAACAAAGCAGGCTAGACCACATCTGTGAAAAACAAAATAATATAAGAACTGAATACCTTTCAGGCATGTATGATGCAATTGTTCATGGTGATAGAGATGGATCTGATGTGGGTTCTAGAATTATACTTCCAACATCATTCACTGGAGGCCTAAGATACATGTATAGCCATTATCTTGACGCACTCGCGATTTGCAGAGTTCATGGGAATCCTTTGTTCTTTATTACATTTACATGCAATGTAAACTGGCTGGAGATACAGGCTTACATGGAATCATTCCCAGTGCTAACAATTACAGACCGGCCATATATTGTCGTAAGGGTATTTCAGCAAAAAGTCCACGATTTGTTCATTACTTGCACCACGCAACACCTCTGGGCTACACATCAGCAGGTATATTCTCATACTTTATGTTTTAACATTTCTATTACATTATAACTTCACATAACTAAATTTTTTATTATAATGTACGTCACCGTTTTATACACAATTGAGTTTTAAAAACGAGGACTCACACTGTCATTTGCTGTTATGGAATAGGGATAACTCTGGAATAAGGTATGACAGAGACGTTGTTAGATATATAAGTGCGGAATTACCACACCTAGCAGCGGATCAAGAAGGCTATCGTATTGTGTCAGAGCTGATGATGCACAGACCTTGCGGCAATGCAAACAAATCGGCTCGAAGTATGCAAGAAGCTATTTCCAAAACAATATTGCAATGAAACTTTAATCGACAAAAAAAGTTATGTTCATTACCGTAGAAGGGACATGCCAACCTATACCATAGGGCTGAGCATCGGGCCGAAACCGACCTATCCCGACCCGATCCTGACCCATCTTGAAACCGAGAAGGCTGAAAATCCTAACTGAATCCTGACCTGATTCTAGTTCGGGTAATCCCAAATCCCGACCCGAGTCCTAAACAAACCGGTTTGTATGTTTTTTTTGTGTTATCCTGGATAATCCCGACTCCCGACCCGACCCGAGTCCCGACAAGGCTGAAAACCCAAACCGAGTCCCGACCCGAGTTAAGGTCGGTTTGTGTCGGTCGGATTCGGGCGTCAGTCGTTGGTCAGGATTGTTCAGCCCTAGTATACAGTAAAATAGAATGTCAGATTAGGTAACCCATATGTTGTTCCTTACAACAGGGAACTATGTATGCGGTTCTATGCCCACATCAACGTGGAATACTGTGGGTGGTTGAAGACGGTCAAGTACTTATTCGAATATATATCAAAGGGAACGGATAGGATTCTTGCTCGCATGACTAGACCAATAGGTGACTCCTCTAACCGACAAGCATAAAAGTCTGATCTACGGCCTTCAACAAGTAGATCTGCAACAAATATTGATGAAATCAAGAACTATACTGACGCCAGATACGTTGGCCCCCACGAAGCATGTTGGAGAGTCTTTAGATTCGATATCCATTTTAGAGAACCTGTAGTTCAGATACTTGCCATGCATTTGGAAAACATGCAAAGAGTGTCTTTTAGAAATGATGCTCTCCTTCGCAACGTAATAGACCATTCAAAAAGCAAAAAAACTACGCTTACAGAATGGCTTGATTTCAATGAACATTACACAATAGGTCACATTTAACATACTTGGATTTTCCTTCTGAGTTAGTTTGGTACAAAGCAGACAGGTTCTGGCTTCCACGTCGGAGTAGGACAAAGGGATCAATAGGCAGGTTAACATACGTACACCCAAGTTGTGGGGATCTCTTTTATCAAAGAATGTTGTTATGCCATCAGAAAGGTTTCAAGTCGTTTAGAGATATACGGACAATCGACGACACGGTCTATGCTACAAACAGAGCTGCTTGCGAGGCATTAGGCCTACTATTAAATGATCAAGAATGGGAAACGTTAATACAAGAATCTGCAATGTCGGCAACATCCAGCCAAATACGTGCCCTTTTTGTCTAAATGCTTATATTTTGTGATGTCTCAGACCCGGTACGTCTATGGTCAACATATTGGGAACTAATGTCAGACAACATTCCAATCAGATTGTCAGAACTCCTAAACATACCAAACCTCTACCTAATCCGTGAAGAGCTGAAGGTGGAGTCTTGTTTGAAATTGAAGCTGAAATTTCTTTCTTTGACAAGTCACTCACAAATTACGGCCTCCCAAAACCACCACAACGTTAGCTACAAATATTAGAGAATTGCGCAGTCATGGAAGAAAGAAGCTACAACTGTGAAGAGTTGGCAAGAAAAGCAGCAATGATGGTACCAAGGTTAAACCAAAGACAACGAATAATTTATGACCTCATAATTCAAGCAGTCTAGCATAATAATCAAGAATTGGTTTTTGTCTATGGTCATGGAGGAACAGGGAAGACATTACTGTGGAAAATGTAACACCCCCAAAATCATAATGTGACAGCGGAAGACTACTTGGGGTATTACTTAGAGGATCACAGTCATAAGTCATAGAAAATGACTCTAAAGAGACGTTTTTAATAAAAGATTGTTATCATTTCATAAAAACTCAATGTTTTGGATCACAAGAGAAAGTACCACAAGTTTTGAAGTTACACAAAAGATAGTTCAAAGTTTGAGAAATGATAACTTTATTTTAAAACACCACTTCCAGCATTCCATTCCGTACACTCCGTGCCTTCAAGATTTTCCTAGTTAGTACCTGAGATAAACATGCTTAAAAAGGTCAACAAAAATGTTGAGTGATATTCATAGGTTTAATAAATGGTTGAACACAAGTTAGAGATGATAATTGCTTCGAAGACAATTACCATAGAAAAACAGTCATTATTATGCACTAAGCTCATGACACCAAACTAACTGCATACACCTAATTACTGGTGTAAGTAATAAAATTGCCCCCAGATGTAATAGCCAATTACATAGAGATAATCAAATATGGTGCGCCCCGGTTATTTCCGATAACCGAGTCGGGGTCGTTAATTCCTATAGTACTATTCAGAATATTCGCGTTCACTCGCAAGTGATTAATGGTTCATGATGAAGGGGCTTTTGGCAGGAAACTTAAGCAATAATAATGATAATCAGGCAAGCATACATTTTAAGAAAAGACTTGTGTTCTAGTTTATAGCATGCATCTCCCTCGCGGGGGTTGAAAAATAAGTAAAAGCGAGGCTATGAACTCACCTTAGCAAAAGTATCCGAGTAGTGTAAAGATCAAGTAGTAGATGCACGAAGTACCGTCACGCGACCTATAATTAGTATAACCATACTTTAGTTTCTATTTTTATATTTGACTCGATAATGGTTAAGAAGTTAAAGTTTTATATTATCGTTGCTTGTGTGGTGGTATTCAAGTTTAAATTAGTTTGGTAAGTATTGGCTAGCCTTGGCTCATGGAAGTGCTTAGATATACACGTACAAAAATAAAAAGCATTAAAACGAATGAGTCTTTGGTTTGTCGTAGTCGAAAGGCGATGTATGAAAAATATCAAACGTAAATAGTAGACGTATTTAAATTATAACGATGTCAATTAAAGTATATATGTTTATAGCTAAATGAGAAAGTATAAAAGCAATAGTTTTATTACAATGGTTTAAAAATAATTTTCGTTTATACGCTATAATGATTTTTCAGAAAATTTGGGTATGACTCGTATATATGTCTTATATAAAATCTTTGATGCGTTAAAATGAATCCCGTTTAATACGAAATATTTACTAATAATTTAACATTAAGAGTTAATTGTATTTCATTATTCGTTTATAGCATATGTTTATAAAATGAGGTATTGTCGTGAAATAATATCGAAAGTAAGTGTGTCAAAACGGGTAGACGAGCGAGTTGTGAATGAGGCGCGAGAGGAATTGAAGAGGACAAGTAGTCGTGACATGATTTGGATGACGATTCAGATACACTTCGTACTACACCATTTTATTAGTCGAACACTTGCAAGTTTTAGGTTTTCAAAAAGTGTATATTTATTTGTAAAACCTGTACCGAACGCAACCCTTTGGCCTATTGGGCCTCGACACTAACCCACACACGCAAGCCCATAATAGAATTTGGTTATCCTACTAACTCTTACAAGTCCAGTTATAAAACCGTTTTTAAAAAGGCATTTGTGCACTTAACTAGTTGTTGTGATTTTCGCAAAGTAAAGGATGAAAACGAGAAGTCTGATAAACCAACTATCAATACTAACACCCTGGTAACTCAAAACTAAGAATATTAAAGGGTACGTTTGGCCACGCTGAGGCTCGAAACTAAGTCCTCTAGATGGGGTTGTCTCAACACAAAAAAAATCAAAATAAACTAAAGGTCAAAACACTTCTATAAGCAGATTTATCACTTGATTTCATAACACTCAAAACATTAACTACTTAAGATGAAACATCAATAGCTTGCTCTAGCATCATAGCGACCAGGGGATTCATTCCATACGCAAAAAAAAAAAAAAAAAAAAACTAAAATCGAATTCAAGCACAACCTAACCAAAGCCAACGGTTATACCACATGAATTTCAGATTTATCCGGGTTCTTATGTTAATTGGTAAAACGAAGATGAATCAAACTTCATAGAAAGATTATGGGTCGACTGGGAAATTTTACATCACTACCATTTCATTATCGTGACCAAGATAGAATCTTAACAATAATCAAAACAATATCATTCAAGAAAGAAAAAAAAATAATGAATCCTTACAACAAATGGAAGAGTAGATCGGTGAAGAAAAACAACAAATCGGAAAGAAGCCACCAAGCCGAATTCACAGGAACCACCAAGTATTCAAAACACTCTTTTTAGTTTTTCTTTTTGATATGAATTGTGGTATCTAACCTGTGGATCGGTAGGGGTATTTAAGGGAGTAAAAATGGGTAGTTTGACTTGCACTTTTGATCTTTGTAAGGAGGTAGAAAACCTTCTTGAGTAATATCACCAGGATGTTCAGGTCTTCATGTGGCTCCCCTTGGTGTCATCTTCAATTCGTGGCCCATAGAGACAAGAAGGACAATGGGGACCTTGAGCCTTGTCGATTTCTTCCATGGAAAGAGCCAAGGGTGGATTCAAGTATGGTTAGGGTTAAATTCTGAGGTGGGGAAAGTAGTTTGGAAGGTTTACTATTGTTGGAGGTGGAGGAGCGTGTACAGAGGAGGGAGGAGCAGAAGTTGGAGCGTGGTTTTGGGATGCAGAGAAGAGGAAGAGAAAGTGGGGTTGGGAGAATAAAAAAGGGCATGGGTTTTGATAGGGATAAGGTAGGTTTAGTTTAATTTTATTAGTATATTTTGTAAGTTATTTATTATTTAGTGTATTGATTTGGTACCCAATGTATTTTGCATCCCGCTGTTTAATTCGTAAAAGTATAATTCTTAACGCTAAAAACATATTACTTATATTTCCGGACACGTTTTAAATAAACTGATACGATGATGTAATTTCCGAATTTTATTAATTCGTTTTTATTTTTCGTGTTTTCTTTTATTATACTGGTACGCGTGCGGACTCGTAAGACAAGAAAATTTCTTGTGAGACTGATTTAGTTATCAGTAATTATCAGGCATGATTAAATAAGACTACTCGGAGATGCATAAATTTTTATGCAAGAAAAAGAAATGTACATGCTAAAATGCTCAACTTAGATCAAATAAATTTTGATAAACAATCTAGTTCATTAATATGAAGATTAAAATAGTAAATTTTTTTCAGGTGGCTATAGAAAACCATAATCAACACTTTAAGATCCCAAGGTAAAGCTGTTTTGGCAGTTGCGTCATCAGGGATAGCATCGCTATTGATTCCTACAGACAGAACTGCACACTCAAGATTCAAGTTACCGTTAGACTTGACCGACGAATCAATGTGTAATGTCAAGAAAAAAACACATCTCGCAAAATTATTTGAAGAAACAGAACCTATAATATGGGATGAGGCTCCAATGAATGATCGAAGATGTTTTGAGGCTCTTGACCGAACATTGAAAGATGTATTACAAGTACCAAATAAACCATTTGCTAATAAACCAATCATGCTTGGTGGTAATTTTCGGCAAACCTTTCCTGTAAAAAAAAGGCTTCCATTGGTGAAATCATAAGGTCATTAATATCACAATCTTACCTTTGGCCCCATTTCAAAGTCCACACCCCTAAACCGTCCTGGTATATATGAAACTGAACGTTCAGAAATACAAGCTTTTTTAGATTGGTTACTAGCTATAGGAAATGGTACTTGCGGTGTACCTGATGAAGAAGACCCTGATAATACATCTTGGGTTACTATACCAGACAGATATTGTCTCCCAAATACAGAACAAGAATTGACAAACTTGATAAATTTCATATATGATGATACTACATTGCAACAACCATCTATAGAAACACTACAAGATAAAGTCATCGTATGTTCCAAGAATGAGACGGCAGACAGTATAAACATGCAAGTATTGAGTTTGCTATGCAGCTACAACCGTTTTTACCAGAGCCAAGATGAAGCGACACCGTATAGGAACGATGGCAGTGCAAATGAATTGCTTTATCCAACTGAATATCTAAATACCATGTCTTTCTCAGGTATACCACCACATATATTAGAATTAAAGGAAGGGGCACCTGTCATGCTATTGCGTAACATTAACTTGAAGGGTGGTTTATGCAATGGCACAAGAATGATTGTAAGTCAGAAGCTGACAAAAGTAATTGAAGCTCCGATCATTACTGGAACAAGGATCTCTTAGAAGATGTTTTTGCCTCTCATATTGCTCACGTACAAAGATGAGAAGCCGCCCTTTGTATTCAAGAGGAAGCAATTCCCGACAAAAGTTTGATACGCTATGACCATCAACAAAAGCCAAGGACAGTCATTAAACAAAATTGGAGTCTACTTACCACAACCAGTTTTTGGACACGGTCAGCTATATGTTGCCCTATCACGAGCAACATCGCATGCAGATTTAAAAGTCATTATTAATCAGGATAGCGAAAGACCACCAAATACAACCAGAAAATAGTTTATAAAGATTTCCTTGCACATATAAATAGCACACAGGTTTTCTCTATATTCTTTAGGCACAAGTAGATAATCATTAAGCATGCATGTACCAATAACATCGACCACTGCAATGTCTTTCATATTGCCTTTGTGTGCCTATAGCCAACGAATGCATATATTAACATATGAAACATTTTTATGAAACATTGCAATATAGATTGTGTTATTTTATTTGTGCAAGATGTTCTATGCACCGCATATTATACAATTATGTAACATATTAATTACCAAAAAATATTAACTGACATCTACATTGGTGCATGTCAGGAAAATGGCTATGACAACTAGCACAGATGCACTAGCAAAGGCAGCAGGCAAGCAACCTATGATAGAAGCAGAGATTACGAGTGTCGGAAGCATAAAACTAACAGACATCAACAAGGTCATAGAGGTCAAAGTCTATCGCAAATGGCTTGCCCGTGGGTTCAACGACACATCACCTACAGGGTTATGTTGCATTCTTCTAGATAAACAGGTACAACTATTTCCAGAAAATGTACTGATTCATATAACTTGGCATTGTATGAAAAAAATACAATACAAATATTTAGATAACAGAAATGTATCCTGCAGGGTTGCGCCATACAAGCTAACACACAGTTTTAAGAAATGCGCGACATTGACGAAAAGCTACAGTTAAACAAGGCATACCGAATTTCATGCTTTGGGTGCCTCGAAACAGATAATTGGCAACGAACTTTGAAAAACAAGACAACACTTGCATTTGGCAAGTATACACAAATCGATCCTATCAATGATGATGGCTTCCCGGAACACTACTTTGACTTTGTAGACTACAACGATGTTCAATCAAGAGCTGATTATGGGAGCACAATACTTACAGGTAAATAACAACTACACTAAAACTTACCAACTCTTATCACCAATACTAACAACTAGATTGAATGCAGACTACATTGGATACATAGAAAGGCTTGATGATGAAAGAACAACAGGTCAAACAACAAGGAGAGACATTGAAATATACAATCTTTAGTAAGTTTAAAATACATACATCGGAATCTATTTAAATATATACAGAAATACTATGTTAATTTCCAACTTTTTTTAACCAAATGCATGTCCAAATTGTAGGGGCCGCAGGGTTCGATTTACTCTATGGAATACTATGGCGAAAGCATTCATGGTTGAAGAATATCTGCAAGCCACTCCACCTGTCGTGTTTGCCGTACGCTCATGTTGGGAAAAATATTCCAGAGGTAAATACAACCAAAAAGGAAACAATCAAACTGAAAAAGCCATTGCATCTGACAAAAGCCACTATCTATGAAATTTTCAGGATTACAATTATCAGCAACACTAGCTACCCATTACTATTTCAATCCAAGAATACCAGAAACTGAGCATATCCATGAAGTGTAAGGAGTGTTACAAAATAATTAGAAATCTATTATTCAAATTTTTTGTCTCTACAAATAAATAACATAGTTAACAAACCATTTCCTTATCTGTTACAGTTTTGCAGCACCAGTAGAACCCTCACCAGAGCTACAAGTTCAAACACAAAGGCGGAGTAACATAGATGAAGAGAAACTCAGGAACATAATACAGTTGTCGACTGCAAGTGAGATTGATCCAGAGCACCATGTGGTATTATAAAAAGTTACCTAAAACACTTACACATTATTTGACTACAAGGTTAAAGATAAGTCAATTCCAATTGCAGGATGTTAGATTTACAGTTGAAACAGATATAATAAGAATAGATCATAAAAAACCCTGGTACTTCGTCAAATGCAAGACATGTGGCAGAAATATGACAACTCAGTCCGCTCATCAACAATGCAAGCAGACACCCAGTGACCAGAACCCGCTCTATAGGTACAATACTCAAACCTAAACTTTAAACTACAGAATAATATTATCCAAATATATGTCAAACAACAATTTTAATGGTAAAATTCAATGAACTATAACACAACTATTCCTTCAAAGAAATAATCAACGATGGCACAACTACAGTGACACTAACATGCTTCAGTCCTGAGGCGCATTCAATGACAACACCAATTACCAAAGTGTTGCCCAAGCTAGATAACAAAGAGCCATACATATTGCCAGAATTCTTGACCAATTTGAAAAGCACAAGGCATGAATTTCAGTTCCACTTTGCTTCGGGAAGTAATATACAGAAAAGGGCATTCATCTTACACAAAACCTTCAGTCAAACCCCACCGCTACTTCCGGGTCCAACAGAAGCCTCACCATCTGAGCAAACATCCCAAAGTACAAAACCCTTAGTAGAAACGATGGAGCCACAAACAATGGAGAACCAAAAAACTAAACCCAATACACAAACGCCTCCAGTGAATGAAGAAACCGTTACCACAGATGCCAAACCTGCACCAGCCATGCTAATGACAACACCTCCCGCCATAGACTTTCACTCTACAAACCCGCAAACAGAACCACAAACCATTGCACCAACCATGACACCACCATCTAAACACTCTCCAGCTACAGCCACGCCACCATAATACACACCACAAGAGCTACCCCCGACCTCAACACAAAACATACCATTCAAGAGGCACTAAAAGAAGCTGGCGAGACACAGGTCAAAGACAGGATGCAAAAGCCTCAGGAATTAGGAAAGGGCGACGAAACATCGGGACACATCCCAGTGCGTAGGGCATTGTTTCAAGGAATGTCAGAGAACAAGCCGGAAACGGCTGGAAAGAAAAGCAGTCGTGAGTGATCAAGAGAGTGAATGGTCATACCAGGACATTTCGGTAGGCATAAGGCCACTAATATCATTTTTAGATATGTAATATAAGTACATCTAACTACTTTGTATTTATATCTACGACATGACCCAGCTGTAGAAAACCGCAAAATACAATTGGCAACAACATTTGCCATACTTTTTTTTTTATGAAACAGGCAATGTGAATAGCGGTTCAACCGCTTAACTTTATTGAAAAACGATACTTAATGTTTGTACGCTTTAAATTATTACCAAATCTACTTTGATAGCAAATAATAAGCTACATGATATAAATTACAAGTGAAAAAACAAACATAAAAACAGCAAATGGATCAAAATAGTTATTTACATTCATTAAACCATTATGCTTGCATATAACAAAGTTCCTAACATTGGTACCCAACCATTCTATTTACATAAACTAACCATCCACCTATACGCTAAACCATACCAACCACCAAACACTGGCATAACGTTTCACCTTACAATCAACCATACCAACAAGCCACCAACATAAAGGGTTCAAAAGATTCACCAAACTTAACTGCATGATAACATGACCTAAACAGAAACATAAACAAGTAAATCTATATCCAAAAAATAGGGGCTTCAAAAGACATCATTACATCACAAGGTCATACTCCATAGCTTCAAGCTTTTCAATGAAGATGCGGAGATCATGGAGACGGTTATGCAAATGGGTCACGACAATCAACAACCTGGCTACCTCAGCAAGGTCCTTAGTCTGCATCCGCATCATATCTATGATCGCCTTCAAAGAAGAATCAGACCCATAAAGCAACTGGAATTCTTCAATTTTTTTCTCCCTGACATCCAACCTAGCACTAATCTCATGCGCCTTTGCCCTGATATCTGATTCATCTTGGAATGTTAGTTGCAACTGACCACAATAATAGACTAAAAGCATGTCCTTAGGTAGCTTGGACCTTGCAACCACTGCTAGATTATCACAAACACTCATGCGAGTAGGCATTTTTGGTTATGCAGTGGTTATGGATAGCGATTTAGTTTCAGTGTGTTTAGGTAAGAGATTGGGTTTAGATAAAAAAAGTCGATTATGTGTAGATTTGCAAGATAAATATCTTGATATTTTTACACTAAAAAAGACAATGCCTTAAGTAAGCCCAATACCACACCAAATTGTAGCAAAAAAAACAATAAATTAATCCACCAGGCCTAAACCCAAGGAAAAGACTCGTAATACAACACATAGGAAAAATACATGCAAGCCTCCGCAGCAACGCGCGAGCACTTTCAACTTGTTGATCATGAAGGAACCATGTATATCAATAGAAAAGAAAGCATAGAGGTTGGCCCAATTCAGTGATTTTTTGGATTCTTCTATGTTGTTATTGTTCTTAAAATATATTTTAGGATGTTTTGTTTGAAACATGCTTAAAGTCTTAAATTTAGTGTTTTGTTTGGTACTAGAAAATCATATGTATTACGAAATTACGTTGGGACATATGAATATGATGTTAGCATTAATTTAAAAGTCGTATTAAGGAGTCAGGTAGGTAGCAACTAAATCAAAAGTTGTAAGTTGGTTTGTTGATTAAAATAAAAAGAAATAAAATTGCTTCATACGTGTATAAGAAATTTCCATTTCGTATAGAGTCAATGAATGGGCATTTTCATACTTGCTTACCCAACTAACTACATTGAGTAAACCTTACCATTTAAACTTGTTATTTAAAGGGTACTTTAAGCATTATATATTATTCAAATTTATGTTTTTTAAGTTTAAGAAAGCTATGTATGTTTCAGAAGTAGTAGATATAGTATCTAAACATAATAAACGGGCCTAAGCCAATACACATAAGGCCTAATCACAAGTATCCCGCTAACGTCCACCCTCCACGGGTACGCGCAGTTCAATCGAAAGAGCAACGTCAACTCAAACTATCCTGAAACTCAGCAAACAAAGCAAATGGAAGACCATCGGTAAAGATATCGACCTACTGATAACGAGAAGGAACATGCAGAACATGCACATGACCAACAACAACCAAATCACAAACATAATGAATGTCAATCTTTATACGTTTTGTGCGTTAATGTTGCATGGGATTAGAAGAGAACACTATCATTATCACAGTAAATAATCATAGCAGAAGATAAGGGCTTACGAAGCTCACACAATAAATTACACAATAAATTACGCAACAAAAAGTCTCAACAACGACATTAGCAACACCTCCATACTCAGCCTCAACACTAGACCGAGAAAGATTAATTTGACACTTAAAGGACCAAGAGAGGAGGTTGTTGCCAAGAAACACATAATAACCATAGGTAGACCTACGTGTGGTAGGACAACCAGCCTAATTAGCGTCAGAATAAGCAACCAAAAAAGATGTCGAAGCCAAGAAAAGTTGCAAACCATGATCCAATGTACCCCAAACATAACGTTAAATTCACTTGAGAGCCATGAAATAAGGTTCTGGCGAATCATGCATGAACAAAAAAACCTGCTGCATAGCTCAAGAGATATCTAGTCTCGTAAAAGTAAGATATTGTAAAGAACCTACAAGACTTAGGGTCCACGACTGGCTCTTTATCAGCACAAAGTTTGGACTCAGTATCAACTGAAGTTTGACAATGTCACACCCTGCCAAGGCGGAAACACTAGGCGTGGAGAGGATCGTCATAACACATTGATGTAAAAAAAATAGATAAATTACTAAATAAAAAGTTCATCACAAAATGTTATGACGACTCTCGAAATAAGTGGAGACTTGTATTCTTTATTACCCACAAACCGGGACAAGTTCTGAACAAAACAAACTTGATAATGTCAAGAAATGTGAAATTTCAATCCTAAATGAAATAAAATAGTCCAAGTGATAGTCTCCTAAGGTCTCGCTAAGCCATGCAAGAACTCGATCCTCCTTAAGCACTCTTATTAGCATTACCTGAAAATGGATACTCGAAAATGTCAACATAAAATTGGTGAGCTTGTAGGCTTAAAGTAAACATGATTTGGTTGTCGTGTATAGCATACAAATAGGACAAATGTGTAAATAATAATAGCATACAGCACGTACTAATAATTGTTATCCAACCACAAATCATGAAACCAAAATATATCCAACACGTAGCCTACCAGCTGGAGCTAAAACGTGTGTACTTTTCACGGATCATGTGGGATTCTACCACACCATGAGATCCACGAAGAAAGTACCACATAATATGAACTACATAGTAATAACCCCTAATGCGCCTAACGCAATGATAAACACACAAATTTGCCCGAAGAATTCATATTATTAGGACAACATAAAACATTTGCTATAGACTTTGAGTACCATTTTCCCTGAGAAAATATGAAAAATGGGCCACGAAACTCACCTTGAAAGTAGATGAAACAAAATGCACAAGCAACTAATTTACAAATAAGAGGAAATGAGTTGAGGCAACTGTGCGTTGTTGCGGGTTTTTGTCTTTAAATTATGTCAAAAGTATAGGTAATCTAATTTCATCGTCGTATTTGGCTTTACGAAAATGGTGTTTAAGTATTTTTTTTTTGTTCTCGATGCCTGTTGTAAGTTAAGTTTTCTTAGCATTTGTTTTTATGGTATTGTTTTCTAGACTTTGCAGAAGTATTGCTAGCTGAATTTTAGGTTCATTTTTTTTAACAAATAATATGTGTTTACATTATGTGTTGGCAGCTAATTTTAGAATAAGTTGTAGTGTAAAGGTATGGTTACATTTAGTTTAATAATAACATAATAATAAATAAAATATATTGTTGAAAAATGTAACATATGGGAATCTAACAAATGGCAAAATAGGTATTTGAATGTATTTTCAAATGTTTAGTAAGTAACAGTAGCATATGGTGTTGTTCCCCGTTCACTATCGTTTAAAAACAGTTTAAATGTATAAAACAAGTTAATAGTGAACTATGACTGAAATTAACATAAGTAAAACACAGAGTAATTTTCAACATCATATTCTTATTAGAAATAAATCAACAATAAATACGTTACCCAAGTACTTGCGGAATAGTACTTGGGATTGAAATGACAAAGTTGGGTGACTCCTCTCTAAGCTCAGGCTAAGTCTGAGCACAACTCTTAGAGCTCACCTGAGCTATCTCAGGATCTAAGTTGTATTTGGAGGAGTGAAAAGATGGCTTGCGTGTATGTGTGTTTTTACAATTCACAAGCTTTATCTTTTCACTCCATCTCTTATGCTATTTATACATGTATGAGATTTAACTCTTTACTAAGTGACAAAAACTGACATCATACAGAAGACAAAATACTGATGTATTTTGTCTTTGTTTACAAAGACTATTCTAAGTAAAAGACAAGGCTGCTTTCCATAACTCAGTGATGACACTGAGTTTGTAAGTTAGCCATTCAGGGAAAGTTGACTTATGTTGATAAGGACTTCTTCTTATCTGATTTAAACTTCTCCCGCCTTGTCCCGCTCTTTCTTCAGTCTATTTATCCTTCAGTCTTCTACTTCAGTTTGTCTTCAGTGTAAGAGTTGGAGAGTAGTCTTGGGAATTCAGTGAGTTATTGTCATCACTCACTGAATCCATCATCTTCTTCTTGACTCGGTCTTCACCCTTTAAGTTCCACCTTACTGAGTGGAGAGACTTCTTCTACGCCTCGTACTGAGTATCCCGAAGATGACTCACTGAGAGGCTATGCACTCAGTGACCTGATTAGTGTTTAACGGACTATACACTTGGGCTATTTTCTATTCAAATCCTAGATTAAGGGGTTTGGGTATTTATAGAACCCAACAGTCTCCCCCTATTTGGATATACAAATAGCCTAAGTGGTTGATCAGTGTAAGTGAGCAAATGGCTTCTTCCTACACTGAATGTACTAATAAATACAATAAGGAACACTGAATATTTTAACAAAACATACATCGTTTATTAATCAAATTACAAATGTTCCTATCACTAGTACAAAAGATAAATCAAAATGATGTCAGTTGAGATGGATCCGTAGTGCTTCAATCTTAGGCTTCTTTTTGAGGAGTGTTTCTTTGTCAGGGTGCTCTCTTATCTTGGCATTCGGTCTTGGCAACCCCATGATGTTTGCCGGGTTTGGATTTGAGAGGCCACTGGTATGTAGCTCAAAGATTGCAGCCACACCAGCCCAATCAATATCACTCCATCTTTGAAAAGCAGGGTTTCCATAGACATCAATGTGGAATAGCCCTCTTTCAGGCTTCTCTATCACTAGACAGTTCACAAATTTCACACCTTCAGGCAGCTCCTGTGCATTCTAATCCGGAAATTTGATTTCAGGTTGGAACTTAACTCTCTTCCTTTTGCCAGTGGATGATTGTGGTTGAGATCCTTGAGGTGCAGTTAAGGCGGCCTGAATTCCCAGTTGGGCTGGACAATCCCTCAGCCTTTCATATCTTTTACTGAGCATTTTCATCAGGTCCTTAACCACCGCATTTTTCTTCTTTTCAATAATTGGACCAAGTTCATCGAGTTCTGATCCCGAAGTCGTGAATTTGAGAGGATCATGAACTGAAGTGTCTTTTATCATCCCTCTCAGACGCTCATGGCCGAGGTTTGGTATTAGGGATGATTCCGACATCGTGATCTTTTCAGAAGCCTTCGGCTTGTCATTGTCCGTTGTAATGCTCAATTTCGCTTTGCCGAGAGCTTCAGTTTCTTCTTCTTTTCTTCCAACTATTTTCTCATTGCAGTCATCCGAAAGCGAGAGCTTCCTTGAACTTTTGTCCCGCCGACCTTTTGGAGCTTGCTTGGATCTAATCCCATGTTTTCAAACTTCTTCGGCGACAACCTTTGCGGTGCTTCTCTATTCTTTTTCTCTTCCTCAGCTAGTTTCAATCTTCTTTCTTCTTTAGCAAGATGTTTACTCAATTTGTGGTGTGAGCAGGTGTATTCGTCGCCATTTTATAGGGAATCTTCTCAGTGGCTCGTGGTTTTCATAATGCCTTTGCCTTTGTCCCGCCTGAGGAAGATGATGCAACCAAGGGTGGTGGTGTTGTTGTTATTGGTGTGATTACTTGTAGTGTTGTTGTTGTTGATGTTGTTGGTGGGATTGATGAGATGGGTGTTGTAGACCGGTAGTGATGATGAGATTTGAGCCATGATGTTGTTAGTGTTGGCCCTCAAGCTGTGAGAAGGAGGTTCTTCACAATATTCTCCTCCTCAACCGCTGCCGGAGCTCAGTGAGGGCAAGAGTTGGAGTTGGTGCTGAGGGCATGGAGCGCTTGACCCTTGAAGGCCTGATAAATTTCAGAGATCATAGCCTTAATGTCCGAGTGACGCTTTGAATACGAGTGACCTTTGTTTCCAAATTAGCCCGAGAAACTTCCAGAGTGTCATTCGGGCCCAAGATTCCGTGCTAGAGATGAGGATGCCTCGAGCCAAAGTAGCCACCGCAGTATTCAAAGAGTCCATTGTAGCTTGAAGAGACTGGACTGAGGATGGAAGACCCTGAACATTTGTAGACTTGAGCATATTGAGTAGTTCGATGAGGTTCGAGGATTGTTTCAAGTACACCTCAGTAGCCTCCAAAGACTTTAGAGTTGATTGTTGGGTCTTCTTTGACAAACTCCCTGATTTCATCTATCGTGGTACCTACACCCCGAAGATGCTCGAGGAATTTAGCCATGTTTTCATCCAGTCGGTGAATGTTGTTATACATCTGATCCCTGTGTTCATGAACATTTTCATCAAAGCCATGTACCTCAGCCTTTAGATCAGCATAGCTCGCAGCTGTGCCTCAGTGTGTTGTTCCCACAATGTGTCAGTGACCCTAGAATATAACCTTCTTGAAGCTTTGGTGATCCAATCGAACGAGCCGCTTCAAGAAGTGGGAGAACATTATCAAATCTTTCAAATTCATCGCTGAGGAAGAGGAGTCATCATTGTCGCGCCGGATGGTGATTCAAGATGCCCTGCGTGGATCGCTGAGGCTCTTGTTCGCCTTGAACCTCGGCCCATTTCTTCTCCAAATTGATAAGATTTCATCATCGCCTTTAAGGGTTGTATGTTTCCTCTCGGATCTTGGGAGTAGTGGTTGTGACCAAGCGGCACCGACCGTGATGTATCGCTGTCCTTCGTTGTCACAGCGTGGATGTTGCCCGGTCATCAAGTGGGTGTCTTTTAGTCTCGGCCTTTTGTGCCTTTTAGGTCGTGTTCCTCGAAGCCTCAAAACGGCCCGACTTGGGTTTAGGCTTAGTCCCAGTCTGAGACTTCCCCTTTCTCTTTTTAGGAGCAGGGTTTGGAGACACTCGATCCCTCCCGGTTGTTTACAAAGAACCATATGGGCCGTCAATTCAATAGGAGTGACAAGGGATGGGTCTTTTTGAAAATTTGATTGGCTCAGAAGCCCTGTAAAGCACCAAAATTTTCTTCCTTAGGGTAGTTTGAACCCAAGAACACTTGTAAAGCACAAGAGATAAACCTAGGATACGAAACGATTTCGGCCCTAGTTTTGCTCAGAGCTTGGTTACGAGATCACTGTAAATGATCTCCCTATGTCGCAAAGTGACCCCATTCATTAAGCAAGATGCCATCATCAACCTAATAGAGTTAACTTGTTCAGTGGATGAGTGGTTCCACGCCGAGGACCAATCACAAAAGTGAATAGGATCCTCCAAGCCACGAGAAATGAGCTTTTGGTGACCGGGGTCTTGTCCAAAAACGTTGGATCTAAAACGATTTGTTTTAACCCATCCTTCACTGTGGAGGGTTCTGGATGGGCGACATAAACTCCTTTGTTATAATCCAACCCTGTTGAAGTGCAAAACGTTTTGTAATCCAGGATGAATTGTTGTTGCCCCCATGAAGACCGAATCGATAAGATATTCCCGAGAGGTCCGAGGTTGTTCTCATCGCTGGAGGTGTCGGGTCATAGGCCTTGTCGTTGCCCAAAATTCCCCGAGGAGATTTTGGTAAACAATGGAGGACACTGAATAAAGGTTAGTGGGCAATTAAACAAAAATTTCAAAATGTCTTTGTAGGTGGGACTGTTTGTGGTATTCAAAGTTGCCTATGACATTATTTATTTTAAATTCAACATTTGTAAGATCCCCTACCCACTGAGAAGCAAACTGGAGAGATTGAGTTCTAGCCATTTCCATATGAAATATTTTAGGGTTTTGAAAATATTTTGACTAGAATAATCAAAGTTGTTTTTGATCTCTCAAGTTTTTGATGAAAAACTTTTGTAAATATTTACAAGAATGGTTTTCCAAAAGAGGTTTTAAGAGTTTTTGAGCACACACAAATGTTTTTGAGTTTTAGAAATGATTTTGACAGAGTTTTGTTGCAGAAAAAATTTGTGTGTGTTTGTTTGTGTTGGAAGAGGGTATTTATAGAGTGGTAAGAGGGGTGATTTATGCATAATTGGGAATATTAAGAGTCGGTTTTTGAAAAACGTTTGAATTTCCACATTTAATGCTACCACTCCATTACCCGCAAGAAAATCCCGTTTTCAAGGAACAATTGCAGGCATAGTAAAAGTGCACTTTTGCAGAGAGAAAATATCAATTTGATATTCTTGTGAGAGGAGGCATTAAATGCCAAGTGGGATGACAGTAAGACAAAGAGACATATATTCCTATATTAAATTGGCATAGTTACCAACCTAGGACATTTAAGTAATTGATACTTGGATCATTTAGTTACTCATTCAATGCTCTTTGTCAAATGTCAGGACCCTGAATGAGTCTTGCTCATTCTGAGAGGTTTATTTTGGTGTTCGGGAGGATGGACCAATTCGAGAACTTACGAGATTGGTTTTCGGATACTTGACTTTCAATGTCAAGCATTCCCAATTCAGCTTTCACTCTCAAGGTAGGTTCATCCCGGGTTTGGTGAAGATATCGCCTTGATATTCAGTAGGGATGAAATGAAGTTCTATGTCTCCTTTCATTATGTGATCCCGGATGAAGTGATATCTGATATCAATGTGTTTGGTTCTTTGGTGGAGGACAGGTTTGTTGGAGATTGCAATAGCACGGTGTTATCACGTAAGATGGGCACCATTTGGTAATGGATGTTATAGTCACTGAGTTGACTTTTCATCCATAATACATTGGCACAACATCCTGCTGTAGCCTACATATTCGCCTTCACCAGGACATAGCCACCGATTGTTGCTTTTAGCACTCTAACAAACCAGTTTTCCTCCAAGAAATTGACAGATCCTGAGGTACTTTTTCGTCCATGTTGCACCAGCCAGAATCGTAATCGAGTAACCCTTGAGATCAAACCCTGAGAACTTTGGATAATAGAGTCCAAGATTTGGGGTTCCCTTCGTGTACCGAGTATTCTTTGGCTGCAGTGAGACGAGATTCTTTAGGATTGGACTGATATCTTGCTATTAGACAGACTGAGAATTGATGTCTTGTCTAGAAGCATTTAGATACATCGCTGATCCAACAATCCTCTCGAAATGAGTTTGATTGACTGATTTGCCAGCTGAGATCGTGTCCAAGGTTGTTAGGTGGGACCATTGGAGTCTTCAATCGAGGCACGTCCAAATATCTCATATTTCTTCAAGAGATTTCTCGGTGTATTTCTCTTGATGATGGATATTCCTTTATCGCTTGCTTCGATTTGTAGTCCAAGTAAGTATGTGAGTTCACCCATCATGCTCATTTCAAACTTCTTTGTCATCAGCTTTTCAAACTGTTTGCAAAGTTTGTAGTTTGTTGAGCCAAAGATGATGTCATCAACATACAATTGGACCAGATCACATCCTGTTGAGTTCTATAGACAAACAAAGTGTTGTCTATCTTTCCTCCGACAAACTTGTTTTGTATCGTGAAGGCCGAGAGAGTTTCATACCATGCCCTTGGAGCTTGTTTAAGTCCATAAAGGGCTTTGTCAAGCTTGCGCACATAGTCGTGGAATTCACTACTCTCAAAGGGTTGCTGAACATACACATCTTCCTTGAGATCACCATTTAAGAATGCACTTTTAACATCCATTTGGTAGACCTTGAAGTTCATGTATGTTGCATAAGCAAGGAAGATCCTGATGGCTTCCATTCTTGCAACATGAGCAAATGTCTCATCATAGTCAATACATTCTTGTTGACTGTAACCTTTGGCTACAAGTCCGCTTTTTTTAATAACAAAGTGCCGCTTCATCAGCTTTGTTTCTGAAAACCCACTTCATTCCTATGACTACTACATCCTGAGGACATTTGATCAAGGTCATGACTTTGTTTTTGTCAAACTGTTGCAGTTCTTCTTGCATGGCCTAAACCCAGCTTGGGTGTTTAAGGGCCTCAAGAACACTTTTGGGTTCTATATCTCGATAGGTAATCAGATATAGACATTCATTAGTCGAAGCAGCATAGATTAGCGTACCATGTTTCTAGTGAGCATGCCCTCGGTGGGTTTACCAATGATGTTTACAAGCTTAATGTCCCGAGATCTTGTCCACTTACTTTGTGGTCCGATCCGAGCTTGAAGATGTCACGGAGTTCGATGTGACTTCAGTGCAAGAGCCACATAATCATGTAGAACATCGTAGAGAGGTCTTGTTCGGGTGAGGTTCATGAGTTACGTGTTCCCGATCATTTGAATCGGTGTTTCCTATCCCGCAGGGACCGACCGATTATCAATGAACTTACTGATGGTTGGTTGGTGTAGGTTGTGAGGTAAGACATAATATGAGATGTCAAAGATCGCTTGATATGAGGAATTAAATTCAGAGTTGTACTCATCAGGAGGATATCTTGATGTGTTATCAATTCCTATTTCCTCCACTGAGGTGTTGGTGAACCGATGCTTTCAAAGACTTTCATCAAAGGTGATATGAAAGGTTTCCTCAACTTGTTGTCTCCTTGTGTTAAAACCCTGAAGGCTTTGGAGATCAGTGAGTAGCCTAAGAAGTATCCATCATCATATTTTGCATCAAACTTGCCTAGATGATCCTTGTGGTTATGAATGAACACAGAACATCCAAACACATGAAAATAGCTGATGTCAGGAAGTCTACCTTTGAAGATCTCATATGGGGTTTTATTATGTCTTTTGACAATGATTGACCTGTTTTGAGTGTAACAGCTTTTGACTGCTTACCCGAATGCTTTGAGAGGGTTGAGCCATTTAACACAGTTCTAGAAGCCTCAATGAGTTCTCGTTTTTCCTTTCAAAGAACCCCATTTTGTTCAGGGGTGTATGGAGATGAGAAATTTTGAGAAATTCCTTTTTCATCACGAAACTCTCAAGCTCTTGATTTCAACTCAGCACCATTGTCGGCTTCTGATTTGTTTAATCAGAATGTCATTCTCGATTTTCAATCTTCCCGATGAATGACAAGATTGTATCAGCCGCCGACTCTTTTGGAAAGAAAGTTTACCCAAGTGTATCTTGAGAATTCATCAACAATGACAAGTGTATACTTCTATGCCGATTGATCCGGGACTCCAGTGTCCAAGAGATCCATGTGCAGGAGGTGAAGGCAGCTTTTGATGGAGAAGTTTTGTTTGGTTTTGAATGATGCTCTGTGGTGTTTACCCTTTTCACGTGCGAGCATGGTTTGTCTTTTTCAAAACCGATGGTAAGCCAAGGACCTTGTTTTGTTTTGCCAAGTTGTTGAGGTTTTGAAGTTTAAGTGTGAGAGTCTCTTATGCCACAGCCAATTGATAGTTTCAGTGGCTTTAGCAAAGAGACACGTTCCATCTTGGGAGAGTGTTGACATGTCTAGCACATAAACATCATCTCCCCTAGGAGCTATCAACACAACTTCCTTGTTGGCATTGAAAATGGTACCTTGTTTATCATTGAATTGTACAATGTATTTAGCATCACATAGTTGACTCGACATCGATGAGATTGTATTTGAGACCATTGACATAGGCTATTCTAGAGAAAACTATTCCATTGCGCCATGAACCATAACCTTCGTGGGACATAATGAGTTATCACCAAATACTACCTTGGGCCTGGTTCATTTACATACTTGGCAGATATTCCTTCACACCGCCATGCTTCTTGAGCATGCACTGCCTAGATGCCAAATAGGCTCCGGCATGTCTCGCACAAGTAGTAAACTGAATTAGTTTTTCTTAGTGACCCACTTACTAGTGGGCTTGGGTCTCAAGGTCTCTTTGAAATTTGCAATCGACTCATGGTTAGTGGTTGTGTGCAAAGTGTTACCACAGTTTTGCATTTAGAGGCCGAGGATGACTCGGTGACTCGGGTTGTTTGGAATTTATCCTTGCATGAATGACACTGTAATGTTGGGATGTCTCATGAACTGGATTACCGCAAATATCACAAAGATGTGTTCATGAGACAATCATCCCGATGATGATAATTAAACCCACATGAGGGCAAAGAGGAAAGGGTTTTGCTCTATTCTTGGGAGCAAATTTTGGAGGATGAAGCATACTAATGACCAACTTTGGTATAGTTTTTTGACGACATATTACCGTAGATGGTTCTCGTAGTCTTGTGATCATCCTTTTGTGCATCATGCAAAAGGATTCTATAGCAGCTTGTCGTGGTATGGCCGGGTGTAATGACACGTACCTCACACTTTTGTTTGTTTTGGAGGTTGACTTTGACTTTGAGGAACTGGTGGAATGACTTTGTCTCCTTGATTGGTTCGTGACCTTTTCAATGGATTCCATTTTTTCAGAAGCTTCCTCACAAGTTCACCGCTTGTTGAATTTGGCCTTCAACTGGGGACAAAGGATGTTGAAGTCTCAAGGAGGAGTAGACTCTTGTTGAGTTTGTTTTGTTGGTCTTTTCGTGATGGTTCTACCAAGTCCAGACCTTTCTTTTGGTAAATGAGGATTGAATTGCAGTGGAGTAAGCTCGAGCTTGAGCAAAGACCCTAAGAGGTTTCAGGTGGAAGCGGTGCTTGAGATTCTCGCTCACTCACGATGTGTTTAGTACTACCGGCACATCGGGAGTCCAAGTATGCTCTTTAGAGCTTGACTTTCGTGTTCTAGAATCCTTCCAATCGAAATTTGGAAGCTTACTCTCGGATTAACCCGCTCAATCCAATCACTAGAATCGACTAGTCAACATATTTGTAATCATGCCACCGACACAAATGGCTTGGGATATGGTCTTTGTTGAGAGAGTCGTGGAGATGATCTTCACCTATGACTCTCTCTTGCTACCGGGGCTCCCACAAAGATCAAAGACCCTAGGATTCTTAGCAGTCCAACTATTAAGAATATCATTTGCCTTTTTAAGTTCATCTTGAAGATTCTGATTTCTTTTAATGAGTTCAGTGTTTTGAATTTGCAAAGTGACGGCTTCAAGCTTGGCTTGTTTTAAAATAAGCAATTCATCCCTACACTTATTTAATTCAAAACTTAACTTGTTGTACTTAGAAAAAGATTCAGATTTGCTCTTCTACAAACTTAAGGTCTACATTTAGATAATTCATACAGATCGCCAATCGAGTCATCATCCATAGAAAGTAAAATGTTTACCTTCTTCATTGTGATGTTGACCCATTCCCCGTTCCTAGCATGATTCTTTCCAACAGCTAGCTTGTCCTCTTCTCAGAGAGCCATCAGTAACCGACATGTACCATTTAATCATCGATGAGACTCGCTCTTCATCCGCCAAAGGTTTCAAAGAACGAGGCCTTTGTTCTTGCCCTACAGCTTTTAACATTTGTTGTTGTCTCTCGAGGGATCGGCCTCAAGCAATGCAATCTTAGCTTTAGCTTTCTTATACTTGGCTTCATAATCAATGGTTTTGTTATAATCAGATTTATTTTGAAAATTTTATGAGACCGATACATTTTTTGTTTAAATTTGCTAAAGCCCGAGGACTGATTTGAACCTGATGGTTTATAAGAGGGTTTTGAAATTGTTTTAGAAAAACAGTCTTTCGCAAAATGACCCTTTTTGTGACACTTAAAGCATTTAGTTTCCTCATTCAGTGCCCTTTCCTGAAATTCAGTGTTCAGGTCGTTTAGGTACTCCTCACTTGATCTCTCATCAAGCTCATCATCTGAATTTTCTTTAAAATCTTGAACCACATTGTTAGAGAAGAAAGCAGCTTGATATGGGTGCCAAGTGGTGGTCGGGACTTCTTGACTTCCGAGACTTCTTTAAGTCGGGTATCGCCTCGTTGATGAGGTTTTCCTCATAGACAAATTTCCCATAAATCTCAGGAAGCTCAAGATTTTAGATATGATTAGCATTCCCGAGTCCCCGAGAGAAATTCAACCACTTCTCAGGAGACTGTTGACAAAACCAACATTGATTTCATGTTTGGACAACTTAACACCATCATTTGACAGTTCATTTAAAAGAGTTTTGTACCGAGTGTAAGTTTGAGAGAGAGTTTCTGAGTCCTTAGCCCTGAAGGTGTTATACTTAAGTTTCGTGTCCATTATCCTGTTTTCCTTGGTATTAGATGGTCCTTCATGACTATGAACTAGGTCATCCAGTGTTTGCTTAGCTACTACAGCCTTATAATGACTCCATAATATCGTCATGAAGACAAGATATTATGATACTTTTGAGTCTTTGGTCCTGGTTGACCACTCTCCTTTCATCCTCGGTCCACTGAGCGAAGCCAGTTTGGGACAAATGGACCTTAATTTATACACTTGATATAATAAGGTTCCATCCCAATCAAATAGCAAAGCATTCGCTTTTTCCATTTGTTGAATTTGCCAACTTCAAGTCTAGGGCAACAAATTGAATAAGCTCCACCCTTTTTATCGACTAGTTAGGGTACATCAATTTCAGCCATTTAGGATCCTAATTTAAAAAAATTTAGAGTGGCCTAAACACGAGTTTTATAATTAGCCCTGCTCGATACCACTTGTTGTTCCCCGCTCACTATCGCTTAAAAACATTTTAAATGCATAAAACAAGTTAATAGTGAACTATGACTGAAATTAACATAAGTAAAACACACGAAGTAATTTTCAACATCATATTCTTATTAGAAATAAATCAACAAAGAATACGCTACCTAAGTACTTTGAATAGTACTTGGGATTGAAATTACAAAGTTGGGTGACTCCTCTCTAAGCTCAGGCTAAGTCTGAGCACAACTCTTAGAGCTCACCGAGCTATCTCAGAACTAAGTTTATTTGGAGGAGTGAAAAGATGGCTTATGCGGTATGTGTGTTTTACAATTCACAAGCTTCATCTTTTCACTCCATCTCTTATGCTATTTATACATGTATGAGATTTAACTCTTTCCTAAGTGACAAAATCGACATCGCATGTAAGACAAAATACTGATGTATTTTGTCTCAAGCATAAAGACTATTCTAAGTAAAAGACAAGATCGTTTCCATAACTCGCTGATGACACGAGCTTGTAAGTTAGCCATTCAAGGAAAGTTGACTTATGTTGATAAGGACTTCTTCTTATCTGATTTAAACTTCTCCCGCCTTGTCCCGCTTTTCTTCACTATTTATCCTTCTACTTCAGCTTTGTCTTCAAGTAAGAGTTGGAGAGTAGTATTGGGATTCAGTGAGTTATTGTCATCACTCACTCAATCCATCATCTTCTTCTTGACTCAGTCTTCACCCTTTAAGTTCTCGCCTTTTCGAGTGGAGAGACTTCTTCACGCCTGCATCGAGTATCCCGAAGATTACTCACTGAGAGGCTATGCACTCAGTGACCTGATTAGTGTTTAACGGACTAAACACTTGGGCTATTTTCTATTCAAATCCTAGATTAAGGGGTTTGGGTATTTACTGAACCCAACATATGGCAATATTAATAACAACAGACGTCGCAATAGTGACAGGAACATGCTGTTTAGATCTGTTCGACCTTGAACTTCTTGTTTCTAGAACGGGTCTGTTGTTCGTGACGCAACTCAACACCTTAACCACCTCTCGAATTCCTATTGTCATTTTGTGGATTATGTGAAAAGGTTTGCACCAAACCAATTACTATTGCGCCAGAATAGCAATAGGAATTCAAGAGGAAGATCAAGGTAAGTGGCATTGTCAAATACCAAAACATTAGTAGTCTATGAGAAAGAAGTCCCGTTACGGATGAGGGTAAAGCGGGAAAAAAATATAAACCTTATTGACTAATTCTACAAGAAAGAGCATTGCGAGCCAACGTTATATTGTTTTCACACTTTTTCATTTTCCGTGTTCGCTTGTATGCCGGTGTCCTGGCATGTTATCCTGTAAGTATATAAAGCATATTATCATTATGGATAGAAAAGAAGCAGCTTATTGAAATCTAAATATGGATGAAGGATATATATGACCTTGAGTTTTTTAGGGTTGATATGTGTGGCCGGATGATAATTTCAGAAATATTGAACTGTTCAACCAAATGGCATTAGTGTCTGTCGTCTTAAAGGTTTATATAGGAGCAGGTGGTCTACCGAGTTCAACCTTTCACTGAATAAGTATGCTTAATAAGAACAATTGATCCTACCTTAAGGATTGGAAAAAATGTCTGAACAATTAGCTAAGGTATCGGGATGATAGTTTCCTTTGGTTTGCTAAACGTGAAGTTTTTTGGTGACGTATATAATACCATGAAAATCGGGCTTTACATATTTATTATGAGAATGTCATTTGAATAGTTGAATATGACTTTTATAAGTTCTAAGGACTTACGAGATTGGCTGGTCAAACCCGATAGTCAAACTATAAGTATTAAATGTTATGTAAATAGTTATAGAAAATATGACGTGTCACAATTAGAATAAAGATGGACTTAAAGGACTAATGTTGTCAAGTAGTAAATGAGTAATAAAGTTATTGTGGCCAAAATAGAAGCAAATGGACTTGAGGGACCAAAGATGTCAATTGATAACAATTGTAGAAAACTAGAAGGGGTTGAATAATTTTTACCAATTTAAATTTAGTTTATAAAACTTTAGATTGATAATACGTGAAACCTTAGGATGTTGAGATATGTTAAGATATAGATAATGCAAATTAGTATGTGATGCTGAATTTTAGACTAGATTTTAATATTTATGAATACTCGTCTACCTATGGTCTACCTAATGCACTAACGGGCAGAGAACTCGGTCGTGTGTAGTGTAGTAATCGGTAAAGCCGAGGTCGTCCCAAGAACTATGTGTGCAGATTTATTCTAGCTCTAATGTCACTGATTTTAAAGGGGGTTTTGATTGATTATTAAACTAATGAGATGAAATGAAATGCGTAATTAAAATGAAAGACAATTAGTAGAGAGAGATGTGCTAGCCTAGTTACTAGGTTTGTTATGCATTAATCTGGTTTTCCTATTGAAGCCTTCTAATGCCTTAAATGGGGGTAAAAGTCACTAGACATCCTTGGGTCAATTCGTCCAGTCTATAAGGTCTAGGGTTCCTATCCCCACTGTAGTTACTCGATGGGAGTCTTGGGTAACCCTAACCTTAGTCATGAAGTACCACTACAATCTAGACCTATTCCAAACCCTTCATGGTCCGCTCAAAGGTTCCCTACCTTTGTAAGTATCTCCACATGGTAGGTGGTCCTATGGCCAATTTGCACACAAGGAGATGGCAGTCCTATGGTCAATTCTTACCATTCCTCACAACCTACTCGACTAGGGTCCTATGGTCAATTCAGCTAGCCTTATATATACTACCATGCTTTAATACTACAAAAATGAGGATGTCCACGAATAGGCTAAGAAAACATACACAAAAAGCGATAGTAAAGCAAGAAAACATGAATCAAAGAAATAAAAATTTCATAACTAGGCTAACACACAAAGTGTTTAGCCGCTCATATTAAATAATGCAGTAAATTCAATGTAAATGATCATAATTGAAGACATTGAATGAATTACAAAGATTCTATATGAAATAAGTAAACATTTATTGATAATGATGTGAATTCTCCTTTGGAAGATGGTCTAATGCTGCTAGAAATTGTAGTTTTGGAAGCCCTAAACGTCTCTTGGTATTTTGGTGTTGAGAAGTTATGTTAAAATGCAGATTTAGGGCTTGTATTTATAGCCTCATCTAAGTTACGGCATAACCATAAGTAAGAAGTTATGTCGTAACTAGCGTATCCCAGACGATCTTATCTTCAATAAATACCTTACCGCATAACCTAGCGAATGGGTTTTGATTGTAAAGTTCTCGTAGTGAAAATCACCACTTCTACGCCGTAACTTTGGAAGTGAGTTACAGCGTAACTTTCATGACCAGTGACTTTGGTCTTCATGTATTAATCATTGTTACAGCGTAGGTTGAGAGTGGTATCTACATCGCAACTTCCTCCTAGACACCATACACTTTTACATCTTAGCTAGTTTTCTTCCAAATATGCGTCTCTTTGTTCCTATGCTCATTTATGCCCTTAAAATGAAATATTAAGAAATAAGAGTATATATCCACTTAAAACAATACAAATGACGAGCATATTAGGGGGAAATTAACACTAAAATATCAGGACTATTTGATGTTATCAAATATCCCCCCACTTGAACTCTACTTGCCCTCAAGTAGACCTTATTAGAATCATTCTTAAAAAGATATCTCCGCAATTACCTGGAAGGTATGAGATTAAAACTTCCTATGCTAGAATTTATCAAAGTCGAACACATCACGAAATGGGAAACAAAACATCACGAAATGAAGGAAGTTGCTTGAGTATTAGTGTGAAATAACTGTGTGCCAGGTCTGCATTGATATGATTTTTATGGAGGTGATTAGTTCATTTTATAAGTTCATGATCCTTATGGTTCGTGACTATTGTTCGTGGTTCTTGTGAATATGATGAATAAGATCTACAACTGTTCATGTTTGTTGGTTTCCATCGGGTATGTAATTTACAATTTTATACATGATCAATTAAATTCTTATGTTTATGGAACTTGGAGGAAAACCTTTTCGTGTAAATAAATGATTTAATTGAGTCTTCTGGTGTGCACTTTGATATGGTTAATATCATGTTAAATCGTTAAATAAAATATAAGTTTCTATCTATTACACTGCGTTTTCCATCAAGTATATCATGCACATGGTTCTTATAAAAGTATATTCGTATCGTATTTTGATAATCTTGCAATAGATTTTGTAAATATCAAAATATGATTCGCATAATAAATGAATTAATGGAATATATGTATATATAAGGGTTTGATTTATTATACCTGCAACATCTACCATTTAGCCCATAAAAGTTCAAATTCCATTTTTGAAACATATCACTTCAATCAATGAATAACATCGTTGGTTATTGGGAGCCACCGGATCCCGGCTGGCTCAAACTCAACACCGATGGGAGTTCAATAACAAAAATGGAAAAATCAAGTTATGGAGGTCTTATAAGGAATGCTCATGGTGGGTGGGTTTGTGGATATGCGGGAAAGATTAGATATAATACAGGTTTGGCCTCAGAAATTTGGGGAATATTTGAAGGTTTAAATCTCATTAGAAAAATGAAGCTAAGGAATGTCGTTATAGAAACCGACTCTAGTGAAGCTTTTTCACTTATCACTGTGAGTGGTGTGGACAATTCTCATCCACAAAGTTCTTTGATAAGGAAGTGCACAAAGCATCTCTTAGAACTCAAATGTTATATGGTGCACACAAGGCGTAATGGAAATCGTTGCGCTGATGTTATGGCAAAGCTTGGAGGAACACAACATGAAGATTTTCTTGTCTACAAAGAACCATCGCCGACATTGACTTGGTTTTTAATGGATGATGTATACAGCAAGATAGTGTTTTAAAAAATGAATAAAAAACTACATGTTAATTAAGGAGAATTTTAAAGAATAATATAGTTTGACAATGCATCTGATTTATTATTTGTGTACATAAAACATAGATTAGAAAAATAGATTTGTTACTCAAAATATACCAAAAGAGCAAAATATTATATTGAATTTCTCAAATACTTTTATTAGCCATCTAACCAAGTTTAAAGGAAATGCAATTATAAACTTCAAAATGGTTTGTTTCAGATGATTTTTGTGTTCTTAGATAAATATATGTTACAAAAGTAAAGACCCTTCTCTTGTGAAATCCCTGATAACAACTTGAAACATGCTGACATAAAATTCAGTGGTATTTTGTCAAATGAACTTGTGACAGACCCCTAATGACGGAATTTTATGACCATTTCCTAATGATTTCCAGTGTCATTTCACTTTAATCACCTGGGCTTTATTTGGTTCGTTGTAATTAGACACAAACTAATGTAATTGTAATATGAATTACAACCTAATTCCTTTCGGTTTGCAAGAACTTGAGAATAACAATATAGATTAAATTATGTGGGGTGTTTGGTCTATTTTTCTAAGGGAATTAAATTTCTCCCATTACATCCAATGCAAGAATTTAGATTACATAGCTAAAAAATGAATTTTTTTGAATTACGTTATAAGTTAAATTTTATTATTAAAATCATTAGTATCATCGTTTGTTGTTATTACTATTATAAATAATTTTATCAACTTTATTACTATTATTATTATTATTATTATTATTATTATTATTATTATTATTATTAAATACGAATATAATTAAATTATCTTATAGTTGTAGTTATTACACTATTATCCACTTGTTATTTTTACCATTAGTACTTTAGTTATAATTTTCTTAATACTATAGCAATTTTCTAATTTTCTTTAATTATATTATATTTACAGCCAACTAAACACGTGACAAATTACATTGCTTTAATAGTATCATTCCTCACAGCGAACATCTAGTTAACGGGTCAATGAGGGATTTTGGAGTAATAGGACGTGGGTTCAATCCCAAATCATGCCTAAAGGTCACTGCTACAGGTGTTCATTGCATGTGGGTCCTTGAGGACGGATCAGTACTCTTGAACTATAATCCTCATATTTTATAAGACATATACTTTAAACATCATGATATAAATATCATCTTAAAAAATATGATATTATCTAATAATATACTTATCTTTTCCTCCAAGTAATGGATAAAATCCGAAGGCCATAACAAGCCCCATAGGAGCGGACGAACCAGTTGGGATCTCCAGCTGGTTCTTGGTTTATGCTCATTACTTCCTAAATAGTACAACTGATTTAGCCTTGTTAGGAATTAGAAATTCCATAGTGAAGAGTCGGTCACCCCAAATATAATCTAGCATAAGTTAGCTCGTAGACATTACGTTATTTACCAGTTATTTAGTTAGTTATTTAGTTTAGTGCAACACCGTGGAGGACGGACGGGTCTTTACCCACTGTATGCCTGATCCACAGTCCGAAGGAGGACGTTTAGTTTTTAACTATAAATACCCTCTACCTCCCAAGGTAGAGGGTTGGACCTTTCATTCTAATCTAACCTTTTCTTTTGTTTACTCTCTAGAAAAGCTCCCATCTCTTCTTCTCTCTAAACTCTATACTATTCAATCCATACTTGTGTTTGATATGTGTTTATGAAATCCAATATCTTACAATTGGTATCAAGAGCCATGGTTTGATCACTCATCTTTCATGTTCTTGGATTTCTAGTGGTTTTCATAAGGTTTTTGGGTTTGAATGAGTTTAGAGTAGTTTGCATCATTTGGACAATTTCTTGTGTTAAACTTTGAATTTTGATTGTACTTTTGTGTTTAGGATCATCATATGTGTTTAGGTTTTGAATTGGAAGGCTTGAATTATCATGGTTAGGTTGTTTTTGATTGATAAAGTGGTTATATTTGAAAACTGTACGAAGTAAGTTGAGCCACGGAGTTGAGTTTCTAGGAAGCCAGTTGCTTTTTTATTAGAAGTGAGTTGGTTTAAAGCGACTTGGCTATTAAGCGAGTTGTATTGGCAGCGAGTTGATTTATGCGACTTGGTTGTTAAGCGAGTTGTCTCTGTATGCGACTTGGCTATTTAATGAGTTGACAGCTTATGCGACTTGGCAGTTAAGCGAGTTGTCGTTTAAGCGAGTTGCTTTGGAAGCGAGTTGACAGCTTATGCGAGTTGGCAGTTAAGCGAGTTGTACCTTAAGCAAGTTGTTGTTTAAGCGAGTTACTTTGGAAGCGAGTTGATGACTTTTATGCGAAGTAAGCAGCTGTTTGAGTTGTACCTTAAGCGAGTTGTCTGCTAAGCGAGTTCGATCCGCGGAACAAGGGGTATACATAAAGAATTAGGGAATATCACAAAATCAACCATAAAACCAATTGATCTTCACTTCCTTATCATCTTCTAGTTCCTTTACTATATTCTACTTCTCACCTTCTTACGGTTTGGTCTTGATTTTAGTAAAATCCCGAAAGATTCTATTTCTGCTTTAAATCACGTGACTTGTAAAATCCCGTGTACACACCAACATCATGTCTTACACTCGATTCAAGAATTTTAGAAGTACTCAAACTGTATGATGTTGTTGACAACCATGAGAATATTAGTTATACTGAACGGTTAAAGACGATGGAATCAATCAATGAGGATGTGAGATCTCCGTGTTTAGAATCTAAAGAGACGAAATGCACCATCAAGGTTACGAATGCTCTTGCAAAGGGTAAGGAAAGTTTCATTAAACCTTATCGACAACTTCATTCACACCTCATGTTACTTAGAATTGATGACAAATACACAATGGGAATTGTACGATCATGTATTACACTCTTTCATCAAGAATTATCATCGACATCGGCACATTGTTCTTGAACTTGGAACAATTAGAACGACAACTTAATAGGAAAAAGGTTCAAGAATCCATTCTAAAGTCTGACTTCATGTGATCAACAAACAACTTCACCATTCATCAAAAGGGAATACACTCGCATTATGATTATCTCGGTGATGAAATGTGCTTTAAGAATCACACAGGGATGGAAGCTAATGTGTTCAGAGAGACATTAATCCAAATCATGGATAATGTGGAGAAGTATATTGAGGAAGTTACACAGAATGATGAACATGTGGATGACTGTTGGTGCAGTGCTTAAGAGATAGTTGTGATGAATCGAGTAATGCATCGGTTGAAAGATCGTGTTGCTAAATGCGAATGTCGAGACAACAAAGAATAATATAACCGACCGCTCAAGAATCCGCCATATACAAAAGTGGATGCGCAATCGAAATGTGATTGAACGCGGGTACAATCAAGAGATTGTAGTGTTGAGACCAAAGAAAGCATCGGATGATGGATCGCTTGACACGAAATATAGAGGCTCAGGATGATGGAAGCTTGACACAACCCGTAGTTCGTGACTCTTGTTACACATGATGTGGATGTAGATATCGGACCATAAATGAACAAGTGTCATGTGATGAGGTACCCTTAACTGCTCAACATAGTGCATCCGCTAATATACCTATACAACCGATCTTAATGTGAACATGAGTCCGATAAATGTTCCTTGGTTGAGGCTGAGTATAATAATTTCAAAACAAATGATATGGTTGATAAAAAGGCTTTTGATGAACTTTCAAACAAATTCTCAAAACTTGAAAACATTGCATTTCACTTGAAATTGTAATACAAATGAAGGAGGAATGTTTTCAAACTAAGAAACCATGTAAAAATCCGGAATTTCCTGAATTTCGTGAATTTTTTGAAATAAATGATTTAAAAGCTCAGTTTCAAGCCAAAAACTCTACCATCAACAATTTGAAGAAACATATTTCTGATATGCATGTGAAAAGTAATTTGGTTACAAGTAATTATGATGTTAATGCTATTGATGATATTCAAATGAGAAATGATGAATTAGCTGTTTGTGTGGCCAAATTACTAAAGAAAAATGAGTCTTTGAGAAAGCATCACATAGAACTAAGTGAATCTGTCAAAGAAGCTTGAACTAAGTCAATGGAACAAACAAACTCTTTGATAGCAAAAATTGATGAACTCAAAGCTCAACTACAGGAAAAGAGTTTCACTATTGTTGCCTTAAAAAATGAGCTTAGGAAAACTGTAGGGAAAAGTGTGAACACTAAGTTTACAAAACCATCAACCTTGGGGAAGCCAGTTTCTAATCCCACTAGAGACCAGTCCGTTGTTAGGCAGCCTACTGCATTCATATCTGAAAGAACAAAATCTTTAAAGACAAGGCTTGCCTCCCAAGTTGATGCGATAAAAGTTTTGTCAAACCCAGCCACTTCACCTGAAGTTACCTAAGAATAAGGCTTCTAGTTCGGCTTAACCCTCAACAAGTAGCCACTTTACCTCCAGAACCTCTAGGAATAGTTCGAAAACAGTGTTAAAATCAAGCATTAAAACCCAGAATTAATATGATATGAATGACTTGTGGAAGAATTATTATCTAGAACAAGCTAGGAAAAAGGCACAGCTTCGAAAAGACGGAATTTTAGGTGCAATACCTAGGGTGATGCATTCCACGATATTTCAAGGCACTGCTAGTAGTTGTAAACCATTACCTAGGAACACTCAAAAGACTAGGAGTTGGCTTGCATCTAAGAGTAGTTATATGAAGAAGAATTCTAAGCATGTAGAAAAAGAAACAAGAAATTATGAGTCTTTTTTGAATAAGAAACATTTTCCTAATTCACATGCTAAGGTACAATCCACTAAGACTACTAACATGGCTAAGGTTCAACATGTTATGATGCAAAAAAAACCTAAAACTTCGCCTAGATGGATCCCAAATGCTAAATCTTTGGAGTCTAGGAATAACGATAAGTCTTCCACTTTGCATAAGAATATCAACAATCCTAGACCTTGCCATAAGTGGATTCCGTCTGGTAAAATGTTTAAGGATGTTGGACTTAGGTAGATGCCTACCGGAGAGCCGTTTACCGATGACAAAATCAAGGTTGACTGTGAAACCCCAAAGGGTTTGGATACTAATGTCACTAACCAAAATATATGCAATCAAGTTTGTAATATTAGTAATGTAATCCTTACTACTGCGTATAATTCGATCCTTCACTACATGGACTGGCTTAAAGTATGGATTACAAATGGATTGATATCTCAAAACTCACGGGTTCAAGTAACTCAATCTTGATATTCATTAAGCTATGATGTCTGTTCACATCAGTTCGCCTCGACTTCATCATTAAGGCGTCTCGCAGAACAACACCGTGCCCCGTTCCTCAAAGAAAAGAAAGGTATACGCTTCAAGGTGCTTTATCTTCGAAGAAGAGAAATTCATGTTTATGACCATTATCATCGACATTCGTCATCAACAAGCTTCATGTTTCTCCCATGCTCATTCACCATCAGTGGATCTACATTCATTAGTGTATATTCTTATTCACTTGCTCAATCAAAAATGGCAACTTAGGATGCAATTTTTGAGGGGGAGAAGAGTGAATATACTACATGTTGATGGATGTTTGAATAATGGTCATACGACTCTCCTCCAACACCTAATGTTTCACTTACTAAGGATTAATGGGATTTATTGTTTGGGATTCATTGTTTTAAGATATGTTTGATGAGTATTTCCAACCGCTAGCGAATGTTGATCATCCAAGAAGTACAACTCAGACTACTCAAGAAGCCCAATCTCCAGTTATTCCTCAAGGCGTTGATAATAACTATCATAATATTGCAGTTGCACTCATGAATAATGATCCGCTCTTTGGTATTCCTTTGTCAAATCTTCACGGATTATTGTCCCTTCCAATGTGCACTCTCTAAATCAACCAAATGAACATTGAATATAATGACTACCTCATCCGCCGGTTATTGGTGAATCTTCCGTGACGGTCTCTACATGTATAATTTTAGGAAGAATAAATTGATGTTGAGGAATCATTTGTTTCGGTTCATTCAGTAGGGTCAATGTACATTCGATTGTATGTTTATTCACATGTTGGGCATTTGACACAAGTTGATTACTTCGGAGTTAATCATTTATCACTTATTTGAGATTGAAGTTGACTTTCACAAAGGCGTTCTTATTTGATAAATTGCTCGCTTTAGAATTTGAGCTTGAAGACTTGGTTTATCTAGTTACCAGCAATGGGTAGATGGTTGAAGACCTGGTTAACTATCACTATTAGGAGTTATTGTTTTACCAAGGTCACATGCATGACGTGTGGATAATCGCAAAAGGTGTTAATGTCTCATACTTTGTTTGAGTAGTGAGTACTTAGAGATTTGCTTGAAGTATAAATTCTCTACACCGTTCTTCCAACTGTAGTGCAAGCATAAGTCACAAGCCTGCGGGAAAATTCTACTTCAGTTTAAAGTTTGTGTTAGGTCACTAGTTTTACAACACAAGCTTACAAGAAAGATAGAGAAGCGATTGAACAAGTAAACCAAACACACACACACGTATGAGTAGCACGGTTAGGCGTAGAGATGTGAGTGAAAGAAAAACTTGAACAACCAACCCTCAAGTGAGGGTTATTACATAGTATTTATAGGAGGAAGCTAGGCAACACTCCTAGTTACATTCCTTTCTCCTATGGGCTTGGGCCTAAGCTCATGGGCCTTCTACATAAGCTTAAGGCTAATAACAAACATAAAGGCCATAATAAGCTAACTATTACATATGAGTAATTGACACTTGAATAAGGTTTAGGAGTGATTCCAACAATCTCCCTCAAGTGTTATTACATATGAGTAACAAACACTCAAGTGTTGGTGATGAAAACGGTGAAGGCGTTGATGTAATAGTAGCTTTGAGGTCTTCTGACATTCTTCTTTCTTGTGAGAAGAATTGCCTTGATTCGAACCATCTCCCCAGCGTAGCGAGATAGTTTTCTTTGAACAGTTATGCTTTGACGTCATCTTTACCTTTGTTCTTTGATCTTTGTTCTTTGTGATGAAAGTGAAAGTATGTTGTTATCCGCATCGTCTCGCCTCAGTTCCGCTTCGCCACAAGTACAAAGGTTCCACGCCATTCTTCAACATGCTCACAAGCTCTTTTGACGTTGGAATTTAGTACTGATGAAGTTCTTTAAGTCTTTAACTTTGTAGATTCTTTGATTTGACGAAGAATCATTCTCGACGTTGTGTTGCTTTTGGATAGAACTTCCATTAGTGATGATGTTGGCTGAGCATGAGAAGAATCTGCACGATCATTCCGCTCCAGAGCTTCCATAAGAAGTAAACATTAAAACGGTTAGTAATAAGCGGATTCCGGCACTTACAAGTTTAAACTTCGAGTGTTGACAAGCATAGTGTGAAAACACAACTCTAATTTTACAAACGCCGCCTCGAATCGAGTCCCACAAGTGAGATAACACGATGTACCGAAAATCGTACACCTACGATTCGAGATGAGTCACTGAGGTACACCAAGCATCACCTCACGATCCGTAGACCGCTTGAGACCACTAAGCGCGAATCCACGGAGTTGCCGGTTTAATTACCAATGTGGTCGTATCGTTGATGTTGAACCCGCAGAGTTTCCATTCAATCACCGAGGATCACAAATGTGAACCTCTCATAAATGTTCTCGCATTGCTAAGAAGTGAAGGACTCGATAATGCACCACCGAAATTCTTATTGTTGAATATCAAGTGATGAAATGTCAAGTGTACCTAAGAGATCTTTTGATGAATCTCGTGGCTCTAGACTCAATAGTGCGCTTTTGGTTTTCCTGAGCGGAGACTAGGGAGAGGGTCTCCTTCTTCAATACCAGAAATCTCTAAGATAAAGCCGATAGTTTATGTAGGGTTCCCTGTGAGAATGAAACAAGCTTCTGTTGAGAGAAACTTGAGTGGTTAAGAAGGTTTAGCGATGCGTCATCGGGTCCATGACGACTTTTAATCTTAATACCAGCCACACTAAGTGACAACTAGTAGCATATGAATTGAACCCTAAGGTTCCTCTAAGTTGAATAATCTAAAGGGCTATTTCTTTTCACCCTTTTCTTTGCATTTCTTTTTAATTCTTCAACTCCTTCTTTCTCCGATTCTCATTTTCTCCTTTTACAATCATACCTAAGGACTTCTAAATACTAACTATTTGTGGTGTCCTCGGGTAGATCCCTCCGGCTCTGGCAAATTATAGGACGGTTATTCCTAACCTTAGTCACCTTATAACTCCATGACTAACCTATGTTGCCAAAACCATTGTTGTGAAAAATCTCTCAAAGTGTTTGTGAATGAAAACATTTTAGTACCACTGTTGAGATAAGATTTTGCATAAATACTCCTCCTCCACATGTGCTTAAGAGTTTTAACGGTTAAAATGCACAGTGAGGAAAGAGCGCGAACATTTTGAATTGATCAACTCAAGATAGACATTCCCGCGAGACACTAAGGTTACACGTGGCATAGTTAAAGAGTTGCATTGTCAGCTTTAGGTGACAACTAGCTCTAATAACTACCTTGAAGGTGTAGACAATCCTCGAAAGGTTGTCAAACCCGCCGTGAGTTCATGTCTACCAAGAGTTTCTCGAATGGTACATTCTACTCGGTCAAGTCCTTTGTGAGACACGCTTACATCACTAGCTTAACTAGCTTGAAATTATTACCGTCCCCGACAAGTCTTTTCAGTTACTAATGCTTAAGATCTCGCCAATTCATGGGTTAAGTCTATAGCACAATGATTCATTTGCATTGACGCAACATATTTCTTATCACTTATTTTCTCCCCTCAAAAATGGCATATATGATGTTATTTTTGAAAAGTTGAGAATAAATATGACCATTTCGAGTGTCGCGGGAAGAATGACCACTGTGAACAATTTTTGAACAAAGTTTTAATTCAAGTACTTCCCCTCAACAAGTGATTAAAACGGTTGAGGTTTTTGAAAAAAATAAGGGAAAGTACTTGTTCTTTTGAGCAAAACCTTGAAAATGAAAGGTTTGATAGGTTTTACTCAAAAGTAAGAAGCTTTTGCTCCTTTATAAGGATTGTGGCAATCGGCGCACCATAGGGTCCTTTATTTACAAGTACGGGGTTGTAATCGTAATGTGTGCACGCAAGCCATTGACATAATTAGATCATACATCCAAATTTATAATGAAAGAAAGCAGCAAGGGGTACCGTGTAGTCCGTAGATGTCGCCGAGTGTGAGGGGCCGCTGAGGCTGAGCCGATGATGTTTCTCCCCGGTCGACCACCAACATAGCTTTCCAGTCTTCAATCGATCCTTCTATACAACCGTTCATCAATCATGGTGATGATCCTCTTCACGTCCCTTCGATCCCGAGAATTCCATCGCTTAGGAGACCCAATCTTGGTGTATATCCTTCAACCAAGTAGCCAATCCGTCCCTAACCATCTTCAAAGTGTGATCACCAAACTTATGAAGATCTATGCACGCCATCAAGCAATTTCTTTGAAGTTCGCGTAAACGACGCCGAAAGGTTTGCCGATGAGCATTGCTGGTTGATGTCGGGTAGATCAAGCCTGGCGGTGTGGAGGAAGTTGACATGGTCCGATAAGATTCAACCGCCAGTTGGAGATCTTCTACACGCTCTGGATAACTATGCGCCTCATGAAGATGAGCACCGACTTGATGAATTCACGCTAGATCGCGGTGAGAATTGTCTCATACGACCCTGTACTTTGGTACATGTCTTCGATGTCGTTGATAGACAAATTCTCAAAGTCACTTTGAGAATGCATAATCCCTTTCATCTTGTCGCTTGACGACATATTCTTTAGGAAGGTGTAGTCCCACTTAGATGAAAGATCGGCGGTTCGATGGCAACGATACTTTTAGAACTCGATCATCGCATGTTGAGACTTCAACCTCGGCAGCCAGTAGATTCTTCATGCTCCGGCCAATGATGAACTCCATAAAGGTACATCGGTCGTAGGCTTCCACATTGTTGGAGAACAAGTGATTGGCACGCCTCGATGGCTATGCGTTCGGTATAGTCAGCCGGGAATGGAAGTGTCAAAGATGTAGCGTATTTCCTTGAACCATCGCCACCATGTAGAAGAAAATCCAAGTCTCATTGAAGAAATATCGAATGGAATCCTTGGTTCATCCGATTGGCCAATTGTTGGTAGAGGTTTGACCGGTGTAGTATGGAGGGTTGTCCCGCTTTGGTGAAGTCGATGTTTATTTCGGGTTGAGCCAATCCATGATGTTAGACATAGCTCGAGCAATGTTTTCAAGGTGATATTCGACCCTCATGGCACTTTTCGAGCTATCTTCCACGCTTGAAAGCTTCATTCTTGATTCAGCCAACTCGATTTCGCCATCTTCTTCACATGGAACTTTTCTTGCATAATCTTAGCATGCTCCAATGTATTACCGTCTCACCGATCTTGACCTTCTTCGAGTGGTAGAGTGGAATTGACAAATGTACAAAACCATTCAAATTCCTCTGTGGTGTCTTCATCTAGCCATGATAGGACATCCTTGGGCTTCTTTTTCTTTCTTGCTTCTTAGGCCTAGATAAGGGTTCGGTTTCTTTACTTGTTTGGGAGAAGGGTTGTTGTAGGGCTCGTTCATCGCCACCACCCGTATACTCAAAGTAATCAACGGTTTTTTGAGTCCGTGGTGTCTAAGAATCATGAGGTTTATCGGTAGAAGAACGAGGAGGAGACCTTTGTTGAATAGAGACCGTTGGGGAGGTGGTGGCATGGAAGATGATTCACCGCACTTCTTTGTCGCGTTTAGCTTCATCATTCTTATCCCGATCCTTATCTTCATCGCCTCTATGACGCTTGGACCTTCAGCTTCGACCGCATGCTTCTTTGAGTTGGTAGTCCAAAGAATGCTTGAAACAACTTTCCTTCATCGAAGTAAATGTCCCGCATCGCTTAGACATTTTTGTGACAAGCTTGGCCACCAATTCATTATCCGAGAAACTACAGGATCAGATGGATTGATTGTGACGGTTAAGGGTGTTGATCTTATAGTTTGCTTGGCTATCCGCATAAGATTCTGGATATAGTTGTCCGGTAAACATCTCCTTTGACTTTAGGAACGATTTCCAAGGTACTTGTGAAAGTGTAGCCTTCATCATTCTCGCCCATTTTCCCTTGTAGATCATCCTGCATGAGCTTTTGTATGTATTCCCTTTCATTCAGCATCTTGTCATTCTCATCATGTAGATAATGATTTGGTCACAAACCAATTCGATTTTCAGAGCATGTCCTTCTTTCGACTTGTTGGACAATTTTCACAATTCTTTCATGAGTATGAGAAATCCAAGATCGAGGTGGCTTCACCGACCGGATGATGATTTGGTTGATCTTTTGATGGTGGTGGTGAAGAGTGAGAAGAAGAATCATGATGAGATGAGATGGTGAGACTCGTCCTTTGGTGGTTCGAAGTTTCTTCCTTTGATCGCGGCAGACTATCTAGAAGAAACGATCATACTAACATCTTCTTCATTGCCGCTTAGCTTGTTCATCACTTTGGCTTTGACCGCAGCTTCTTCATCACCTTTACCTTCTAGCTTCTCGGTTCACGGTTCTTCAAAATCATACTCAATAGTGTCTTCAACACGTGTTTGTTGTTGCAAAAAGTGGTGGCACCGTGATCCCTTATCGGGTTGATTAACCGCATCGATCGGTGAAGGTTGAGTCGCACCACTTGACCCTGCCACCCATTTGTTCTTGAGCAAATTGTTGTGCAACGTGGTTGAAGTCGAATCTAATTTGAATTTTTTCCTGTATGATTTTATCCAGCTTCTTCATCACTTTCGAGCTTTCATCATATGGCACAAGTACATGAGTCTTTCCTTTGCCATGTTCACCTATTGGACTAGGAGGTTTTGTACCGATGGAGAGTCGCCGCAGGCCAGAGTAGTGGACCTCCTCGTCGATTGTGTATCTTCGAGCTTGGGCCCAAAGAGTTTTCATGGGTTCGTAGGAATAGGAGGCCTTCCTTGGAGGGAACTTTCTTCCTTGAGTAGGTTTCCTCTTGGGACCTTCCTTTGACTCTCTCGGCTTATTGCACTTCCAAGACTTCCTCTTCGGTTCTCCGAGTAGGAGTTCCGTAAGGCTTTTCATCGAGATGACCAACTTTGCCTTTTCGATCGCTACTTGATACCTTTTGTATGTTTCAAGCTTTTGATTTCATTAGTTAAGGTGATCAGCAAAGACGCAAGACCTTGTTTCTTTGTTGTCGATTCCTTGATTCTCGATAGAAAGGATAGGTTCGGACAACACGTCGCGGATTTTCGTGGTCATTGAGCCTCTTGGGAATATCGTGATTAAGTCCAAGTGCTCTCTCGATCAAAATCTTGTATCCGACATAGGGAATCTTTGAGCCAAGTTTCTTGTGAAATGTCATCATGTCATCCCATATCGCTGCTTCGATTTCAATGTCCTTCTTATTGATCAATGACTGAAGACTTGGTTCCATGAGCTTGGGATGCTCATAGCCACCGCTCACGCACTGTACATACTTAGTGATGATGATGAAGAGTGTTCTCCACGGTTGAGGAATGTTCTTAAGCTCCACGTGAGAGTGCTTGTTAATAATTCCCGACGCTTCATCATAGCCAATATCAAGTAGAAATTGCGTAACTGCTCTTCAAGAGGTGTGGCAAAGAAGTCGGTTGGCACGATGTCCGAATGATGAGTACAGCCCGTAAGTCTCAAGGAGATGGTGACTTGTTTGTGATTAAGTGTCACCGCCATCGCACTTTCACTGATCCTTCCCGCATAGAGTCCCGTAATTTCAATGTAGATCTGACGTAGCGAGTGTGAGAGAGTTACGTCGTAGGGATGATTCCTTAGAATATCCACAGCAATGAGACAAGAAGATTATGAGCATGTGAGGGTGTCAAAGTCAACCCTAAGGTTGTTCTTTCCAATCTTTCTGATAGCCATTTGGGAAGATATCAGAATAGTGAGAACCTCGTGCATCCACATTCATTGAGCAACCATGTCGATCTCTGAAATAACATTATCCAAAAGAACCAACATATCGAAAGACATAATGTTAGTCAACATAAGGTCTTATTGTCTAGTTATTGAATGTAAAGTGACAATGATTACACGAGTCCTAAGTCACTTGTTTGTCTAATAGTCCAATGACGCCGTGAAATGTTTCGTGAGTTAGTTAACTTTAAGTTTTAAAGTTTATGTTATCACTTATTGTTCACAACATATCAAACGATTAAGTTTATTAGTGACATTATTGGATTCGCGACGTTATGATTAGTTTATTTACAAGTTTGTACACGTAACAATTCATAATGAAGGTCAATCAAGGCTTAGGCGTAGTTTTGGCAAAGTTAAGCGTGAACAGAATAGCATACGCCAGAGACGAAAGCTTATGCGTAGGATCCTAACTTACGCGTAAGAAATGTTACGCGTAGGAAAAGGGACCTTATGCGTAGAGCTTACGCGTAGGCGTATATAAACCTTACGCGAAGGCTTACCTGTAAGAGTAGACCTTATGCGTAGAGGTCATTGTTTACGCATATCCTTCACAGATACGCCAGAGTCCCATTGTAGAACCTTATGCGTAGACGCCACGCTGAAGATTACTCTTACGAAGATAACCTTCTACGCTTAAGGTGATCCTTATGCGTAGAGATTCAATGACCTTGATTCTGATTTTTACGAGTAGCAAGCCTGAAATAAAATCATCATAACATCAATCTTAACACATATATTCATTCTAAAATCAAATCATGGCATGAAAGCTTGTTAAACATTTATGCGAAGAAACACTTACGCATAGGTCAAAACCCTAAGGGTTATGAATTACGCATAAGAGTTTTAACCATAGGATTAGCACCAATTCAATTCTGGTAGGTGATGGATGTTATGAGAGTCTAATAACGGAGTTATAACATCTAAATCGTGGTGAATCAAAAATACCCAAACTCAAGAACTTTAAACCCTAACAACCAATTTTTAATCAATGAGAGTTTCTGGGTGGTTATAGAGCCTTGAAACCTTTAATTCAACATGATATGAGTATCACACAACAATCTTTTGACCAAAAAACAATCACATTTTGAAAATACCCAATTCGACTCATAAACCCTAATTATAAAAATCCATTAATACGTGTTTCTGGGTGTATTTTGAGCATAGAATTAGTATCATTGATGTTAAATACATGTTTTGACACAATACTTTTAACCACAAACACCCATTCTTGATTGTGAGTTCATACGCTTATGCAGAACACAAAACAATCATAGACCAAAATTTGACCGTTAGATTCGTGTAAAAATCAAAACCTATGTTTGTAAACATGTTAAGATCATGAAACAAGTTACAAATTGATGATCAGAAACACGGATTTATCAAATGATTCTTAGGCGTAGGATCTTTTGGTGTAAGTAATAAATGTGATGAAATAGTTAGGTGGGAGGTGTTTTTATTAAAAGTAACTTTAAACTTTTGGCGCTTTGGTCCCTCCACCTTTTCCATTTTCATACAAAGCCATTTAACTTTCGTTTTGGTTATCAAACAAAGATTTTAAGAAAGGAACTTTGACCACCCCCCCTTCACTTAATAAATGATGAAAGATTATAAATTTTAGTCCGAGGAGTGTCTAAAAGTTTACCACCATTGTTAAAAGAAACAACCGGGATATGACAACATGCAAGTACACGGATGATTTTGAAACAGCTTTGGTATAATTTTCTCCCCTCAACACTTGATCGGAAAAATACCGAATTTTGAAAGATTATAGTGTTGATGGAAGAAATGTACTTGCCATGTTGAAAGAAAAATAGATTAGAAGAATATTTTTGTTGTTTTATTTGATTTTATATTTTTGTATTTTGTTTTTGAAAAAAAATATTTACAAAAGAGATTTTGGTGTTTGACAGGTGTTTAAGACTGTTTTAGGAGGTTATCCAATTCCTCTTGAGTCAAACACCTCATACCAATCCGTGGACCAACTCATTAAACCTAGCGGAGGCAAGACTTTGGTGAGAAGATCTCCAATTGGTATTCTCGTACTCCACAAATATAATTCAACAAGACTCGCTCCACGTGATCCTTGATGAAATGATATCAAGATCGATGTGCTTTGATTTCGAAGGTTTAACCGCTCGCAGCATATCGATTCTTGTCAAATACGTAACAATAGTCCTTGAGTTGTGTTCTCATCCAAATGACTTGAGCACAACACGCATTACGGCTACATATTCGCTTCGGTTGAGACAAATGATGTACAATCCCCGCTTCTTCGATTGCCATGACACCAGTTTATCACCAAGAAATTGTAAAGCCTCAAGTACTTTTCCGTGAAGTCTAAGCATCCTGGTCACACCAAAAGCGATTAGTTCAAAACCGAATCCTTCGGATACCGATCCCCAAGTTAATGGTTCCCTTTATGTATCTGGAGGATTCTTTTAGCCTCGAGAGGTGGGTTTCAGCTTGGTCGCACGATAACGAGAGCAAAGATATACCGGAAAGACAATATCAAGTCGCTAGTCGTTAGATACATGAGAGACCCAATAATACTACGTATTTTTTGTAGGGTCCACCAATTTCCCATGTAAGTCGTCCTAGCTTCTTGGTATGAACCATTGGTGTGGCATAGGTGTCACAGGTTTTCATTCCAAATTTGTTTAACAATTCAAGGGCATATTTGGACTGACTCAAGAAAATACCACGGGGTGATTGATGAACTTGTAGTCCGAGAAAGAACGTGAGTTCACCCATCATGGACATTTCAAAAATTTTCTTCATTAGTTTTGCAAAAGCGATTGAAAACTTTTTATGTGTAGACCCAAAAATGATGTCATCCACGTAAATTTGAACAATTAAGATATGTGCCCCGTGATATTGTATAAAAAGAGTTGGGTCAACCGAACCTTTGGTGAAATTATTAGCAATGAGGAAAGATGATAGCTTATCGTACCATGCCCGAGGAGCTTGTTTGAGACCATACTGAGCTTTGTTCGCTTTGTAGACGGATTCGGAACTCGGATCAACGAATCCTTCTGGTTGGCTGACATAAACCATTTCTTTAAGTTGTCCATTGAGAAACGCAGCTTTGACATCCATCTGATAGACCGTCATATTCATATGAGCCGCGAACGCGAGAAATATTACAGACAAAGATCAAGACAGCAACCGGAGCAAAAGATTCTTCAAAGTCTATTCCCTCCCTCGACGATAACCCTTAGCCACCGACGTGACTTATTTCGATAACGCTTCCTTCAAAGATCCAATTTGTTTTTCCAAATCCATTTTAGACCAATGACGTAGACCCCTGTTGGTCTTTCAACCAGCTCCCATACTTCAAGACGTTTGAATTGGTTGAGTTCTTCTTGCATGGATTCAATCCAGTTATCTTTTGTCATTGGCCTTTGATATTTTTAGGTTCTGATTGGCATACGTGAGTGCATAAAAGCAATGTTCACCGCTCAGCGGAGACGTGTCTCGAACGACTAGTTGATTCGGTTGCCAATAATGTTTTCCACAGGATGGTCTTTCGTCCATCTATGTGTGGAGGGTTGATGTTGGTATACATTGTGCGATTCTGAGGATTCAAATGGTTTGTTGAAGATTCTACGACATCCGGTGCAGCAATTTATTAGCAAACGGGTTAAAGAACGATTTGGATCAAAATCGCAGTGGGGGTACTTCATTCAACATCATCGCCGGTTCATCATTGTTCGAAGCGGTTTGTTCAACCGTTGTGTTGGAGTCAACTGGTGGTGCTTCTTCAACCGTAGTTGTTGTAGCAGTATCGTGTATAAGAGTATTATCGTTGAGCAATGGAAACGCGGATACACCGAGCACGCTCATCAATATCGCCATGAACAAATGAGCAAATAACCTTTCCATTTGTTGACGAGTAAGCCGGGGCTTTGTTCACCGATGATGGGGTTTGGGGAAGTTTAAGCGGTTGTGTCCGGTTCCAAGTCGTTATACTGTAAGCCATCGTGAATATAAAAGATATTGACGGTTTCTAATCGCCCCAAACCGACAACTGTCTTTAGCAAATTTGAAACACTGATGTAGTAGATATTTCTTCTAACTTTTGAAGTTTTCAGATGCGCTGAATTTGTAGAAGAGCGAAAACCACACAAGGAAAATCTAACTAATTGCGGAAGATCCGTTCGAGGGTAACATGCCAGAAATTAACAAGATCTTCTCACGTATGTAGACGCATCACACCAAACAAACCACAAAGACTAAATGAAACGACTTCTCGAATGTTGTGGTCTTTCGAATACTAATTACGTGAATATGCAATAACACGATACCAAGACCGTGTGTGAGGCATCATAACATCATATTTGGGTAACTTCACACAAGATCACCTGTGAAATCGAGACGATAACTCCAAAGTGAGACGTTTGAGCCACAGATCGTCTTATTTCTTCCCTAATTGAAGAAATTCAAGAAGGCATTGGGTTTTCGCAAAGAAGTATGTAGAAGAACAAGGAAGCAATGACCACCTACACACTCTCCCCTCGGTTTTCAATGATTCGAATCATACACCACGTATATTGATGATGAATTGAAGAAATAAACCATGTATAAGGAGACAGCGAAACCATGTATGTTAAATTAATCGAACAAGTGTGAAGTACCAAAATATCGAGAGAGTCAATCTGCCGATAAAACATCTCGCTCATTATGTTGATCATCACCGTGTCATTGTTGTTAGCGCTTTGATCTTCCGTTATAGAAGATTCTTGTTGTTGTAGATTCGGTGTATCTCGAAATTAGAGTATTATCGGTTATGCAGCGGAAACATTCGATCCAAGCACGACTTTTGGCGAATCTTTAACCGAGGAGCAAGCAATGTTTACAATTCATGACGATTAAGTACAATGGTGGAACAGCTGATGGATCATGATATTTTTAACGGTGAGAACCGGGTCCTACGCTGTTTTGCAGAGGAGCCATAGCCGTTGTACCTGCATAGAAAAATAGAAGGGGGCAAGAAAGAAGAAACATGGATCCTGGTAAATCGGGTTCCATGTTATAGGCATAAAGATGTAGTGTCAATTATCTTCTTGACACCTGAACAAGCTATTTTGATAAGTTCCATTCCTACCTCAGGGATGGATGTTGTGGGTTTCACACTTGTGTTGATGCAACTACTTAGTATCTTGCTTGTAGGAATCCACCTAAGACCAATAGTGTTGAAAACTCTACCCGTTGGAATCCATCTAAGGTAAGATCTAGGGGATGTTGAAACTTCTTTGGGAAGAGTCTTGTCCTATATTGATCCACCTAGTAGGTTTTAAATTTTACGCTTAGATCAACGGGTTTATTTCTAACTATTTGTTTAGTAAACTTAGGTTTTGGATTGCTACTACATGCAGCGTTATGCAACACACTAGAAGGCATCACACTAGGTCGTGAACCTAAGATTCCATCCTTTGGAGTAGTGCCCTTTCCTAGCTTTTTTCTAGATCACGTTCTTGCACGCCATTTGAATCATATGAATCTTTACTTTTAATGCTCGGTTTAGAACATGTGTTTAACTAGTCCTAGATTGGCCAGAGCACCACTTGTTGAGATATAACAAACAGTATACCGTAAAACAGATTAATAGAGAAGTAGCATTATTCATTGGCCCGAAATGTGGAGTGACTGGTTTTGACAAATGATTATTCTCAACAACTTGGGAGGTAAACCGTGGTTTTGAAGATTTTGAACGCTCGTGATTTAAAAGCGCTTGGTTGTCTAGTAATCGATTGGTTTCATTGGTTTTAGAGACGATTTCCCCAAGATTGTTGGTTTTGCAAAATTAGTATCCACACTCTTTTCGCTAATATTCTCGTTTGTTTTGTAAAGTAGCATGTGCAAGCCCCTTTGCTTGAATTTGAGCCTTTAAATGCTCATTTTCTTTTACTAATTTATCTACACGATTACTTTGTAGTTTAAGTTCAAGAGAGATGCAATGTGCCTCTAGTTTTGAAAATCTTTATGAAACCGAGCAATGGTCTTTTTGAGAAGAATGTTTTCAGATTCAAGAGTTTGATTTGACGTTTCAGTTGAGTTGTTAACAAGTAAGGGCTCAGACATGAGATAGTTGTTCGACATTGTGCAACACATCGGTCAACCTCTCCTTCATTACTAAATTCAGGTTGCTCAAGATGTTGTGTCGCATATGCAAATGTAATATGATCAAGTAGAGATTGTACCTCGACCATCCGTTTCGGTCAGTGTCATAGGTGGGTAAGATATCTTCCTCAACCATTTGTTCTTCGCACGCTTAGGCTCGGTGTCGTGAAGTGATGATATCTCCAGACCTGCTGCTGTCATCCTACTTTTCCAATGCTACAACCTTATTGTCCGTGATAATGCATAACAATGCAGAATCACAACATTCTCAACGTCCATATAAGCATGCCTTTCATGTACATCAACTCTTTCACCTTGCACGAATGGGATACGGGAATTTGATGATGTCTCACGCTTGGAATTGTAAATCATTGGGAAGGAGAATTTGATTGGTTTCCATCTTACGTATAACCTTTCAAAGATCGTAATCCATTGATTTAAACCCCTAAGAGTCAAAGAGAAAAGTGTGAAGTGTATATATAAAGATAAGGCCGATATAGTGAATCTCAATTTCCCTCCAAAAATAATTTTGAAAAAGTTTGACTCTCAAAATTTGAAATTCACTATAAAATTCAATTCTAAGGTTGTAAGAAAAATTTGAGTTATGACAATTATTACGCAAAATTTGACCCGAAAAATTTGAATTTGGGCCCAAAAATTTGAATTTTTGACCAAAATTTTCACGGTTAAACCAAAATTTGAATCTCGCGTAAAAATTGAACGTTTAGTCTCCTCGAAAAATTAAATTTTACTCAAATTTTCCCGCCAATAACTTGTGTTGATAAATGGATCTTTGTAGTCGAATGAACCTTTGTTGATGAAGTATCCTTAGGCGTAGAAATCACAATAACCAAGTAGCACTTATATAAAACTACCAAAGTTACGCGTAATAATCAAGAGTTACGCCAGATTTAGCTTACTGAAGTAGGGAAAAGACGCTAAAGTTACGTGACACAAAGTTAGCGAGGATTATCTTAGGCGTAAGACAAGGCTTAGCGTAAGATGAATCTTATAGGATTTCTACGCAAGCTTTATGCTTATGCGTAATTTTAGGGTTTTATCCCAGTGATCTTTTACACTTCAACGCTGCAAAGATATCCAAAGTCGACGTATTTTCGTGCTTATCCAAGCAAGAAAACACTGAGTAAAACCACAAAACGAAGATCAAACCAAGGATAACCTTACAGTAGTTTTAGGGTTTTGCTACGCTGGATTACTCGAAAAAATGATAATGCCCAAATATGTTTCTAAACCAGTATTTGTGTGATGAAATAGCTTCAATAACACCAAAAGACACAAAAGTGTGAAACTTGATGATCCAAAGCTCTTAAAGCGCTTATGCATAGGTTGAAACCCTCATATAAAAACTAGTTTAAAAACCACGATCCACGCATAAAGTTTGAAACTTTTTGCCAAAAACACGTATTTTAACACCTTAAAACGTTGAAAGTACAAAAATCTTGGATTCAAAAGTGTAAAAAAGACGTTTTTAAGCAAACAAAAGTTATGGTACCGTACGTTAAGCGTGAGACCAAAACCCACTTCAAACAATACGTTCACCCAACTATTTGGCGATTGATACCACTGTTAGGTCACTAGTTTTACAACACAAGCTTACAAGAAAGATAGAGAGGCGATTGAACAAGTAAACCAAACACACACACACGTATGAGTAGCACGGTTAGGCGTAGAGATGTGAGTGAAAGAAAAACTTGAACAACCAACCCTCAAGTGAGGGTTATTACATAGTATTTATAGGAGGGAAGCTAGGGCAACACTCCTAGTCCCTTCCTTTCTCCTATGGGCTTGGGCCTAAGCTCATGGGCCTTCTACATAAGCTTAAGGCTAATAACAAACATAAAGGCCATAATAAGCTAACTATTACATATGAGTAACTGACACTTGAATAAGGTTTAGGACTGATTCCAACAGTTTGGTATATCGGGTTTGCTTCATCAGTGGTCACTTCAAATTGTCTTCATTTGGGTTGGTTAAGATAGTAGGAGAGAGTCTGAGTAGTTGATTCTCACATGATTCATTTGAGCTAATTTTTGTTCTTCTCTATTTCAAGAATATTTGGTATGTATAATGTGTTGTTGATTCCGAGGTATCAAAACCAAAAGTGGGGAAGGAGACATACATCTAAACACACAACGAGTACACGTGATGAACCTAATACTTTTTCTCTATTGAAGTAATCCCGAGAAAGACAAATGTCATAATCGAGAGAAACTCGGTGTTTAACTAGTAGCCTTTGGTGTGTTATTCCAACTATTTGGGAGGAAGTGGTCTCGGATACTTCTGTATGTGTTAACCTCAGTAGAAAGAAATATGAGAAGAATATTTGGAACGTGAGATGATATTGCTTATCGACATCTTCTATATGACTTATGATAAAGTGCTTCCGGTTAGTGTTTCATGTACACTATGTAATGATGATTTTGATGATAAAGTTACTGTGATGTCGTTGTTTCTACTCTGGTTGGGTACTTGTGTACATAATGGCATTGGTTATATGGAAGATAACTGGAATGCACTTGGTAAAATGAAGATGTTGATATATGGTCTCCTGAACAGATTAACCGCCAAACTCGAAGAGTTATGTGTACATCGGGACGCACAACAAAGTTCATGTGATCGGACTTAATCTTTTATTCCGGTTTGATAAACGATAGATGATCCGTGTTAACTTGTTAGTTCATTGTTATCGCTGCCTTCTGGGTCTTGAGCTTCATTCAATGAGACCGTTTGTGTTCATTTCTACTTCTTGGGTAAATGGTCTTTCTTCAGTTTGTCGGTGGTTTGGGGAAGCTACAAAGTCTCACTTTCGTAAGGCTCAAGTTCTCTACGACATTCAAGAGCCTCGAAAGCTTTGGTGGTGCAAGTTTAAGAGATGATGACTTCTATCTTCTACAAAGTGTGAACGATTTTATCTCTCAGACTGTGATCATCATCTTCTTAAACTATTTCTCTATCTTTGTATATATTTATCAAAAACCAAATACAAAAATATAAAACCAGCAAAAGAAAATAGAAACATATAAAATCAACAAAAACCCATAAAATCAAAATTTTTTAAAAAGACCAAAATATTGTTTTCTCTAAACATGTCTTCTGGTATCGATAACATCTACGGTCTTAGAAATGTCATTCAATAATGGCACGGACTTTAGATGAAGTTCGAAAGGAGAGGTGTAAATATTTCTTTTCGAACATGTCTCAAAATATGGCTTACGCTATTTCGTGATCGTAACCCGCTCAAAAATGGCTTACACTTATTTCGCATCAGAACTCAGCTTTAAAATGACTTACAGTTATTTCAGACTATAACCCGCGCTTAAACCATGGCTTGCTATTATTTTCAGATAGCAACCCGCTCTTCAAGGAAAGAAAGTGTTGCGCTAAACCAATTTCCAAATATTTCGAGCACTTATCCTAAAAACTAATGAGGAAAGTATGTCAAGGATCTGCTTCCTACTCAAATATTTTTCCTTCTAAAAATTCTTTAGAAAAATATTTGTTTTAACAAAATGGTGGTAAATGAGTTACTTGAAAATCAATCAGATTCAGAGTTTTCATTAAATTTGCAAAACTCAATGAATGACTACAGCACTTTTAAACCTTTCATAAAAAGAGTCATTGATTGAGGGGGAGAATGTTTTATCATCTATCGGGCTCATCTAATTATCCTATATGCTTAACTGAAAAATGATGTTAACCTACGTTGAAGGACTAGGTGCCTAGGATATAATTGTTAGGATTAGATGATAAAGGTTTGATGAACACATTATTCCCATGCTTTACATGACAAATGTTTTCAAATTTATATCATCTAACGAGCTTTTCTAATTATCCTCGTGCTTAACTAAAAATGATATTTGCCTATGTCGAAGGACTAGGAATTTAGGATATGATTGTTAGGATTAGATGATTAGAGTTTGATAAACACATTATTCCCATGCTTTACATGATCTGATTGATATGTTGGATTGACTTTTATTAGTCGATTGTTGTTTGGGTGATGTCGACCACCATATATCTGTATGTGTGTTCACTAACGTATGCAGATATATTGATATATAAAAATGTTCCCGATCCGGATCCCACAATTGAAGATGAATGGATGCCAAAATGAAAGGGTAACTATATCTTGGGTTGACAAATGAAGAAACAGAGCTTAATTTGACCTCTATGGAGAGTTGGAATGAAAAAATGCAACGTAAGAGGTTTCAATCGCATCGCCATGGTTTTCTTCATCATCAAATGAAGAAACGGAGCTTAATTGTACCTCTATGGAGAGTTGGCATAAAACATGTAACGAAGAGGTTTCACCGCTCGCCAGATGGTTTTCTTCGAACCTTACAGCAACAACAGAAGCAGCCTCTACACCACGTCACGTATCTTTGTGCAGGATAAGTAGTGATGATACCATTCTTTAAATAATTTTTGAATAATATTGTTTTGAAAAATGGAAAATTATTTGTTTTGAAAATAAATTGGACTTAATTTTGAAAATCACCGGACTTCATGTTATCAAAACTTAAGTCACTCAATCATCGACTACGGTCATCGATTGAGGGGGAGAGTGATTTAAAACAAAATATTTTGAAACAATATTCCTTCATAAAATGTTCCGATTTGTATGAAATAAAGTGGTGATCTAAAGATTTAATGTTATGTCATGGTATGATTTTCTTTTAAACTCAAAGATCTTACAAAATGAAATTTTTTCTATCCTTGTTTGATTGTGAAATTGTTTTATTTTACTTAAAGATCTCTTAAAAACTATCATACCTGACACTAACAATCTTTAATGTCTAAAATTGATCCCAGACAATCATTTTCAAAATTAAATCAAGCCAAGTCTTTCTCCAAAAAATTTTAAATGATTTAAATCAATTGGGATCACAAATCTCAAAAGGTTTGAAATTTTGATCTGAGAGAGATCGTGATTTATATCTCAAATTTGTTTAAATGGAATTGGTTTTAGTCCTTTAAAGGCACTCCTTCCTTCATGTCCCAAACGATTTCTAATACATAATGCACATGTTGAGGGGGAGCATTTATCCAAAAACGAGATGAGTATTTAAACAAGGCACATATCTCCCATGTTTTAATCCTTATTAAATCACGTGGGATCCAAAATCTCAAAGGGTTTGATATTTTTGATCGGGGAGAATTTGTGATTTAATAATGAAATTTGATAAAAGGTGATCATTTTGATTCAGATGTGCATGCCGCCTCCCATATGTGCAACACTTTCAAATCTCGAAGCATATATTGAGGGGGAGCATTTCTAAAAGAAAATAAACTTTCAAGGTACAAAGATTTTTATGTTTCAACATAAAGTACCTTGATTGATTTTCTAATGGTTTCCGTATGGCTATTCGATCGTGAAAGTGCTTTGATCCGTGCCAAACAGTCAAGCTTTATCACTCAAGCCTGCCACTTGTGAATGGCAGACCGTAACAAGCTTAAAACCTCCAAAACGAATGCAATGAGGATCTGAGGAGTATAGGGTCTCCCCGTCGTTATGTCCCAAACGAGCTATGCAATGGATCAATCAACGTATAGTGATCGAGAAGTTTGAATGAAAAAGGGAATATGATTTGATTATTATAACTACAGAAATATCAAACAAATACAAAGGCTTAAATGCAGATTAAAGGAAATTAAAAAGATAAAATCTATTAAATAAACGCTATCACTATAATTAAAATGATGTTTTTGTTTTTAAGTTTTTATAAAACTGGAATTAAAAACTACGCGACGTACAAATTAAAAAGTAAAACTTACACAATATTAACCCTAAAAATATGAAAATGATATTTTTACAAACCTAATGATAAAAGAAAATTTATAGAAAAGGAAAATTATTTTTAAAACTAATTATCTAATTAAAAACTATTTTTAACTATTAAATAATTACCTAAAATACAAGAAAATGTGAAATAAGGCTAGAAAAATAAAATTATGAATTGGAAAAGTCTAAAATATCAAAATAGAATTTTCAAAACTATTTTTGTATTTTTCTGATTATTTTTCTATTTTTTATGAATATTAAACTATTAAAAACTAATTAAATTACTAAAAATTACAAAATAAACTATGAAAAATATGGAAAATTACTTTTTTCACTTTTTATATTTATCTAAACTTAATAAAATTAAAAAATTATTTTTTTAACCTTTTCTTAATTTTTTTTGTATTTAAAGCTAATTAAAAATACTTAAAAACTAATTTAAATTGAGAAAAATAGCAAAACAACTTAGAAAAATCTGAAAATTTCAGGAAAAGTCTAAATTAATACTAGGAATATAAGAAAAATGGAAAAACAGGCACTTATGTGGAGAAATTAAGAACTGATGAATCAAGTGCTTATAAATAAGCACTTGAATAAGCTAAATGAAGACCAAAAGCTACCAAATGTTTACAGAAGCTACTATAAGCTAAAAGAACTAAAATTCAACAAGATTCAACAAGCCCTAACCTCTGGATATCAAGCTAGTACAGATTTGATGTAAGAGCTTTTGAGCTAAAAACAGTTTCTGAGTACTAACTTTGAGCTTGTGCACAAGACTAAGAATAAGCTAAAAAGGAAAAACAGAAATTGGAATATAATCTAGACCTGGGTGAGAGTATCTAAACCAAAAATTAGACCATGACTAGCTCTAATAAGCCCTGTGCCTAAGCTGCAATATCTGAGAAAACTCGTAACTGAGAACAGTGAGCAGGGCACATGGTGCTAAAAAGAGAAGCTTGTTTGAAACCTTTAAAAAATTTGTAAAATTATACTAAAATGGTGATAAGAAAGAGGACCAGCTGAAGTTTATGAAATGCCAAGTTTCACCTAATATGACCTAAAAATGAGTCAAGGAAAAATCCTTGCAGTTGAGCTCAAATCCACTTTTTGCATTTTTGACTTTTGACAAAAGCTGTAAACTTTGACCAAGATGAACTTTGAATCCAATTTTATGACTAATGTTGATGTTATAAGATGTAATGAACTTACTGCAAGCTTTGTTTATGACTTTTAAGCACACAATAAGTGATTTACTCTACAAAAATCCAACAAAGGAACCTGTTGGATGCAATTGATATGGATTTTGACTTTTTGGATAACAGTGCACACAAGTAAGACAGATATGAAGTGTTATATGCTAAACAAACTTAAACCAACAAACATTAACCACTGATCTAACCCCAACTGCAGTTTAAGCAACAAAACCAAACACCCCTTAATCTAACTGTTCTGCAAACAATTTTAAGTTAAACTCTTAACCAACTAACATAAATGATCAAACTGAGTTTTTATAACTTAAATACACCCTATTAAACAGATTAGAACCAGTTGCAACTACAAAGGAAGATAATACAAAGAAACTTGAAATTTCACTTACAAGGGTCCCTTAGCCACTATGGCTTGCACAAACAACCAATGAACCTCTAACCTATTTATATCAACCCACTAAACCTAAATCAACCCACATCTACCTCTGCATCACCCATTTCCATTTCCATTGCCATTTTTGCCCCGTTTTGACTTTTGTTGACCAAGAACCACAATCACTTAAACCTTGAATATAAGCTTATACAAAGCTATAGTAAGCTTATATAAACCTTTTTGAGCTTAAAAATCAGCTAATAACAGCTTGTACACAAGATTATGAGATGGAAATTTTCAACAGTAAACTCAAATCATAAACTGATGGAGAAACTCAAATTAATACTTGGAATTGATTTATATTGATACAAAAACTTAATATGAGTACATTTCAACAAAATATTACAGATTTTTGAGCTTAATTAAAACTTGACATTAAAAACGATATTAAGAAATATTAAAAACTACAAGACTCTCTTTCTTGCTTCCAAATGCTCCTTTTTTATAACCCAATGTCTTTGTCTCTCTCTTCTGAATAGTTCCCATCAATCCTTAGCCATTGGATGGCTTCAATTGATCCTAGCCGTTTAAATGAGATTTTGGCGCCAATTTGGATTTTAACAGTTGGGACAGGACTGAGATGGTTGGAGGGGTACATTTATTGCATTTGGAGTTTGGTGGAGGTGGGGGGAGACAAAGAGAGGTGATAGGGTGAGTTGGTGTCGTGTGTGGTGGCCTGGATGGGAGTAGCGACATGGGGAGGGAAAACGGGAAACGGGAAGAGGTTGACTGGTTTGACGGGTTATTAATAATAGGGGGTTCAAAATTCATTATGACAGGGCCAAAATTGATTGACCGGGCCAAGCCAAAAGGTTTAAGGTTTAATAATTATAGGGGCCTAATGTGTAAAATCTGAAAATCAAGGGACCATTGTTGCCAATTCAGAAAAGTTGATCCAAGGGTTGAAAGTGACAATCTCAAAAAGTATAAGGACCAAACTTGTCATTTTGCAATTTTCCAGGGGCCATTTTTGCCAAATTTCAAAGTTGAAGGACTAAACTTGTAATTTTCTCAAACTTTTGACATTTTTCACCAAAGGACTAAATTTGACAACTTATGATTTTAAAAGGACCTTTGGTGATTTATCTTTTGAAATTATGTGCTCAGGGACTGTTTTTGACAACTTTTGAAACTTGGGGACTGAAACTGCCAATTATGCAAACTTTGCTCATTTTTCATCTGATTTTGAACATTTTGCATCTAAAACATATAAAATGCACTTTTGAGATATTTTCAGTATTTTGATGCATTTCTGAGCATTTTAAACGTTTGCAGCAGATTCGACCAAAATGATGAGTATTTCCACACTCATCAATCCCCACACTAAACTATTGCTAGTCCCTAGCAATCTTTTGAGAAAAACTTAATGGATTTGCATCTCTTTACCAAAGGCCATTACTTCTGGAGTAGCCAAATGTTTCAGTTCAAGCAAGAACCATGGTACACCGATAACCATCGGATTTATTGGCAAATCATAAACCATATAACGGATTTGATGTGTCTTTACCGAAGTCGCACTTTTCTCGACTAGCCAACTCTTAGATAAATTATCAGAATTATCTTTGGTGAGCTGATACCAATTATGGTTTTTCCACTGCCTTTACCACAAGCCATAAACTTGCGGGCTAGCCAACTCTTCACTTTTTAGGATATGGTGAGTTGAGAACCATACAATTTTGGGCAAATTGCAAGCCATATAAACGGATTTGAGAAATCTTTACCAAGAGCCGTTTGCTCCTGGATTAGCCAATCCTTTTGTTTATTAGACAAGGCGGACTGATAACCAAATGAGAAAGTGTAGAACACTTACTCCAAAAAAAATTTTGGCCAAAAACGGGGGAATTAGGCGGTATAATTACATGATAAAATTCGTGAGAATTCCCCCCCACACTTAGAAATGAATATTGCCCTCAATATTCAAAGTACGCATGGTTATGCCGAAACAAAGAACGTAAAAGGAAATACTACGGCCATTATTTAGAAAAAGTTTTTTTGAGAAGAATTATATACAAAACATGTGGGGCAACCCCCACACTAGGGTGGTAGAAAGTAGAAAGAAGTCAGAAATATGGGTGAAAACCCATATGGCGTGCTATTGTTTTTGATTCCCGAGTCGCTAGCTTGACTCGACCCCGAATTCATTTGTTCATGGGGAAAGTAACGTGGAAAACCAATCTCAATCGGACTTTCGTTCACGTGTTAACAAACATATGAACATCGAAAAGTTCCACACCGACGAGATATAACCGCGGTATTGTTAATAGTAGAAACTATAAGGGATGATACCGGGGTCAAAGATGGTGTCCTCATTCCCGAAAGAGAAAAGGGAAAGAGCAACCACACCATCTGTGAAGAATGGAATAAAGACGCATATGAGAATGCATGTCCATTCCTCATCAAAGAGAAGCAAATCACCAGTTTTGACATTTTTAAGCTTAAACTTGAAGCTTAGATGGTGATTGTCAAGAAGATGTCCGGAAGGGAGGGTGGGAAATGGTTCTTCAATCAACACTTTCCGAAAAGGATGTCTCCTTCCGGATCAAAGTAAGTATTATCAATTCCCGTTGGAATTGACTCATCACTAAGAAATGCATCGACTTCATTCCAAAAGTTGTCATCTTCCTCATCAGGAGTGAGAGAAGGGATGGAAGAGTCGGGAATAAGACTAGAAGATGATGGATCATTTTTTAGCAATTCATCAATGGGAAGAATGTCTCCCATTGGATCACAATCATCATCCAATTCAGAAGAAACTGAAGAGAGTTTGGTTTCATCCACAGAGTTAACAATCTCGATGCGACAAACTGATTCCGGAGGTGGGACAAGTGGTGTGCTCTTAGAGCTAGCAGTTTCCACCACTTCCGATGAAGTCTCCGGTTCTAGATCATCATCATCAAGAACACTCTTGACTTCCCTGGTACAACTTTCAAACCATTTGTTTGAACCAGGGGTAATTTTCAAAGTTTTGAGCTCAGCACATTTTTGAAAACTCCTCTTAACCGTGAAGTTTGAGAGTGTTGCATTGAATCTTTCAGATCTTTGATCAATTGTGGCAACACTCTGTTTGTACAAAGGTTTGGAGTTCTGGTTGATATTTAATGTGAGCTCTTCGTTGTCAACCCGAATGGTCAACTCTTCAAAGAAACACATCAATCGAGCACGACTTGTTCTCAAGAAAGCTCTCCCTAAGATGAGGGGAACTCTAGGATCTCGTGATCGAAGTCTACTACAACAAAGTCAGTAGGAAAGTGAAACTTTCCCACTTTCATCATGACGTCCTCGGCTATCCCAAGTGGACGAGTTGTGGTACGGTCCGCTAGCTCAAGTGTCATACGAGTGGATGAAAGTTCAGGAAGAGACAGCTTCTTCCATACTGAGAGTGGCATGAGGTTAATGCTAGCCAAGATCGCCAAGGCGGAGCATTGAAACATCCCCAAGAAATCACACGGGATTAAAACCGCCGGGTCTTCAAGCTTTTCGAAGCTTATTAAGAATGGCCGTGAGCATTGCTCATTGAGAGGGTTTTCGCCATCTCGCATAACTTATCTTTGTTGGCCAGTAAGCCTTTAAGCGTGGATGCAAATTTAGGCATTAGAACGAGAGCATCAACGAAGCTTATATCAAAGTGAAGCTCATTGAAGATTTGGAAAAATTTTCCATTTGCTCTTTGTTTTTGTCTTTGAGCTTCTCATCATTCATTCTTGATGGGTAAGGAAGTTGACTAGACTTTTGAGCCGGGATGGAAGTGTTTTCGGCTCGAATTTGTCTTCGAACTTCGGGTTCCGGACTTAAAGCTTGGACTACCGAAGGTGGGACGTGTGCGGTACTTTGTGGGCTTGAATAATGCACCTTGTCCATTGTCTCCTTGGTAACTTGACTAAATGCCACAGAGGAGGGGCATAGGAGTCTTAGGTCCATTGTGCGTCTTACCACTACGAGTGGTGACGGCTTTCAACTCGGCATTAGGATTGGGAATAGTATTGCTTGGGAGTCCTCCGAAGATGAAGCTTTGTTCCTATTCATGTTCATGAAACTGCTCATCATATTCTTTAACTCATTTGTCTGCCGAGATAATGTGGTATCAATTTCCCTTTTTAGCTCACCTCTCATGTTATTGATCTGAGTTTGCATTGAACGAATGTTTGACTCAGTCATTTTCATGAAGTCATTTGGTATGGGAGCTTGAGGAGGTTGTTGATAACTTTGATGATTAGGAGCTTGATATGGTTGGTTGAAATTGTTCTGGTTTTGATTGAAATTTTGAGAGTTATTGAAGTTGTGTCCTTGATTCGGAACAAAGCGATTTTGATTGCCATGGTTTTGATTGCCATGGTTTTGATTGCCATGGTTTTGCACGGAGGAAAACCGGTGGTGTCATACCGTTAGGTGCACGGTAATGAGGATCAGCCTGTGGTCGGTATTGATTGTGGTTTACCGGCTACGGAGCTTGGTAAAAGGACGCATCGGTTGCTTGACAATCATAATACGCGTGTGGACCACTACAAATTTCACACACCTTGTTTATGGCTTTGATTGGTTCCGCTTTTGAATTTCGCTTTTGATTTCCTTTACCTCTTTTATCATACAATGGATCATGTCCGTTAGAGCAGCTAACGGAGCTGCTAACTCAGAAGAGTTACTGGATGAAGAAGCAGGAGTGTTCGGAACATTGACTTTGTTTCGAGAAATAGGAACTTTTGATTTACTCGCGCAAATTTCAAGCACATCTTTAGGTTTACGATTCAAGATATTGCCACCCGCGGATGCGTTCAAAGAATCTTGATCGCTACAGTTCAACCCATTATAAAAGATATTGACTTGTTGAAGCTCCGTGAATTCATGATGGGGCATTTCCTGAGGAGATCTTTGAATCTCTCCCATGCCTCTCCAAAATTTTCATCGAAATTTTGACGAAATCCAGAAATTTCATTTTTTAGATTAGTCGTCTTTGATGGAGGGAAGAAGTAATTAACAAACTTTTGAACCAGATCCTCCCAAGTTTCGATGGATCGAGGGGTTTTTTTTCCACCAAACCGGCTGTCCCCTCAAGAGAGAATGGAAAAAGCATCAACTTGATTACTTTTTGTGGCACATCCTTGAAATTGATTGTTGAAGTTAACTTGTTAAACCAACGGATGTGTGCATACGGGTCTTCACGATCGCACCGCGGAATTGATTTGTAGACACAAGTTGGATCAATGTGTCTTCAATTCGGTGATCGAATTGATTATGGTAAAACGATGGCATCTCCATAACCCTCGGTGGGTGCTTGGAGCATTTCCGCCATAGTACGTTCGTCTGCCATATTGTTGTTTGAAATAGTACGAATCTCGGGTTCGACTATTTGGGCAGCACGCCTACGAGAACGTCGTCTAGGAATTTCTGCTAGATCACGCAAAGGACTCAATGATCTAGAAGAACGAAAGATGCACTAGAGTTAACTCTAAGAGATTCAGAGTTAAGGAGAGAAATGGGAATTATGAAAATCTTTCAGATGAGAATGGGAATTATGAAGACGTTTTATAAAAATTTTGGGGTGAGAAGAATCTTTATGGGTTTTCTGGTTCTGAAACGTCGATATCACAACAAAATCAATTAACACAAAATCGAGGCAAAACAACAGTGAACTTAACCAATAATCCAAGATGAATGGCTTCTTTGAAAAAGGTACACCAATCACAAGGACACAAAGGCAAGTTTTAAATCTTTAGTTCGGAAACTTATTATGGTCGCACCCCACAGGTAGTGCACGCCTTGGTTTCGGTGGTAATCTTTTAAGTTGTTATTATTAAAGAAAACGACTAATCTTTTTGTATTTTTATTTTTGATACATATATAGAAACAAAAGGAAAAATATTTTTGTGTTTTATACGTTTTTGGTTGTTTTTGGGTTTTTGGATTTTTTAGAAGAAAATAGGGATATATATATATATATATGGATATGGATGATATAAACAAATGAGTGAGGATTCAAACAACTAATCTGCTACACGGAAGATAGATCAGCACAGCTCCCCGGCAGCGACGCCAAAAATTAGATGCATGCCAAACAGTCAAGCTTTATCACCAAGCCGCCACTTGTGAATGGCGAAATCGCAAGCTTAAAACTGCCAAGCACGAATGCAATGAGGATCCGAGGAGTATAGGGTCTCCCCGTCGTTATGTCCCAAATGCGAAGCTATGCAATGGATCAATCAACGTATAGTGATCGAGAAGTTTGAATGAAAAAGGGAATATGATTTGATTATTATAACTACAGAAATATCAAACAAATACAAAGGCTTAAATGCAGATTAAAGGAAATTAAAAAGATAAAATCTATTAAATAAACGCTATCACTATAACTAAATTGATGTTTTTGTTTTTAAGTTTTTATAAAACTGAATTAAAAACTACGACGACATAAAATTAAAAAAAAGTAAAACTTACACAATATTAACCCTAAAAATATGAAAATGATATTTTTACAAACCTAATGATAAAAGAAAATTTATAGAAAAGGAAAATTATTTTTAAAACTAATTATCTAATTAAAAACTATTTTTAACTATTAAATAATTACCTAAAATACAAGAAAATGTGAAATAAGGCTAGAAAAATAAAATTATGAATTGGAAAAGTCTAAAATATCAAAATAGAATTTTCAAAACTATTTTTGTATTTTTCTGATTATTTTTCTATTTTTATGAATTTTAAACTATTAAAAACTAATTAAATTACTAAAAATTACAAAATAAACTATGAAAAATATGGAAAATTACTTTTTTCACTTTTTATATTTATCTAAACTTAATAAAATTAAAAAATTATTTTTTTAACCTTTTCTTAATTTTTTTTGTATTTAAAGCTAATTAAAAATACTTAAAAACTAATTTAAATTGAGAAAAATAGCAAAACAACTTAGAAAAATCTGAAAAATTCAGGAAAAGTCTAAATTAATACTAGGAATATAAGAAAAATGGAAAAACAGGCACTTATGTGGAGAAGTTAAGAACTGATGAATCAAGTGCTTATAAATAAGCACTTGAATAAGCTAAATGAAGACCAAAAGCTACCAAATGTTTACAGAAGCTACTATAAGCTAAAAGAACTAAAATTCAACAAGATTCAACAAGCCCTAACCTCTGGATATCAAGCTAGTACAGATTTGATGTAAGAGCTTTTGAGCTAAAAACAGTTTCTGAGTACTAACTTTGAGCTTGTGCACAAGACTAAGAATAAGCTAAAAAGGAAAAACAGAAATTGGAATATAATCTAGACCTGGGTGAGAGTATCTAAACCAAAAAGTAGACCATGACTAGCTCTAATAAGCCCCGTGCCTAGCTGCAATATCGAGAAAACTCTCAAAGTAACCGGTGAGAACAGTGAGCAGGGCACATGGTGCTAAAAAGAGAAGCTTGTTTGAAACCTTTAAAAAATTTGTAAAATTATACTAAAATGGTGATAAGAAAGAGGACCAAATGAAGTTTATGAAATGCCAAGTTTCACCTAATATGACCTAAAAATGAGTCAAGGAAAAATCCTTGCAGTTGAGCTCAAATCCACTTTTTGCATTTTTGACTTTTGACAAAAGCTGTAAACTTTGACCAAGATGAACTTTGAATCCAATTTTATGACTAATGTTGATGTTATAAGATGTAATGAACTTACTGCAAGCTTTGTTTATGACTTTTAAGCACACAATAAGTGATTTACTCTACAAAAATCCAACAGTGAACCTGTTGGATGCAATTGATATGGATTTTGACTTTTTTGGATTACAGGCACACAAGTAAGACAGATATGAAGTGTTATATGCTAAACAAACTTAAACCAACAAACATTAACCACTGATCTAACCCCAACTGCAGTTTAAGCAACAAAACCAAACACTCTTTATCCATGCTTTGCAAATAATTCTAAGTTAAACACTTAACCAACTAACATAAATGATCAAACTGAGTTTTTATAACTTAAATACACCCTATTAAACAGATTAGAACCGGCTTGCAACTAACAAGGAAGATAATACAAAGAAACTTGAAATTTCACTTACAAGGGTCCCTTAGCCACTATGGCTTGCACAAACAACCAATGAACCTCTAACCTATTTATATCAACCCACTAAACCTAAATCAACCCACATCTACCTCTGCATCACCCATTTCCATTTCCATTGCCATTTTTGCCCTTGCTTTTTGTTGACCAAGAACCACAATCACTAAACCTTGAATATAAGCTTTAAGCTTGTATAGTGCTTATATAAACCTTTTGAGCTTAAAATCACTAATAACAGCCACACAAGATTATGAGATGGAAATTTTCAACAAGAAACTCAAATCATAAACTGATGGAGAAACTCAAATTAATACTTGGAATTGATTTATATTGATACAAAAACTTAATATGAGTACATTTCAACAAAATATTACAGATTTTTGAGCTTAATTAAAACTTACAAAAAACTATATTAAGAAATATTAAAACTACAAGACTCTCTTTTCGCTTCCAAATGCTCCCTTTTATAACCCAATGTCTTTGTCTCTCTCTTCTGAATAGTTCCCATCAATCCTTAGCCATTGGATGGCTTCAATTGATCCTAGCCGTTTAAATGAGATTTTGGCGCCAATTTGGATTTTAAACAGGAATGGGACTGAGATGGTTGAGGGTACATTTATTGATTTGGAGTGGAGGTGGGGAGACAAAGAGAGTGATAAGTGAGTCAGTGGGCGTGTTGGTGGCTGATGGGAGTAAAGTGCACATGGGGAGGGAAACGGGAAACGGGAAGAGGTTGACTGGTTTGACTGTTATTAATAATAGGGGGTTCAAAATTCATTATGACAGGGCCAAAATTGATTGACCGTGCCAAAAAAGGTTTAAGGTTTAATAATTATAGGGGCCTAATGTAAAACTGAAAATCAAGGGACCATTCGCCAATTCAAAAAAGTTGATCCAAGGGTTGAAAGTGACAATCTCAAAAAGTATAAGGACCAAACTTGTCATTTTGCAATTTTCCAGGGTCATTTTTGCCAAATTTCAAAGTTGAAGGACTAAACTTGTAATTTTCTCAAACTTTTGACATTTTTCACCAAAGGACTAAATTTGACAACTTATGATTTTAAAAGGACCTTTGGTGATTTATATTTTGAAATTATGTGCTCAGGAATGCTTTTGACAACTTTTGAAACTTGGGACTGAACCGCCAATTATGCAAACTTTGCTCATTTTTCATCCGATTTTGAACATTTTGCATCCAAACATATAAAATGCACTTTTGAGATATTTTCAGTATTTTGATGCATTTCTAGCATTTTTAAACGCTTTGCAGTCAGACGACCAAAAATGATGAGTATTTACACACTCATCATGCTTCTAAGAACTCCTCCCTCCTTGTGCAAATCAAATTCAAAATATCATATGCACAATTTAAGGGAAGCAACTCTTTTGAAAACCACATCCTTTCCTAAAATATTCTTAACAAAGTATGAAAATTAATAATTTTGATCTGAAAGTGATGTTGATATCTTTTAGAAATTGGTGATCAAAGAATCAAATATTTCGTTTCGGAATTGAGATTTTCAAGTCCTCTTGCCTCCATGTGCCAAAATGATTTCAAACATATGTTGCACATGTTGAGGGGAGCTTTTCTAAAAATATCAAAAACAACTCGTACAAAATGCTTTGATATTATATCACAAGTATCCGGATTGATTTTCAAATGGTTTTCAATTGGTTCCAATGGTCGATGAACAATACCAAAGACCACCAAATTTACTTTATGTATGGTGATATAAGGATGGTTAGGTTAGGTATCGTTCCTAACGATCCCGCCAGAGGCGAGGAGGGATCTACCCAAGGGACAATCCACTAGATAGTGTAGAGTCCTTAGGTATGATGAAAAAGGAGTAAAAGTGAGATATGGGAAGAGCGCACGAGATTGAGCTAGAACCGAATAAACCCAACAAGGTTCTAGTAATGAAGTATCGGTAAGTTAAGGGGTTGAAGAATGAAAAAGAAATATATGTGAAAAGGGTGAAAAGAAATAGCCCTCCATTATTTCAACCTTAGGCGTAAAACCGGTTCAATCATATGCTACGGGTCGTTACCTAGGTAACACGGTATTGAAGACAAGACGCCATGGACCCAAAGGACGATTGCACTACATCTTCCCCAACTACTCAAGTTCCTCTTAAAAGGACTTGTTTCATTCTCACAGGGGAACCAACATTATCTATCGACTTTCTCTTGGAGATGGTTGATATTGAAGAAGGAGACCCTATCCCTAGTCTCCGGCATAGGAACCAAATGTGCACAATTGAGTCTAGAGCCAAGAGATCATCCACAATATCTCATTAGGACACAAAATTAATGAAGACTTACTGTTTCACTCAATGTGGAAAGTAAGAATATATTAAGAGTCCTAACGATTATCCTTGTGGTATTGCCGTAACATCCGAAAGTGATATGTAAATATTCACGATGAAGATGGAAATCCTTCTAGGGCCAACATCAAACAAGCTCTTGGTGGGTGACATGTGAGATCTTTTCAAAATATCAAGCTTGTGACAACTGGATAGAAAATGCGATCTACCTCGTGAATCAACCTTGGTCTAGGTAATAAATTGACGAATACTTTTGGAAAAACCGTTTGATGTGAAAATCTTCTTTTCTCTAGCACATCGAATGAGTATTCAATTTCAAACACAAAAAGTATCTCTAATTGAAAAAATACTTTTAGAAAACCGCTTTGATGTGCAAATCTCTTTTTTTCTCTAGCACATCGAATGTGTACTCTTTTCAAATACAAAAAGTATTTATGATTGAAAATTGATCTTTTTCATAAAACCTTCGGCCGTATTGCAAAACTCTTTCTTCAACCAATACGCATTGTTTTCAAATCAATTTTTCATCAATCGCTGAATCTCATTACCGGTTCACTCACTCTTGTTGTCTTCGAGACGCCGGCTGAGAACGTTTGTAGAACACTTTGAAACCCTGCCAAGGAGATTCTTCGGAATTATACCTAATCACGTGTAGATTTGTATCGATCAACGGAAGTGGTCGCGGTACCTCAATTCAACGAAAGTGATCAAAGACACTTTCGGTGTTTTTATTGCTAACCGTTGTTTGCGTGTACATTTGGATTCGCTAAAATGATCGTAATTAAGATGTCAATCCAAAGCCGCATGCTCACAACATCACACACTTAATGAAGAAATCATGACTAGTGCATATCTACATAACCCTGACTCTAATATTTTTATACTATGCTTCAAGACACGCTACAAATATCATGAACCAAGAAGCTTCCGCTACTTGATGAAAAGATGTCATGATCCCGAAGTGTGAGCATGTCGGTCCAGAAGTCAACAAACATGAAGGCAAACACAATAAAGGGTGATCCAGAGATTTACTATGGCTCATGATCTCCATAAAGCTCGAAGATCATCAAAGATGGGATCGGTTCAAAGACCTCCACCGAAAGTACAAAACTACGGACTTTGAAGTATCACCTAAAGCACAAAGATTGTGAAGTGAAGAATTAAAGTCTACGAGCTCAAGAGATCAAGATAAAATAGAATGCTAGGATTCAAATGTAAAACATGGGGTGACCTCCCTTAGGGGAGATTGTTAGGAATTAGAAATTCCATAGTGAAGAGTCGGTCACCCCAAATATAATTTAGCATAAGTTAGCTCGTAGACATTACGCTATTTACCGCTATTTAGTTAGTTATTTAGTTTAGTGCAACACCATGGAGGACTACCGGTCTTTACCCACTGTGATGCCCGACACAAAATCAAGGAGGACGCTTAGTTTGTAATTATAAATACCCCTACCTCCAAAGGTAGAGGGTTGACCTCATTCTAATCTAACCTTTTCTTTTTACTCTCTAGAAAGGCTCACATTCTACTTTCTCTCTCTAAACTCTCTATACTATTCGATCCATACTTGTGTTTGATATCCTGCTTATGAAATCCAATATCTTACAAACCTCAATCCTATTTTTGATTAAATAGATCATTTATGTATTTACAATAAATAAATAAAACTCAAATCTGCTATTATATAGAATCATATATTGATGCCAAGATAATTATGTTATATCATGCACATTGTTGGGTTTTATAGATTTGATGATACAAAACATAAAGAATGAACATGAAGGACTTAAAGTGAGAAAAGAAAAAGATGGCTTGCAGAAAAAGATGAAGGTTAAAGATTAGGAAATTATTTGTTTCCTAATACAATTAGATCTTTGTTACCCTAGTATCTCTATATATAAAGAGATTACAGGGAATTATTTTTATTATGTCTTTCATAATGTAGTCGACTAAAGGTGTGTGTATGTGTCAGCGCCAAGTCCTCTAATGGACGCGATAGGATTTGTGTAGTTTAGCCTCAAGAATCACTTGACCTCAAGCATTGAGTTGTAACCGTATTATTCCGATAAAATAGTATTTGGGGTTTGAGTGTTATTAAAAAAAAACCTTGTTCATAATAATGTTAATTCTTATTTGAATATTCCGCTTTCATTATTATGTTCCTAGATTATATGAGGTCTAAACAACCTCGAGTCATAAATCCATCCAAGAACTAAGAAGGTGGTTTATTTCTATCGTGGTATCGTGAGCAAGGGGCTCGTAACATCCGGATTTATAAGGTTTTATTTACGAAGAATGAAGAAGAGAAGAAAAATTCAATCGGAAAAAAAATTTCGATCTTTCTCAGACATGTCGCCAAACCGCGATATCTCGGCCGTAACCGCTGGATCGGCCTGTTTTTGGTTGAAGCTTCTCGATATATCAAGCTACTTTTCACCGGAGGTATCGCGGAATTGAGCTTTATGTGTGAGATATAGGTCACAAAAATAATGCAGAGGAGGTAATTTTTTAATTTTTAGGGTTTTGGCTACAAGAACACATCATTATTAACCCAATGATTGGTCATTAATTATAGACTAAAATACACCGTTGGTCCCTAAACTTGTTGTTGTGCATCGTGATGGGACAGACATGGGCTTTTTCATCGCCCGAAGTCCCTTTTCCAAGTTTCATACTCGAATCGGGTCCTTTGACCATATTTCCGCTTGTCAAGGACGCCGCTTGCTTGATTTGTCTTTAGTCCAAGGGCACAATTGTCATTTTTATTTCAATTAAAAATTTCTAATTATTGCCACATGTAATGTAACCCTTTCCCTTCCATAAACACATATTCGTATTATTTTTCGTCCCTGAACTTTCTTTACAAGAATTATCGAATTACAAACCCTAATTGCAAGTCACAAAACCCATGTTTATCAATCATAAAACCGAAACATGGACTTTACTTTATGGAAAGTAAGAAGACATCCAGTTATCCAGCTTGATGACACCGTAGTACGACTCGCTAAGAAGAAATACTACATATATTTTTATGATTATAGTCATTGGAATTTCTAACTGGGGTATTTATTGTTTGCCAATTAAGTTTTTAGAATGCCCTAAAAATATATTGACATGTTTTCGTGTGGTAGATCTAATATGTTTAGCATGAGGGTTCATCACAACAGTTTCTTTAGATACTGGCCTAGTAGAATCTACGTTGGAGGTATGGAAAATTTAGTTGATTTGGTTGATGTTGATAGTGTGTCAGTCGAAGAGTTGGATGTTCTTATGTATGAATTTGGTTATGAACTTGGTTCAAAAAATTACTATTACTTTGTTAAGCCTCGTAGTAATTTAGATGATGATTTGTATAGCTTAAGTGAGAGTGCTAATTTAGAAATATTGAAAGATCATGTTGATGATCATAAGATGATAGAGGTTTATGTTGAAAATGGTAAGACAACATCGGATGTTGATCAAATGTCACCAAAGTCAATTAGGACAGTTATTGCTGATGTGGATGCAACAAAGAAAAAGGAAGCTCTTGTTATTGTTCCATATAGCTCAAACAAATTGTTCTTAGAAAACATTGTAAAAAAATATGTGGTAGAGGATATATGTCAGGTTACACATCAACCTTTGGAAGTCAATACTTTAGTACAATCTAGTCGATGCCAAAAACGAACCCTTGTTTTCATTTGTCGAGGTCCGTCAGATCAAAATGTTGTAGGTGATGTCAACCAAAGATATAGATAAACATGTTGAGCATATCCAAATAGATAGTCCCAAGAGGTATGTCAAAATGATCAAGAGTTAGGTCATCAAGAGGAGGAAATATGTAATCCTGTGTAGCATATCCAAAAAGTAAAACAGTATTGTGTTTGTGAAATCGATGAAGCTTTAAGTGATGACAATGTGAGTGACATAGATAGTTATATGAGTGATGATGATGATATTGAGAACAATCGGATGGAAACACGTTGTCGATGAGGCTAATACTTTTGAGCCCGATTTTGATGTTAATCTGCTCAAAGTGACCGAGACTACATAGTTACCATATATAGGTACCTCCACCCGCATACCATGATTTTTTAAGAAAGGTGAGTTGGATCCGTTAGATGATAATGATTTTGCAAGTGGTTCTGAGAATGAGGATGAGTATGTTATTAGGAAGAAAAAATGAGCGCATACAAGAAACAAAAGTTAAGTGAGGCAAGACAAATAGAGGACAAAATATATTTTTTCTGTGGTCAAACTTTGTAATCGCAAAAGAAGTGAAAGATAAGATCTACATGCTTTCAATAAAGACTAGGAGGAAATTGCAACTAATTAAGAATGACAAACAGAGAATTTAGGTGTTTTGGAAAAATACCCGCTTGTGGCATAACCGAAGGTGTTATGGGAAATGCCCCAAAGAGGAAAACTGGTCCGATAACTAGAGGCCTTGGAAGGGATATATATTTGCGATCACTCAAGGAGCAAGCAAATTGACCCATGGTTGTTGTATGTAGCCAAAATACAGCCTAAAGATGTATGGATTGTTCGAATTAGGGATGAACACAAATGTTTGCAATCAAGAGAGATGAAAGCTTGTGACTACAAGTTTCTTTCGAAGCAAATAGTTGACCAAGTTCAAGTCAATCCAGATATTCCAATCAAGGCCGCTCAAGATCACCAATAAACAAATGAAGTTCGTGTCTATGAAAAAGGCATTGGGGCAAAACAAGGCGAAAATGAGATTAGTGATCATAAGCAACAATACACCCTTTACGAGACTATGATGAAGAGTTGCGTAAAACACCATATACAAATATAGCCTTAGGATAAGTGACAACCGCAACATGCAAAAGTACAACCGAGTTTTCAAGAGAATGTATGTATGTTTAGGTACTTTGAAGGAAGGATATAAAGCTTGTCAAAGGAGTTGTTGGGGGATATATGCTTTTATGAGGGGTCCTTTTCCTACAAAGAAATGCAGATAATAAAGTTAACAATGGAATATACCCTTTAGCCTACGCTGATCAGGTTTGAAAGCAAAGACTCATGGATTTGGTTTCTTGAATGTCTAAGAGATTATCTTGACTTGCAACCAAACTCAAACTACACTTTTATCAAAGACAAAAAGGTGATGTTACTTTTTAGTTGATTAGATTCACTTGTATTTTCGATAAATGCAAGTTTTATTAGTAATGAATTTATGTTTATGTGTAGGGTATCATTCCAAAGATAGCGCCAAAGATTCCCTAAAGGTCAACAAAGATATTGTTTAAAGCACATCCATGATAATATGAAATTGCAATGGAATGCTAAAGCTTACAAGGAACATTTGTGGAGATGTGCAAAGATCAACAACCATCCAAAAATTTGAGGCGCCCACTGGCATTCAAGAGGTTTAGCTTAACCCCGCCTGCCGGTTAAGTAAGATACCACCAACCCATTGGTCAAGGTCGCATTTTTTAGGTAACTAACCAAATCTATGTCTACGTGTACATATTTTGTTCTACGACATTGTTCAACAATGTTGTTTGTATAAATCAAACATGTTGTATAAATGTGTAGGGATGGCTCATTCTGATGTCTTACTTAATAACATGTGTGAGGTGTTCAATTGGAAACTATTGGGAGGTAGGCACCAACCATCATACACGCTTTGGAAAACATTAGAGAATATCGTATGAAAAGAATAGTGAATGTTGTAATGTGATTCACAAGTGTGCCGGACCATTAACACCAAAGGCAACACTCATGTTAGACTTGATAAAGAAAGAGGCAAGTACACCGCTTACGGGTGAAGGAGATAAGTATTAGGTCAATGGATGGGGAGATAACTGCTCATGAATGTTGAAGCTAAGGCTTGTACATGTAGAAGATGGGAGCTTACAGGTATGCCATGTAAACATGTTGTTGCTACCCACCGATGTATGAGGTTCAATGGAATGCAAGTAGGATCTGTTGAATCATGGGTTCATCCATGTTACTTGCTTAAGACATGGGAAGAAACTTACAAACACTACATCCAGCCAATATATGGTTATCAACATTGGAATAAGTCATAAGTGCCTACAACCATTCTTCCACCTAAACATCATAAACCATTAGGTAGGCCATTTAAAGAAAAGAACTAGGGCTTTAACAAAATGATAATAATGACAAAACCAAAGAACTTTTCACGCCTAGTAAGAGTGTGGTTTGTGGTATATGTGGCAATGTTGGACACAACAAGAAAACATGTCTGGGCAAGAACGGTAACAGGAAGTCAAGGCAAGACAATCAGCCTTTTAAAAAACAGCTTTCATCCCATCCAAAAGTTACAAAGAAAGAAGACAAAGGTTACAAACAACTTTGAAGGAAATGAAATACCTTGTCAAACTAATGCTCAATGGAAGGTGATTTTCAACCAAGTGTGGTCCACTCAACTGAAGTCAAGTTGATGTCGCTTCGTGGGTCTCCAAAACAATTTGGACTAAGACCAAGATTATAGAAAGAAAGCTTTCACCACAAAAAAATGTTGGTTAAGCATATGAAAGCCAATGTTTTCCATCAAATTTGTATTCCCCTAAACATCATTTGATGTGTTTAAACAATGTCCTGCTTCTAACTTTGTAGACTACATAGTTTTATGCATTTGGAAATATATCCATTTGCATTATGTATGAAATCATGTCATGTTAGTCTATGCCTATGGGTTAAATTGTGTTTTTATTGTATTGATTTGCCACTTTACGTGTATTTCTAATGCATTGTTACTAGTTCATACGCATAGTAATCTGTTGACTTTACAAAGTCAATTATCGCTCACACATCCTGAGACTTCATACGCCTACGATTCTTGGATATGTTTTATTAGATTCTGGTTTTGTTGGATATCGATATTCTATTATCACAAACAACAATGAAGAATCAAAAATGGATGAACAACACCATATCAAGTTTATATTGATACTGTAAATGGTTCACCCATCCTGAGACTTCATAACGCCTATGATTCTTGGATCTGCTTTTCTGGATCTGTTTTGAGTTGGATATCGTTATTCTATTATCACAAACAAGAATGAAGGATCAAAGATGGATGAACAACACCATATCAAGTTTATGTTGATACTCAAAAGTGGTGTCCTGCTCATCCATCTTGTGACTTCATACGCCTATGATTCTTGATCGCTGTTTTGAGTTGGATATCAAGTATTCTATTATCACAAACAGAATGAAGAATAAATGGATGAACAACACCGTGATCAAGTTTATATTGATACTCAAAAGTGTGTATGTTCATCCATCTCTCGATCATTCATCCATCTCTCGATACTTGTATCCGTGTTTGTTTGATCATTTTACTAAGGTGTGGTTTGAATTGATTAATATTTGTGTGGCAAATCGATGGATTTGATCATTTATAAGGGGAAGGAGCAAGTCTTAAAGGCATAACACTCATAAGGACTAAAGCATAAAATTAAAACTACTTATAATGCATAATGACCAGAGTACATCAAACCATGACTTTTCACATGTCAACCATCACCAAAACACTAATTACAGAGACCCTACCACCGACTCAAAAGGCAAAAACCAATCGACATTGTAAACCCACTAGATAAACCATATACGTGAACATAATGATCAAGAGATCCGTGAGAAAACGTAGTTCCTCAAACGGAGATATTTTCCTTCCCTGAAGGAGTTCAAATAGTGGTATCTTGTTGACTAGCCTCTAGCTCATTGGCCCCCGGCGACCGCCTAAATTCCATGGTCTCACCGATGAGGGCTTGGCATTCTTGTAATGCCGTCTCATTTCTGGATGCCGCAAGCAGAGGATCACCTCCTTGTTTCTCGCCGGCCAATGGTGGATCCAACCATCCATTGATAGAAATCTAGATCCCTAAAAAATAAGAAATCAAACGTTTGAAAACACTTAAAAGCTGACACCAAGATGAAACTATAAACATAACATGTTAAATTAAAAAATAGCATTATCATTGATCCGCGCTAAAACCGCCGTTTTCACGCAGTTTCCACTACTCGTGAATGGCCAACCTGTGAAGAAACTTAAAACGGCTAAGCACTCAATGCAATGAAGATCCGAGGAGTATAGTGTTTCCCCGTCGTTATGTCCCAAATGAAGCTATGCAATGGATTATCAAACGTAAAGTGATCGAGAAATTTGAACAGAGAAAGGGATCTGAATTGATTATAACTACAGAAAAAGCCAACAAATTACAACGGCTTAAATGCGAATTAAAGGAAATTAAAAAGATAAATAATATTAAATAAACGCTATCACTATATTTAAAATGATGTTTTTGATTTTGTGTTTTTATAAAACTTAATTTAAAACTACGTAACGTACAAGAGAAAATGTGAAACTTACACAATATTAACCCTAAAAATATGAAAATGATATTTTTACAATCCAAATGATAAAAGAAAATTATTAGAAAAAGAAAATTATTTTTATAACTATTTATCTATTTATTATTAATTAAAAACTATTTTTACTTAATTAATAATACACTAAAATACAAGAAAATAGGAAATAAAACTAGAAAAATAAAATTATGACTTAGAAAAATCTAAAATATCAAAATAGAATTTTCAAAACTATTTTTGTATTTTTCTGATTATTTTTGTATTTTCTATGAATTAAAAACTATTAAAAACTAATTAAATTACTTAAAAATACAAATTTAACTAAGAAAAATCTGGAAAAATATTTTTTTGGCTTTTTATATTTATCTTAACTTAAGAAAAATGAAAAATTATTTTTTTGAAACTTTTCTGAATTATTTGTATTAAAAGCTATTTAAAAATGCTTAAAAACTAATTTAAATCAAGAAAAATAGCAAACCAACTTAGAAAAATATGAAAAATTCAAGATAAGCTTAAAATAATGTACTGAATCAAGGAAAAATATAAAAACAAGTGCTTGTGTGCATGAAATTGAGGCTGCAGTGGAATGTGCTTATTATTAAGCACTTTGAAATAAGCAAATGAGAACAAAAAGCCACCAACTGATTCCACAAGCTAAAATAAGCTACAAGAACCTAAATGCAATGGATTACAACTGCTTTTAACCTCTGGTTACAAGTATAACAGATTATGATGATAAGAGATTATAAGCTAAAACAGTTTTCAGGTGCTACTTTAGAGCTTAAGCACATGCTACTTGATAAGCAGAGAATGGAAAACAAAAGTTGGAACTTAATATAGACCTGGTTGGCTATCTGAAATCCACATCTGAGACTTGGACAAGCTCAAATGAGCTTGTTGCAAGCTCTCAAGAATGCTCCCGCACACACTCAAGCACATGAGTAGTGAGCACAGGGCATATAAGGCCCTGTTGCCAAGCTCATTTGAAGCTAAAAAAAAATCACAAAAATCTGTAAAAATAGTAATAAAGAAATAGACCAAGAGAAATTTATACACCCATAATTTCAATTGATTTGGTTCAAGAATGAGCCCATGAAAATTCCTCCTAACTGAGCTCAAAATGGTTTTTCAGGTTTTTTTTTTTGACTTTTGAAGTGAAAATGAAACTCTGACTTTTTTGAACTTTGATTCAAATGTAAGGACTGATCTAGGTGTTATATGATGAAATGACACTAAAGCAACCTTTATCTATGTATTTTAAACACAATTCAAGACTTTGATTCTCAAAAACTCCAACAAGCTATGCTTAAGACAATTTGAGATGCATATTGACTTTAGCAGGCAGCTCAAGATTATGACAAATATGAGTTAATATTAGCTAAGTAAACTTAAAACAACAAGAGTTATACAATCGAATAAGCCCTCGAACATTTATATCAAGAATTCCAAACACACCTATAATTGATCATTTTGCAATCAACTCTAAGCTAAACCCTTAACCAGCCTAAAATAAATGATCAAACCGAAGTTTATATAACTTAAATAACCTTATAAATGATTAGAACCAGTTAATACTACAAATGAAGATTATGCAAAGAAATCTTAAAATAACTCACAAATTGTCCTTAGCCACTATGGCTTGAAACAACTGTAAAACCAGAACTCTAACCTATATTATCCAACCCAATAACTTTCAATCAACCCAATTCCATGGTCTTCAACCCATGTCCATTTCCATTACCAATTGACCTCGCTTTGACTTTTGTTGACCAAAGTCTAATATTGCATGAAACTCGAATGAGCTTATAAAGCTTTGATAAGCTTGCATAACCCTGCTTAAGCTTAAAAATAAGCTAAATAGAACTTGTATGTAAGACTTTGAATTGGAAAATTTCAACAAAGGCATATGTGTGAACACAACCGAGATTGATGCTTGAAATGAGTTTCAATACACTTAAACACTTTCGTTTGATACAACTTAACAAAAGATTACAGGTTTTATACTAAATTAAGGACTTTAAGATAAAAACGACATTAAAGGTAAAATAAAAACTACAAGACTCTCTATCCTCTTCCTTCGCTTCTTCTTTTATAAACCAAACTTCGTGTTCTCTCTTCTCAATAGTTCCCCATCTTGCCATTGCATTGATTGCTTAAAATGATCCTAGCCATTAAAACGGATTTTGGCGCCAAAATTGGCTTTTAACGCCTAAGTTGAGTGAGGGGGGAGGAGATGCATTAAATGCATCTTGGAAGTTAGCCGAGGTGGGGAACATAGGTAAGTGGAGGCGAGGAGGGGGATGGGAGTTGGTTGGCCTGCAGAAGCAGCTGAGGGGAAGACTTTTGGCGGTTTGGGTGTTAAATATGCGGGGTCCAAAATGATATGACAAGGGGGTCACTTGGGTTTTGACAGTGGGTCCAAAAGGAAAGGCAGGTCCATTGGGTTTAATGACAAGGTTTAATATTCATATGACCTTTGTTGCAATTTTCTCGAAAATACAAGGACCTTTTCTCACTCAAAAGTTGCTTCAAGGACTAAAAGTGACAATATCAAGAAGTACAAGGACCAAACTTGCCATTTTCAAATTTCCAGGGGCCATTTTTGCCAAATTTCAAACTTAAAGGACTAATTTTGTAATTTCTCAAAACTTTTGACATTTTTCACCAAAGGACTAAATTTGACAACTTATGATTTTAAAAGGACCTGGTGATTTTTCTTTGAAATTATGTGCTCAGTGGACTATTTCACAATTTTGAAACTTGGGAGATCAAACGCCAATTATGCAAACTTTAGCTCATTTTTCATCCGATTTTAAACATTTTGCATCCAACACATAAAATGCAATTTTGAGATATTTTCAGATTTTGATGCATTTCAGCATTTTAAACGTTGCGCTCAGATTGATTCAAAAATGATGAGTATTTCCACACTCATCAATCCCCACACTAAACTATTGCTAGTCCCTAGCAATCTTTTGAGAAAAAACTTAATGGATTTGAATCTCTTTACCAAAAGCCATTACTTCTCGAGTAGCCAAATGTTTCAGTTCAAGTAAGAACCATGGTACACCGATAACCATGTGATTTTGAGCAAACCACCGGCTTCCAACGGATTTGATTTGTCTTTACCGGCCGCTTGTTCGACTAGCCAACTCTTAGATAAATTATCAATATTATTTTTGGTGAGTCGATTACCAATTATGGTTTTTCCACCGCCTTTACCACAAGCCATAAACTTGCGGGCTAGCCAACTCTTCACTAATTAAAGATATGGTGAGTCGAATACCATACAATTTTGGGTAAATTGTGCCACAACGGATTTGAGATATCTTTACAAGAGCCGCTTGTTCTCGATTAGCCAATCCTTTTGTTTATTAGACAAAGCGGATCGATAACCAATTGAGTAAGTGTAGAACACTTACTCCAAAAAAAATTTGGCCAAAACGGGAATGGGTGGATAATACATGATAAAATTCGTGAGAATTCCCCCCCACACTTAGAAATGAATATTGCCCTCAAAGTACCTACGTTATTTAAACCGAGAACGTGGGAAATACTCACGCCATTTTTGAAAGATTTTTTTGAGGCTTGCATATATACAATAACATGTGGGCAACCCCCACACTAGGGTGGTAGAAAGATAGAAAGAAGTCGAAATATGGGTGAAACCCATGGCATGCTACATCGCTTTTTGATTCCCGAGTCGCTAGCTTGACTCGACCTCAATTCATTTGTTCATGGGGAAAGTAACGTGAAAACCAATCTCGATCGGACTTTCGTTCACAATGTTAATAAACATATGAACATCGGAAAGTTCCACACCGACGAGATATAACCGCGATATTGTTAATAGTAGAAACTATAAGGGATGATACCGGGGTCAAAGATGGTGTCCTCATTCCTAAAGAGAAAGGGAAAGAGCGACCACACCATCCGTGAAGAATGGAATAAAGACGCATATGAGAATGCATGTCCATTCCTCAAAGAGAGAAGCAAATCACCATTTTTGACATTTTTAAGCTTAAACTTGAAGCTTAGATGGTGATTGTCAAGAAGATGTCCCGAGGAGGTGGGAAATGGTTCTTCAATCAACAGATTTTCTAGAAAAGGATGTCTCCTCCGATCAAAGTAGTATTGTCAATTCCCGCTGGAATTGACTCATCACTAAGAAATGCATCAACTTCATTCCAAAGTTGTCGTCTTCCTCATCAGAGTGGAGGGGATGGAAGAGTCGGGAATAAGACTAGAAGATGATGGATCACTTTTGAGCAATTCATCAATGGGAAGAATGTCTCCCATTGGATCACAAACATCATCATCCAATTCAGATGAAACTGAAGAGAGTTTGGTTTCATCAACAGAGTTAACAAACTCGATGCGACAAACCGATTCCCGGAGTGGGACAAGTGGTGTGCTCTAGAGCTAGCAGCTTCCACCACTTCCATGAAGTCTCCAATTCAAGATCATCATCATCAAGAATACTTTGACTTCCCCGGTACAACTTTCAAACCATTTGTTTGAACCGTGGTTGATTTTCAAAGCTTTGAGCTCAGCGACGCTTTTTGGTGACTCGCCTTAACCGCGGAAATTTGAGAGTGTTGCATTGAATCTTCGTGATCTTTGATCAATTGTGGCAACACTCGCTTGGACAGAGGTTTGGAGTTCCGTTGATATTCAACGTGAACTCTTCGTTGTCAACCCGAATGGTCAACTCTTCAAAGAAACATATCAATCGAAAGCACTACTTCGCTCAAGAAAGCTCCTAAGATGAGGGAACTTTAGGATCAAGATCAAAGTCTACTACAACAAAGTCAAGAGGAAAGTGAAACTTTCCCACTTTCATCACGCACATCCCCTGGCTATCCCAAGTGGACGAGTTATGGTACAGTCCGCTAGCTCGAGTGTCATACAAGTGGATGAAAGTTTAGGAAGAGACAGCTTCCATAATCGAGAGTGGCATGAGGTTAATGCTAGCCAAGATCGCCATGCGAGCATTGAACCATCCCCAAGAAATCACACGGATTAGAAATCGCCAGGTCTTCAAGCTTTTGGGAAGCTTCTGAGAAGGACCGCCGAGCATTGCTCATCGAGAGGAGTTTTAGCCATCTCGTATAACTTATCTTTGTTGGTCAAGAAGCCTTAGCTGGATGCAAATTTAGGCATTAGAACAAGAGCATCAACGAAGCTTATATCAAAGTGAAGCTCATTGAAGATTTGGAAAAATTTTCCATTTGCTCTTTGTTTTTGTCTTTGAGCTTCTCATCATTCATTCTTGATGGGTAAGGAATACTAGACTTTGAGCGGGATGGAAGTGTTTTCGCTCGACTTGTCTTCGAACTCGGTTCCTGACTTAAAGCTTGGACTACCGGTGGGACGTGCGGCGTACCGTGGGCTTGAGAATTGCACCTTGTCCGCTGTATCCTTGGTAACTTGACTCAATGCTACGTGAGGAGGGGGGCATTGAGTCGGGTCCATTGCTGCCTTACCACTACGAGTGGTGACGGCTTTCAACTCGGCATTGGGATTAGGAATAGTATTTCGGGAGTCCTCCGGAGATGATGAAGCTTTGTTCATATTCATGTTCATGAAACCGCTCATCATATTCTTTAACTCATTTGTCTGCCGAGACAATGTGGTATCAATTTCCTTTCTTAGCTCAACTCTCATGTTATTGATCTGAAGTTTGCATTGAAGCATGTTTGACTCAGTCAGTTTCATGAAGTCATTTGGCATGGGAGCTTGAGGAGGTTGTTGATAACTTTGATGATTAGGAGCTTGATATGGTTGGTTGAAATTGTTCCGGCTTTGATTGAAATTTTGAGAGTTATTGAAATTGTGTCCATGATTCGGAACAAAGCGATTTTGATTGCCATGGTTTTGCAAGTGAGGAAAACTGTGGTGTCATACCGCTAGGTGCACTAGTGAGGATCACCGCGCCTGTGATTGTGGTTTACAAGCTACGGAGCTTGGTAAAAGGAAGCATCGGTTGCTTGACAATCATAATACGTGTGTGGACCACTACAAGTTTCACACACCTTGTTCACGGCTTTGATTGGTTCCGGCTTATGAATTTCACTTTTGATCTCCTTAACATCCTTAATCATACAACGGATGGCATCCGCTAGAGAAGCTATCGAGCCGCTAACTCGTAAGAGTTATTGGATGAAGAAGCGTGGAGTGTTCGGAATATTGACTTTGTTGCGAGAAATAGGAACTTTTGATTTTTGCTCGCGAATCTCAATCACATCTTTAGGTCTACGATTCAAGATATTGCCGCCGCATTCAAGGAATCTTGATCGCTACCGCTCAAACCATTGTAAAAGATAGTGACTTGTTGAAGCTCCGTGAATTCATGATGGGGGCATTTCCTGAGGAGATCTTTGAATCCCTCCCATGCCTCTCCAAAGTTTTCATCGAAATTTTGACGAAATCCAGAAATTTCATTTTTAAGATTAGCCGTCTTTGATGGAGGAAAGAAGTAATTGACAAACTTTTGAACAAGATCCTCCCAGGAGATGATCGAGGGTTCTTTTCCACCAAATCCTGGCTGCCCTCAAGAGAGAATGGAAAAGCATCGCCTTGATCACTTTGTGGCACATCTTTGAAATTGATCGCTTGGGTCAACTTGTTAAACCAACGGATGTGTGCATACCTGTCCTCGATCAAACCCGCGAATTGATTCTAGAGACACAAGTGGATTAAATGTGTCTTCAATTCAAAGTGATCGAATTGATTACCGTAAACGATGGCATCTCCATAACCCTGGTGCCTCGAGCATTTCGCCACAAGACGCTCGTCGCCATATTGTTGCTTGAAATAGTACGTAATCTCGGTTCGACTATTTGGGCAAAGACGTCACTGAACGCTCTTTGGAATTTTCGCTAGATCACGCAGGACTCAATGATCTAGAAGAACGAAAAGATTGATTCAGAGTTAACTCTAAGAGACTCGAGTTAAAGAGAGAAATGGGAATTATGAAGATGGATTATAAAATGGGGTGAGAAGAATCTTTATGGGTTTTCTTCCTGACAAGTATAACAACAAATCCAATAAAACAAGGAGGAAAACAAAGAACTAAACCAACCAATCATACAAGATGAATGACTTCTTTGAAAAAGGTACACCAATCACAAGGACACAAAGGCAAGTTTTAAATCTTTAGTTCGGGAACTTATTATGGTCGCACCCCGAAAGTTAGGTAGTAGTTTCATGTGGTAAGATTTTATGTTGTTATTATTAAAGAAAACGACAAATCTTTTTGTATTTTTATTTTTGATACATATATAGAAACAAAGGAAAATATTTTTTGTATTTATAAGAGAATATGGATATATATATATATATATATATATATAGATGTATGATGATATGAACAAAGAGTGAGTATTCAAACTACTAACCGCTAAACGAAGATAATCAAAGACACCCTGCTAGCCGGGCGCCAAAATTTGATCCTACAAATCGCCAAGTTTTCTTTTCCAAGTCACCACTTGTGAATGGCCAACCTGTAAGAAACTTAAAACGGCTTAAGCATTTAATGCAATGAAGATCCGAGGAGTATAGTGTTTCCGTCGTTATGTCCCAAATGAGCTATGCAATGGATTACCAAAACGTGAAAGTGATCGTGAGAAATTTGAACAGAGAGTGGATCTAATTGATTATAACTACGTAAAAAGCCAACAAATTACAACGGCTTAAATGCGAATTAAAGGAAATTAAAAAGATAAAAAAATATTAAATAAACGCTATCACTATATTTAAAATGATGTTTTTGATTTTGTGTTTTTATAAAACTTAATTTAAAACTACGTAACGTACAAGAAAAAATGTGAAACTTACACAATATTAACCCTAAAAATATGAAAATGATATTTTTACAATCCTAATGATAAAAGAAAATTATTAGAAAAAGAAAATTATTTTTATAACTATTTATCTATTTATTATTAATTAAAAACTATTTTTACTTAATTAATAATACACTAAAATACAAGAAAATAGGAAATAAAACTAGAAAAATAAAATTATGACTTAGAAAAATCTAAAATATCAAAATAGAATTTTCAAAACTATTTTTGTATTTTTCGATTATAGTTGTATTTTCTATGAATTAAAAACTATTAAAACTAATTAAATTACTTAAAAATACAAATTTAACTAAGAAAAATCTATAAAAATATTTTTTTAACTTTTTATATTTATATTAACTTAAGAAAAATGAAAAATTATTTTTTGAAACTTTCTCAATTATTTGTATTAAAAGCTATTTAAAATGCTTAAAACTAATTTAAATTAAGAAAAATAGCAAACCAACTTAGAAAAATCTGAAAAATTCAAGATAAGCTTAAAATAATGTACTAAATCAAGGAAAAATATAAAAACAAGTGCTTGTGTGCATGAAATTGAGGTCAAGAAGGAATGTGCTTATTATTGCACTTTGAAATAAGCAAATGAGAACAAAAAGCCACAATAACTGATTCCACAAGCTAAAATAGCTACAAGAACCTAAATGCAAAGACACAACTGCTTAACCTCTGGTTGCAAGTATAACATATTATGATGATAGAGATTATAAGCTAAAAATGCTGTGCTACTTTAGAGCTTAAGCACAAGCTACTGATAAGCAAGAGAGAATGGAAAACAAAAGTTGGAACTTAATATAGACTGCTATTATTCAAATCCACAAATGGAGACTTGACAAGCTCAAATGACAGAGCTGGGTGCTTCAAGTTTGGTCTCAAGCATTAATACCCGTTAATACTGAAAAGGAAATACTGTGGCATATAAGCCCTCAAGCTCATTCAAGCTAAAAAAAAAAATCACAAAAATGTGAAAAATAGTAATAAAGAAATAGACCAACTTTATACACCCATAATTTCAATTGATTTGGTTCAAGAATGAGCCCATGAAAATTCCTCCTAACTGAGCTCAAAATGGTTTTTCAGGTTTTTTTTTTACTTTTGAAGTGAAAATGAAACTCTGACTTTTTTGAACTTTGATTCAAATTTAAGGACTGATCTAGGTGTTATATGATGAAATGACACTAAAGCAACCTTTATCTATGTATTTTAAACACAATTCAAGACTTTGATTCTCAAAACTCCAAATGCTAGCGTTTAAGACAATTTGAGATGCATATTGACTTTAAAGGTGCAGAGCTCAAGATTATGACAAGTATGAGTTAATATGAGCTAAGTAAACTTAAAACAACAAGAGTTATACACACTAACAAGCCCTCAACACAGCCTATACTAATTCCAAACACACCTATAATTGACTGCTTTGCAATCAACTCTAAGCTAAACCCTAACCAAATAAAATAAATGATCAAACCGAAGTTTATATAACTTAAATACAGCCTAATAAACAGATTAGAACCAGTTAATACTACAAATGAAGATTATGCAAAGAAATCTTAAAATAACTCACAAATTGTCCTTAGCCACTATGGCTTGAAACAACTGTAAAACCAGAACTCTAACCTATATTATCCAACCCAATAACTTTCAATCAACCCAATTCCATGGCTGCTTCAACCCATGTCCATTTCCATTACCAAATTGACCATGTTTGACTTTTGTTGACCAAAGTCTAATATTGCATGAAATCTGAATGAGAGCTTATAGAAAGCTTGATAAGCTTGCATAACCCTCGCTTGCTTAAAATAAGCTAAATAGAACTTGTATGTAAGACTTTGAATTGGAAAATTTCAACAAGGGACATAAAGTGGTGAACACAACCGAGATTGATGCTTGAAATGAGTTTTCAATACACTTAAACACTTTAGTTTGATACAACTTAACAAAGATTACGTGTTTTATACTAAATTAGATTTCATGATCTTGGACCATTGGATTGCTTAAAATGATCCTAGCCATTAAAACGGATTTTGGAGCCAAAATTGGCTTTTAACAACCTAAGTTGGAGGTGGGAGGAGATGCATTAAATGCATCTTGGAAGTTAGCCGAAGTGGGGAACATAGGTAAGTGGAAGTAGGGGGGATGGGAGTTGGCTTGGTTGCAGAGAAGCTGGAGGGAAGACTTTTACGGTTTGGGGTGTTAAATATAAAAGGGGTCCAAAATGATATGACAGGGTCACTTTGGGTTTTGACAGGGTCCAAAAGAGCAGGTCCAATTGGTTTAATGACAAGGTTTAATATTCATAGGGACCTTTGTTGCAATTTTCTGAAAATACAAGGACCTTTTCTCACCAATTCTCAAAAGTTGCTTCAAGGACTAAAAGTGACAATCTCAAGAAGTACATGGACCAAACTTGCCATTTTCAAATTTCAGGCCATTTTTGCCAAATTTCAAACTCAAGGACTAATTTTGTAATTTCTCAAAACTTTTGACATTTTTCACCAAAGGACTAAATTTGACAACTTATGATTTTTAAAAGGACCTTTGGTAATTTTTCCTTTGAAATTATGTGCCAGTGGACTATTTCGCATAATTTTTGAAACTTGGGACTAAATCGCCAATTATGCAAACTTTAGCTCATTTTTCATTCGATAAACATTTTGCATCCAAAACACATAAAATGAAATTTTGAGATATTTTCGTATTTTGATGCATTTCGAAAGCATTTTAAACGCTTTGCGCCTGATTGACCCAAAATGATGAGTATTTACACACTCATCAATCATTTAAAGATAGACAACCCAGACAAACAGCATTAGCATAAGAACGCGTTTACATTGTTCCAAAGCAGGTCTTTACTACCGCCACCACAAGCACACAACGCACCATTATTACAACTTGATCGAAATATTAAGGATAAGATTTTTTCGAGGAGACTTTGGATTGTTTGATAAGTGTAGCTTTTATTGGCATTCACTCATCAGTAGCAATCCACGTAAAAGTGTATCAACACGCTGTATTGAAATAAAGAAATGACAATTGTGCCCTTGGACTAAAGACAAATCAAACGGAAACCGACGCCCCGACTAACCAAATATGGTCAAAGGACCGCCATTTAGTATGAAACTTGGAAAAGTGACCGGATGATGAAAATCTCAAGTTTGTCTCTATCGCGATGCTAAAGGCAACAAGTTTAGGGACGAACGGTGTATTTTAGTCTTAATTATATTACCACTGAATTTTATTAACCTTCAACAACATTATTAATTGGTGGTATAATTTATTGGCGTTGTTCAATAGGTTGGTAACTTTTTTATCTATATAAATATTGACAATGGTGTATTGTTTAGGAAGAAATTGGTATGGTGTTAGTGTTGACAAAGGGGACCTAACACTTCAATGCCTCAAATTGTAACATCTTGAATTTTGACTTACCCAAGTCAAACTAATTTATGAAATGCCACAAATTGTAATTACATCGCTGTATGACTTCGGGTAGTCAAACCCATAAGAAATGCACAACAAGTTCAATTAGTTACAATGCACAACCAAACACTATTAGTTACATAAGAACTCAATTTTTTAGTGATCGATTTCATGTTCACAACTACTAAAAAGTTTCCTATTATCTAAACATACACTTAGCTAGACCCACAACTCTCCCTATCATCATTTTCCTTCATTTCCTTCCTTTCCTTAAGATATTTAAACAAAATTTCGTGATTTGTAATCCTTTTCCCAAATCGTTAACCTTTGACAACCCGATGTAAATTTCTTCTCCCTTCTTAACACCCAAACCCTTTTCATTTGGGCAATCTTCTTTCCTCAACGAAATCAACAAAGCCTTTCCCTTATCAAGTTTGGCTATTGTTTTTTGACTTTTGGTAGAATATATGTTGCTTGTATTTAGGGTTCAATGTCTTCCTGTTATTTACGACAATTGTGTGTTTATCATAGGATTGAGGGTGTTAGATTTTAACTCGGGCATGTTATAATTGTGAATTGGTCTATTATACCCTATGTACAAACCGTAAAAGTTATGTTGACTTCAATCCCGTCAAAGGACTTGTTTAGATATAAAAGCATTGTTTTGGAATCACCGCTATGAAAATGCTAGTTTTGGTTCAACGCGGATGCTGTGTACAAGATAGGGAATCAGGTGTATTTTACTCTAAATTTTTTATAAACTTTTTTTATAAATCTTTTATAAACTTTTTTTATAAATCTTTTATAAACTTTTTTTTATAAAATTGTTATAAATTTTTTATAAACTTTTTTTATAAACTTTTTTTATAAACTTTTTATAAACTTTTAAATTGAATATTTATGAAATTTATATTAAAAAAAATATATATATATATATATTTATAAATTTTGTCAACAAACATGCTAAGGATTTTAAATTCGAAATTTTAAATTCTGAATTTAAATTTTCTAAAATTCTAATTTCATTACCCCAACCAAACTTCCCTAAGTTAAGTGTGGTTAAAGTATTTTCATGTGTACTTTCAAATACGCTTACTCCAATTTATTTTGTTCTCAGAAAACAACTTTTATTTACAAACCATCTAGTTTCTTTTTCTTTATTTAATCTTAAGGGCTAAGTTTAAAAGTTTAAGAAACAAAAACATGCATAATTAGCTACACGTAAATGGTTTAGATAAAAAAGAAAAATAATAAATAAATAAATTAATAAATAGCTAGACGAATTCAGTAGAGTTCTTGGTAAATCATATGGTGATGTGTTAAGATAGTCGGGGTTGGGGCAGGTTCATAAGGCAGTATTTTTGTACCATTACATCAAAATAGTTATGGACGGTTTTGTGACATGGTTAAAATTAGGACATGGAGAAAGAAATAGTAAACACTTATTTGAAGTGATCAATTTAAGAGAAGACGCGGTCAAAGTATGCTTATTTGAAATTTGTTGAAGCAATACTAGGTGATCAAGTTCTTTATGCTGATGAGATTTTAAAAGACGGGTTTTGTTTGAATAAGAACGATACGCCTCTTAGTCCTATGTAAGTTGTCACGAATTTGCATGAACCAGTTTAGGATGCTGATATTCTGTAAATGGAGTGTTACCCACTGAAACCTGTGAACTTTTTAAAGAGATTGGTAAGTATTGGAAAAAAAGATTAAGCATGCCAATTATTGTGTCGTAGTCGAAGAGTACAGAGGCTACTTTGATCCTGTTCAATATCAAACACAAACGATTAAACACGCAAGGATTTGTCTCTCTTGACTAAATTGTGATCATGATTTCTTATTTTCTTGTAATATGGAACCCGGGTGTTGTGGTGCACCATGACTCAGACTTATGTAACATGGTGTACAATGCAAGTGGCGAATTTGGCTTGCAAAGTTTCTAAGGCGACCAGATTCAATGTATGGGCAATAATCACCTTGTCATGCACGAAGTCATGGGAGGTTTGAAAAACGTCTACGCTATGGGAGCCCAATAAGATCTTATGTTCATGCTACTTAAAAGTGCATATTTGCCATCACTTCATGTTTTAAAAACGGTATAGAAGAAAATCACATGTGTTAGGTCACCATATATGTAACACAAGCATCAATAGAAGAAATAGATAGGAGATGATCGATTGAACCCTTATAAACTACACACACCGAAAATATAATACGGTAGCGTAATGTATGTTAAAGCAAAGAGTGAAATAGAAAAGAGAACAACCAACCTTCAAGTGAGGGTTATTACATAGTATTTATAGGAGGGAAGCTAGGGCAACACTCCTAGTTCCCATCCTTTCCTTAATGGACATGGGCCTAAGCTCATGGGCCTTCTACATAAGCTTAAGGCTAATAACAAACATAAAGGCCATAATTAAGCTACCTATTACATATGAGTAATTACTAACACTTGATTATGGTTTAGAGTGATTCCAACAATCTCCCCCCAAGTGTTATTACATATGAGTAACAAACACTCAAGTGTTGGTGATGAAAACGGTGAAGGCGTTGATGTAATAGTAGCTTTGACGCCTTCTGACATTCTTCTTTCTTGTGAGAAGAATTGCCTTGATTCGAACCATCTCCCCGGTGTAGTGAGAGATAGTTTTCTTTGAGCAGTTATGCTTTGACGTCATCTTTAACTTTGTTCTTTGATCATTGTTCTTTGTGATGAAAGTGATAGTATGTTGTTATCTGCATCAAGTCTGCTCAGGTGCTGCTTCGCCGCTTCATGTCTCCACGTCTTCTTCAACATGCTCACACGCTCTTTTTGGCGTTCAGTCTGATGAAGTTCTTTTAGTCTTTAACTTTGTAGATTCTTTGATTTGACGAAGAATCATTCTGACTGTTGTGTTGCTTTTGGATAGAACTTCCATTAGTGATGATGTTGGCGTGCATGAGAGAATCTGCACGATCATTCCGCTCCAGAGCTTCCATAAGAAGTAAACATTAAAACGGTTAGTAATAAGCGGATTCCGGCACTTACAAGTTTGAACGTCGAGAGTGTTAACAGCATAGTGTGAAAACACAACTCTAATTCTTACAAAGGCCGTTCCTGAATCGGAGTCCCACAAGTGAGATAACACGATGTACCGAAGTACACCTACGATTCAGATGAGTCGCTGAGGTACACCGAAGCATCACCTCACGACTGTAGACCGTTTGAGACCACTAAGCGCAATCCACGGGGAGTTGGCGAAGCGACCTGCTGTCAGGACTGTTTGATGTTGACCCTGGCAGGAGTTTCCATTCAATCACTGAGGATCACAAATGTGAACCTCTCATAAATGTTCTCGACAGATTGCTAAGATCTGTGAAGGACTCGATAATGTACCACTGAAATTCTTATTGTTGAATATCAAGTGATGAAATGTCAAGTGTACCTAAGAGATCTTTTGATGAATCTCGTGGCTCTAGACTCAATAGTGCGTTTTGGTTTCCTGAGCGGAGACTAGGGAGAGGGTCTCCTTCTTCAATACCAGCAATCTCTAAGAGAAAGCCGATAGTTTACGTAGGGTTCCCTGTGAGAATGAAACAAGCTTCTGTTGAGAGAAACTTGAGTGGTTAAGAAGGTTTAGTGCATGCGTCACTGGGTCCATGACGACTTTTAATCTTCAATACCGGCGTCACTAAGTGACAACCAGTATCATATGAATTGAACCCGGTGTCTGCCCTAAGTTGAATAATCTGGAGGGCTATTTCTTTTCACCCTTTTCTTTGCATTTCTTTTTAATTCTTCAACTCCTTCTTTCTCCGATTCTCATTTTCTCCTTTTTAATCATACCTAAGGACTTCTAAATACTAACTATTTGTGGTGTCCTGGGGTAGATCCCTCCGGCTCTGGCGGATCATAGGACGGTTATTCCTAACCTTAGTCACCTTATAACTCCATGACTAACCTATGTTGCCATAAAAACCATTGTTGTGAAAAATCTCTCAAAGTGTTTGTGAATGAAAAACATTTTAGTACCACTGTTGAGATAAGATTTTGCATAAATACTCCCCTCCACATGTGCTTAAGAGTTTTAACGGTTAAAATGCACAGTGAGGAAAGAGCGCGCACATTTTGAATTGATCAACTCAAGATAGACATTCCCCCGAGAGACACGGTTACGTGGCATAGTTAAAGAGTTGCATTGTCAGCTTTTAGGTGACAACTAGCTCTAATAACTACCTTGAAGGTGTAGACAATCCTCGAAAGGTTGTCAAACCCGTCAGAGTTCATGTCTACCAAGAGTTTCTCGAATGGTACATTCTACTCAGACAAGTCCTTTGCGAGACACGTTTACATCACTAGCGAACTAGCTTGAAATTATTACCCGTCCCGGACAAGTCTTTTCGAGTTACTAACAGTTAAGATCTCGTCAATTCATGGGTTAAGTCTATAGCACAAAGATTCATTTGCATTGACACAACATATTTCTTATCATGTATTTTCTCCCCCTCAAAAATGGCATATATGATGTTATTTTTGAAAAGTTGAGAATAAATATGACCATTTCGAGTGTTGCGGGAAGAATGACCACTGTGAACAATTTTTGAACAAAGTTTTAATTCAAGTACTCCCCCTCAACAAGTGATATAAACGGTTGAGGTTTTGAAAAAATCATAAGGGAAAGTACTTGTTCTTTTGAGCAAAACCTTGAAAAGTGAAAGGTTTGATAGGTTTTACTCAAAAGTAAGAAGCTTTCGCTCCTTTTATAAGGATTGTGGCACTGAAGCGTACCACAGGGTCCTTTATTTACAAGTACGGGTTGTACACTGTAATGTGTGCACAAGCCATTGACAGATAATCAAACAAGCAAAATCACAATCAAGAGAATACACAATGATTACAGACGATCAGCTACTTTCTGAGGACGTTGGAAAGTCAGAATCGGAAAGTTTGGTCATCCTCCCACATAGCTCTCCAACCGTTGCATCTGATCCCGATGAATCAAACATTCATCAATCCTAGTGATTAATCAACGAACATCCTTGCGATCCTTTGAATTCCATCTCTTCGTGTGAATTATACCCAACTCAATGTCCTTCAATCGATATGACAATCCATATCGAACCATCTCCAGGGTGGCGTCTTAGAACTTAGTGAATTTCATCGAAAGCCATGAAGCAAGTATGATGATTTTCACTTTGGTAGACAAACCCAAACTTGTGTTTATGAACGATTTTGTACTGAGGTTCTTGATTGATTCCGATGAAGTGTAGAATTTAGGTAAGATTCGACCCCGAGGTGAAGAACTTCAATACGCTCTTTGATTTGAAGCGTATGAAAAACAAGGAGTGCAGTAATGTACTTGATTTAAATTTCGGTTGAGGTTCTGGTTAGGGCTCAGGTATGTCGTGATCCTCACCACCAGTGTATGTAAAGTGATCAACGGTTTTCTCCATTGGTGGTGTGGTTTCTGAATCCCTTGGTTGATCAGATGGTGGTGGCTGTGTAGCTTGTTGTGTAGTGGTGATAACCTGCTTAACCATTTATCGAATCATTGGATGGAGTTGCCTTCTTAACAGATTTTGTTGTTGACATAGGTGTTTCTTATGTTGATGGAGGTGATGATTGAGATGATGATTTGGGTTTGGTGGAAGTGTCAAGAGGTGTTACAGAAGACTGTTGAGGTTTGTGTATAGGATTGTCAACTATGTAGTTGTCTGATTCCTTCTTTAACTTTTCCTCCTCAGCTCTAGCAGCTTCTTTTGCCTCTTTTCTCTTCAACCACCAAATTATCATCAGTGAATCTTTCATCCTTATCATGATCGTAATCTCCTTCGTCATATATTTCCACATCTTCACCATGCTTTTCTTCTTGCGGTTGTATAAGTTGTTGTTGTGGTTGCTTCATTTCAACAGTTGTAGAGACAGTGACACCCTGATCCTTACCGGGTTGATTAACGGATCGGATGGGGTAAAAAATGTTTACAATGGATCTTCCATAAGTGGAGGACTACTTCTTGACCCTCCTGCCCCACTGGGTTGATTAACCGGAAAGGTTGAAGCATGGAATTCCATCCATTTCTGCTTTAATGTCTTACGAAATTGTATTACCTCATCTATTGAATCATACTCATCATCAGGATGACTTTGTGAACATGAATTTGAATGGATGTAGCAGAAGGATGTCCACATCAAATCTGCAAGATGATTATGAGCATATGAAGTAGTTGATGACACGGGAGATAGTTCTTGCCAATTGTTTTGTCGTATCCAGCTTGGAATGTGTTTGCCATCGAGAGCTCAGCTGGGGCATTGATGTTTGCTTGATTTGCAGCCATTTCATGATCTGAAAGTCATTAGACAAAGAGACAGACATATGGAAACACAATGTGTTTGTATTAGTCTGATTTATTATCTAATTACTTGTATGATGGTAACATGTTTATGTTAGTTACAAGTCCTAAGTCACATTAGTCCAAATGTATGAAGTTGATGTGATAAGTTACGTGAACATGTTAATTTTGAAATTTCAAAGAGCAATAATTCACTTAACACACAACATATTAACTTTTGTAAGCTTATATGAAACATCAGATATTTGTGACCTGTGCGTAACATTTAATAAGTAACATATGTACGGGCCAAAAAGTAGTGAACAATGGGTTATGTAACAAGGATCCTTATGCGTAAGAAAGGAGCTTATGCGTAGGAGTAAGCTAAAGCGTAAGACCAAGCTTAGGCGTAAGAGTTTCTTACGCGTAAGACAAGTTCAAAGGCTTTAAGCTTAGCGTAGGGAAAAGCTAGATGTTACGCGTACAGTTTACTCGTGAGAGCAAAGCTTATGCGTAACAAGCCTTGTTTACGAATATCTTTCCAAGATACACGTAATCCACTGTAGACCCCTTATGCGTAAGAGCTACGCGTAAGATTACTCTTAGGCGTGACCTTTACGCAAAAGTATTCCTTAAAGCGTAACGGTTTGAGCACCTAAAGATTCTGACATTACGAATAATTAACCTGTTAAATATAAACATGAAAACTTGATTGCAGTTTAACTCCAAACATATTTTAGATCACAAAACAAGCATAAGAACATATCAGATACACACAGAAAGACTTAGGAGTAAAATTACTTAAACCCTAAACCCTTAATCTACGTGTAAGGGATATAGCTACACAAATCAAACAAGAATGTTTCTGGAGTGTCCTAGATGTCATATGAGTGCAATGGAACAAGATTTAACACATTTCCACCACAGAATCAAAAGATTTATGGAAGATGAACCCTAAAAAAACCTAAAACTTAAGTTCATACAGTTTAGATGTTTCTGGGCTAATTTAAAGGTTCAAAAACATGCATATAAACTTATTCTAACACTTTCTTGACTACCTAATAACATATCACCGAAAAAAAAAACCCTTAGATGAGCGCAAGAACCCTAGAATTCAAATTAATGAAATTTAAGATTCATGATGGTTTTGGATGATTGAAACAAGTTTAATAGACACTAAGAAAGGTTTTAACACAACTCATTTCAATCCAAACACTTTTATGCATAAACACCCAATTCGTTCGAGTGAACAATTTTCCAAAATCTTTAAAGAGTTTTAATCGTTGGATTTGAAAGAATTTTAGAAATCCTTGTTTATCATCTTGATTAAAAACAGTTTAGAACTTATAGATTATGAAAAACTTGAACGGATTTAGAAGATTTGATTTGGGCCGTTTGATCTTGGTGGTTTAGGAGTAAATGAATTAATTTGCCAAGTTGACACATTCAGTCCCTCAACCTTAAAGAGGTTCCAACCAAGATCCTTTAACTTCCGTTTAGGTAAGACAAAACATTTGTAAGGCAAGAAACTTCACGATACTCCCCCTCGACTTTTGAAATAATGAAATGGTTAAAACATTTGAGTCCGAGGAGAGTATATGACAAGAAACGTATCCACCATTTTAGAAGAAACAACATAATTTTGAAAACATGGAAGTACAAGGTTTTATGAAACCGAAAAATATTTACTTTCTCCCCCTCAACACTTGTTCGGGAAAAATAGTGAAAGATTTGATAGAACAAAGTGTTGACTGAAGATTTGTACTTGAGATGTTTGAAAGAATTTAGATAGAAGAATGTTTTTTGAGATTTTCTGATTTTATATTTTTGTATTTTGTTTTTTTGAAAAATATTTACAAAAGAGATTTTGGTGTTTGACAGGTTTTTAAGACTGTTTTTAGGAGGTCATCCAATTCCTCTTGAGTCAAACACCTCATACCAATCCGGTGGACCAACTCATTAAACCTAGCGGGAGGCAAGGATTTGGTGAGAAGATCTGCCAATTGGTATTCTGTACCGACAAAATATAATTCAACAGTACCCTGTTCCACGTGATCCTTGATGAAATGATATCGAAGATCGATGTGCTTTGATTTCGAGTGCTGAACTTAGTTGCACGAGATCGCAATGGCACTCGATTGTCGTACATCGGGATTCTGTCAAATACACCATCCGATGACTTGAGCACAACACGCCGACATGGCTACATATTCCTGCTCTGTTGAGGACAACTATATACAATCCTGCTTCTTCGATTGCCATGACACCAGTTTATCACCAAGAAATTGTAAAGCTCCTGAGGTACTTTTCCGTGAGTCTAAGCATCCTGCGTGGTCAGCGTCTAAAAAGCGATTAGTTCAAAACCAGAATCCTTCGGATACCAGATTCCCAAATTAATGGTTCCCTTGATGTATCGGAGGATTCTTTTAGCCTCAGAGAGGTGGGTTTCAGTTGGTCGCGATTGATAACGGGAGCAAAGATATACTGCAAAGACAATATCGTCTCTGTCTGTTAGATACATGAGAGACCCAATAATACTACGGTATTTGGTAGGGTCAACCAATTTCCCATGTAAATCAGCGTCCAGCTTCTTGGTATGTGCCATTGGAGTGGCATAAGTGTCACAGGTATTCATTCCAAATTTGTTTAACAATTCAAGGGCATATTTGGACTGACTCAAGAAAATACCACGGGGTGATTGATGAACTTGTAGTCCTAGAAAGAACGTAAGTTCACCCATCATGGACATTTCAAAATGTTTCTTCATTAGTTTTGCAAAAGCGATTGAGTACTTTTTATGAGTTGACCCAAAAATGATGTCATCCACATAAATTTGAACAATTAAAATATGTTCCCCGTGATATTGTATGAAAAGAGTTGGGTCGACCGAACCTTTGGTGAAATTATTGGCAATTAGGAAAGATGATAGCTTATCGTACCATGCCCGAGGAGCTTGTTTGAGACCATACAGAGCTTTGTTCAGTTTGTAGACATGATTCGGGAACGCGGGATCAACGAATCCTTCTGGTTGGCTGACATAAACCGTTTCTTTAAGTTTCCATTCGAGAAACGCAGTTTTTGACATCCATCCGAAAGACCTTATATTCATATGAGCCGCAAACGCGAGAAATATCCGAACAACCTCAAGACGAGCGACCGGAGCAAAAGATTCTTCAAAGTCAATACCCTCTTCCTGACGATAACCCTTAGCCACCAGACGTGACTTATTTCTGATAACATTCCCTTCAGCATCCAATTTGTTTTTCCAAATCCATTTGAGACCAATGACGTAGACCCCTGTTGGTCTTTCAACCAGTTCCCATACTTCAAGACGTTTGAATTGGTTGAGTTCTTCTTGCATGGATTCGATCCAATTGTCTTTTGTCATTGCGTCTTTGATGTTTTTAGGTTCAGATTGGCAGACAGTGAGTGCATAAATGCAATGTTCACCATTTGAGTGAAGACGTTGTCTTGTAACGACTGGTTGATTCGGGTTGCCAATAATATTTTCCAGAGGATGGTCTTTTGTCCATCTATGTGTGGAGGGTTGATGTTGGTATACATTGTGCCGATTTTGAGGATTCAAATGGCTTGTTGAAGATTCCGCGACATCTGGTACAGCAGTCTCATTAGTAAACGGGTTAAAGAACGCATTTGGATCAAAATCTGCAGGTGGGGGTACTTTATTCAGAACATCATCAGCCGGTTCATCATTGTTGGAAGCGGTTTGTTCAACTTTTGTGTTGGAGTCAACTGGTGGTGCTTCTTCAACCGTAGTTGTTGTAGCGGGTGTATCAGGTATAAGAGTATTATCAGGTTGAGCAGCGGAAACCGCGGATACACCTGGAGCACGTTCATCAATATCGTCACTGAACAGCGGAGCAAATAACCTTTCCATTTGTTGACGAGTGAGCTGGGGCTTTGTTCAGCTGATGATGGGGTTTGGGGAAGTTTAAGCGGTTGTGTCCGGGTTCCAAGCTGTTATACTCAGAAGCCATTGTGAATATAAGCAGATATTGACGAGTTTCTTAATCAGTATCCCCCAAACTGACAACTGTCTTTAGCAGATTTGAAACACTGATGTAGTAGACATTTCTTCTAACTTTTGAAGTTTTCAGAATTTGTAGAAGAGCAGAAAACCACACAAGGAAAATCTGACTAATTGCGGAAGATCCGTTCGAGGGTAACATGCCAGAAATCAACAAGATCTTCTCACGTATGTAGACGCATCACACCAAACAAACCACGAAAGACGAAATGAAACGACTTCCCCTGAATGTTGTGGTCTTTCGGAATACTAATTACTGTGAATATGCAATAACGCGATACCAAGACCGTGTGTGAGGCATCATAACATCATATTTGGGTAACTTCACACAAGATCACCCGTGAAATCGAGACGATAACTCCAAAGTGAGACGTTTGAGCCACAGATCGTCTTATTTCTTCCCCTAATTGAAGAAATTCAAGAAGGCATTGGGTTTTCGCAAAGAAGCATGTAGAAGAACAAGGAAGCAATGACCACCTACACACTCTCTCCCCCCCGATGTTTTCAATGATTCAATCATACACCCACGTATGTTGATGATGAATTGAAGACAGCGAAACCATGTATAAGGAGACAGCGAACCCATGTATGTCCAATTGATCGAACAAGTGTGAAGTACCAAAAATAGTTCGAGAGAGTCAACTGCGATAAAACATCTCTGTTCATTATGTTGATCATCAGCTGTGTCATTGTTGTTGGAAGCAGTTTGATCTTCTGTTATAGAAGATTCGGTTGTTGTTGTAGATTCAGGTGTATCTGAAATTAGAGTATTATCGGTTGTGCAGGCGAAACATTCGATACATCCAAGCACGACTTTGGCAGAATCTTTAACCAGAGGAGCATGCAATGTTTCCAATTCATGACGATTAAGTACAACGGTGGAACAGCTGATGGATCATGATATTATTAACGGTGAGAAACGGGTCCTACACTGTTTTGCAGTAGGAGCCATAGCTGTTGTACCTGCATAGAAAAATAGAAGGGGGGCAAGAAAGAGAAAAAACATGGATCCCCAAGTGTAACTGGGTTCCAGGTGTTAGAGGCATAAAGATGTAGTGTCAATTATATTCTTGACACCTGAACATGCTATGTTGATGATTTCCTTTCCTGCCTCACGGATGGACGTAGAGGGTTTCACACTTGTTATGGTGCAACTACTTAATATCTTGCCTGTAGGAATCCACCTAAGACCAATAGTGTTGAAAACTCTACCCGTTGGTATCCATCTAAGGTTAGATCTAAGGGATGTTGAAACTTCTTTTGGGAAGAATTTGTGTCCTTTATTGATCCACCTATTAGGTTTCTGAAATTTTACGTTTAGATCAACGGGTTTATTTCTAACTGTTTGAGTTAACTTAGGTTTTGGTTTGCTACTACAAGCAGTGTTCAGTAATACACTCGAAGTTGATACACTAGGTCGTGAACCTAAGATTCCATCCTTTTGGAGTAGTGCCCTTTTCCTAGCATTTTCTAGATCATAGTTCTTGTATGCGTCATTTGAATCATATGAATTTTTACATTTAATGCTCAGTTTAGACACAGTGTTCGAACTAATCCTAGATTGGCCAGAAGCAGCCACTTGTACAGGTATAACAGAAATAGGTTTAACAGAAACAGGTTTAACAGAAACAGGTTTAATAGAAACAGAAGCATTATTCTTAGGCCAAGAATGTGGAGTGACTGGATTTGACAAATGAGTATTCTCAACAACTTGGGAGGCAAACCGTGGTTTTGACGATTTTGATCGTTCAGATTTAAAAGCAGTTGGTTGTTTAACTATTGATTGGTTTCTGATTGGTTGAAGAGACGATTTCCTCAAGATTGTTGTTTTTGTAAACTTAGTATCCACACTCTTGCCAGTTAATCTTCTCAATTTGTTTTGTAAAGCCATTGTGTTCTGAAGAAAAAGGCTTGAATTTGAGCCTTTAAATGCTCATTTTCATTTACTAATGTATCCACACGATTACTTTGATCATTTGAAGACTGACCATTGTGTTCTGAAGAAAAAGATTTGTTTTGTAATTTAAGTTCAAGAGAGATACAATGTGCCTCTAGTTTTGAAAAATCTTTATGAAACTGAGCAATGGTCTTTTTGAGAAGAATGATTTCAGATTCAAGAGTTTGATTTGACGTTTCAGTTGAATTGTTAACAAGTAAGGGCTCAGACATGAGATAGTTGTCTGGACATTGTGCAACACACTGGTCAACCTCTCCTTCATTACTAAATTCAGGTTGCTCAGTATGTTGTGTCGCATTTGCAGTCAGAATAT